>CM051455.1:65941214-65959512 GCA_028274465.1 Plantago ovata
GGTTAGGAAACTTGTAAATTTGATGAGCAATTAACCATGCTAAATTAAGAAAGTCCAGTAACTAGTACTCTTAAGGTCCATAGGAATTTAGAATTTTAAGGACATTGTAAAAGAGGAACGTTTGCTGATGACTTAGATAGGTGTTAGATAAGTTATTTCTTTTGTGGATGACGTACTTAATTTCTGAAAAGAATTAATCTATTGACACATTTGCGTATGATGTATTTTATTTTCTGAAAAGAAAATATCTTATTGATGCTTAGCTTTGATGTAACTTATTTTCTGAAAAGAAAATGACCTATTGAAGCATTTGCTGAAGATGTATTTTGTTTATTACAAACAAATTATTGAAGCAAATAGAAACCGGTCAGAATCTTGAAGACTTTTGAAGATCTGAAGACTTGAAGACTTGAAGACTTGAAGATTGCTGAAGACTGGTAAGGCACGTGTTGCTCAGAAAGTGAAATTTTCAGCAACAGCATTGCATAAGTGAAAATCTGAAAGACAGAGTAGGTTGTGCTTGCTGAAACTGAGAATGAACACTTGCTGATGAACATATGTGACCTCTTGCTGAATGTACGTGATTTTGCGCTCCAATGTTACTGTTTGAATTCTATTCAAAGGTGCATTTAATGCAAAGCTTACACGCGAAGGACATGAAGACTAGAAGACAAACAAAGGTTGCTGCTGAAAGTACAAAAGCAAGATAGTGACATGTTAAGGAACAAAAGCCTTAGGATTTGAAATTCAAACGGCTCCTTACTTGCACTATAAATAGAGGTCATCCGGCAAAGAGTTGAAGTGTGTCAACAACGTGATCAAACTCTCACTTGTGCTTAAAATTCACAAACCTTCAAACACTCTTACTGCCATTGATCCGTTCCAAGACTTAAAGCTTGAAAAAGCTACTTGTGAAGAAGTAGAACAAACTCGGCTAAGAAATTAGTTAAGTGTTCTTTCTTTCGAACAAGAACAAGTCTTGACACCAGAAACAATCAAACTTGTTTACTGCAAAGTATTCCAAGTTGTGTTTCTTAGATTACTTGTTGTAACTGAATAAGTTATAATTAAGTTATCTCACCCCAAAACTCTCTAACTGAAAATACACCCTTTCAGGCGTGATATTCAGGGGGAACTTAATCGAGCAAGTTTTGCTGATTAAAAGTACCAAGTTTGGTGGAGAACAAGGTTGAGTTCTCTAGTTTAGGTTGGAGACAAAGCAAGTGTGCTTTGGTTTCTGTTGAATCGCTTTAGATAGGAGATTGTAAGGAACCTCAATCATATCTTAGTGGATTCAGTCCTAGAAAGGACAAAGTGGATTAGTTGGGAGATTACGCCACTCTCAGATACCACTCTAAAAGCGTTTGTGTGATTTACTTACTGCATTTAGCTTTCAGCAAATTATATCTGTTTGTCAGTCACTTCACTTGCTGAAACACTTTACTTGCTGAAAAAGCACTTATTGTTTCAAAGACTTCCGCTCTCTGATTTTAAGTATCAGCAAACCAAGCTACTGTAAAGTAACTTACGCTTGCTGAGAAAGTTAAGTATCAGCAACCTCATTACTGAAAAGTAATAAGTACTTGCTGAGAAAGTTTTAAACGACAAAGTTTGAAAAGACTATTCACCCCCCCCCTCTAGTCTTTTCTTGTTGTTTAAAGGGACCAACAAGTGGTATCAGAGCAGGAGGTTCTTTAGCCTTCTGCACTGAACCTAGATCCCCTTAAGTGCTTTCCGTAAACTTTCACTTGATCAGTTTGGTAGTGCTTTGCTGACAGGATGTCTTTAGGAGATGCTCCCTTGCTGAAGCTGGAAAATTACGAGAAATGGCGAAACAACATGATGTTACATCTTGAGGCCATTAGTGATGAGATGGTCACCGTCATTAATGATGGACCTATCAAGATCACCAAGGTTGAAAGGAGTTTCCCTCATAGAACCACTGAAGCTGGAAAGGAAACCATCCAAGGCGAACCATCAGATACGGTTGTGCCAAAACCAAGAGAGGAATGGACTTCTGACGAAGCTAAGAGATTCCGTCTTGATGGCCAAGCAAGAAATATCATCATCAGATCAACTCCGGATACCATACAGTGCAAACTGTGGGGTGCTAAGACTGCTAAGGAGGCTTGGAAAATGGTTCAAGATCTTTGTGCTGGATCTGACAAGACCAAGGAAAACAAACTTGAAGTACTTAAGCTGAAGTTTCAAAACTTTAAGCAAGGTGCTAACGAGTCACTGGAAGACTTGGACTTCAGATTCACAACTCTTGTTAGTGAAATGGCAGCGCTGGGTGTTGGAAATCTTTATTCAGATTCTGAGAAAGTGAAAACTATCATCAGAAGTTTGAATCAAGAATGGATCCATACTCAGAATTTCTATTATAATCAAGGAATGCCTGACATTACACCAACTGAGTTGTTCTCTCATCTTGCTACTGTCAATTATGAGACAAAGCAAAGAGAAAATGTGTTTGCTGAAAAATCGCAAAACATTGCTCTTGCTGCAAAGCCGTCATCTTCTGAAAAGAAGAATGATAAAGAGCCTGCTGATGAAAATGCTTTAGTTGTTAAAAACATGAAGAAATTCATCAGTAAGGAACTTGAAAGGCGAAAAGCAAAAGAGAAGCTGAAAAAGCATCTTGGTAATAACTACCATAAGTACAAGAATGATACTAGCTCGCTGAACAAGCAAGCTCAGCAAGCTACATCATCAGAAGAACCAGCAGTTGGAAATGATCTATGTTTTTACTGCAAAAAGCCTGGACACTTCAAAGCTAATTGCCCTTTGCTGAAAGGCAAATCTGCTGAAAAGAAGAAGAAGTTCAAAAGAGCTTTCATTGCTGAAGAAAAGAAGAAGCTTCAAGCAAAAATCGATGCATTGTGCATTGAGACAAGCTCCGAAGACAGTGAGGATGAAAGTTCAGACACCGACGATGAGGAAGCCACTCTAGACGTGGAGATTGGCAAAGAAGTGTGTGGATAGCTATGGAAGCTTATCCAGATGTGTCGAACTACGAATTCTGCCTCATGGCCGGTCAGGTAAATAATTCTACCTCTGACTCTGATTCAGAAAGTGAAGACGAGATTGACCTTGACAAGATTCAAGGAGAAATCGAAAGATTTGAGAAAACTCTCAGCAAACAGCAAGAAAAACTTCAACTTGCTGAAACTCTGACCAAGCAAACTACTGAAAAGTACGTTTTGCTGAAGGAAGAGACAGAAGAAAAGGATGCTGAAATAAGGCGTCTTAAGAAGTTGATTGCTGAGGCTGCAGAGAAAAATTCTCAAATGGCATTAGAATTAGAAGAGTATCAGTCCTCAATTCTAAAGTTACTTGCTGAAATCCAAGAAATGAAAAAGATGAAAATCAATTTCAAATCCTATGTGGAAGCAAGTAATACGCTGACTGAACTAAACTCTTATTTGAGAGATCCATCTCAGAAAGAAGGTTTAGGAGCAACGTGTGAAGGTGATAACGTAGAAATCTTGAGAAAAGATAAATCACCTATCTCCTTTGTACGTGCTACTGATAGTAGTCCACCAGTGATCTATCAGTTTGGTCAAACTAAGGTTGCTGAAACATGCAATCAAGTACCTATGACCATAAAGCCCGCTGTTGCTACTCAAAGTAACAAGACTTTAAAAGGAAAACAGGTTGCTGTGAAGCAAACTGGAAAGAAAAAGAATGCCGTGAAGCATTCCGCCAAACAAGTTGCTGAAAAGCAAGTTGTTAAGTCTAAAGGCAAGATTACCAAAAGTAATCAGAAGTCCTTTGCTGACAAACCTGAATCAAGTAAGGTTGCTGATGCTAAAGCTCAGCATTCTCCAAAGAGTGGACTCGGTTTCAAAACCAAGCAAAGTCAACTCTTTCATGAGTATAAGCAAAGTCAGCAAAGATACTTCAAAGAGATGAAGAAAACCAAGCCTAAGAGTTCTGAAAAGACTCCCAATGCTAGGACTAGAAGGAACCTTGCTAGAAAAGAACTTACTGAAAAGTATGTTCAGCAAAAAGGTCAACAGAGCAAGACACCACATCAGAAAGTGGATTTGACCAGCACGAGTCAAAAGTCTTTCAGCTCAAAACCTCCTAGTTCCTCAGCAAGTAGAAAACAAGTCAAAGTTGAAAAACTTCAGACTTGGGTTTCCACTGGACGCATTCTTGAACATGTTAATGGACATCCATCATTGGATAATTAACTTGTTTGCTCTTGATTGTGCAGACTGCAGCCACGGAGACAAACGATGCAATCTGGCACTTTGATAGTGGTTGTGGAAAGCACATGACGGGCAACAAGAATAACCTTATAAACTATAGACGGTGGTCTAAAGGTCCAACAATAAGGTTTGCTGGTGGAGGCTCCGGATCTACAAAAGGCTATGGTGATGTGAAGTTGGGATGCATAACCATTTCTGGAGTTCTTTATGTCAAAAATCTTAAGTTTAACCTTTTCAGCATGAGTCAATTTGCTGACAAAGGATACTTCATCGAAATTAAAAGTGATGAATGTAAACTTGTAGATTTTGAGACTAAAAAGGTTATAATGATTGCAAGAAGATCAGGAGGCTTGTACACCGTTGATTGGTCTTCAGCAAACGTTGAAAAATGCCTTGTCTCAGATCATGATTGCCTTGCTGAAAAAGCATGGTTATGGCATAAACGAACAAGTCATCTAAACTTCAAGACGCTGAATAAGCTGTCTAAAAAGGCACTTGTAGTTGGATTACCTAGGGTTACTTTTAAGAAGGATGGTGTTTGCAATGCATGTCAGCAAGGAAAGCAAACCAAATCTTCTTTCAAGAACAAGGCAGTACCGTCAACTACAAAACCTTTACAACTCTTACACATGGACTTGTTTGAATCTTCTTCAACAAGCTATGCTGGTAAGAAGTATGGTCTAGTCGTGGTAGATGACTATTCAAGATTCACTTGGGTAGTATTCATCAAGCACAAATCTGAAACCAAGACTGAAATACCTAACTTGCTGAATAAGCTTGAAGTCATGAAAAATGACAAGGTAAGAGTCATAAGGACAGACCATGGTACTGAGTTTGTAAACCAGTACATAACTGAATATTGTACCTCCAAAGGTATTCAACATCAGTTATCCTCAGTAAGGACACCACAGCAAAATGGTGTTGCTGAACGGAAGAATCGTACCCTGAAAGAAGCCGCAAGAACAATGCTTGCTGACACTGAGATAAGTGAGGCTTACTGGGTTGAAGCGATTAATACCGCCTGCTATACTCAGAATAGATGTTTGATTACTAAGGAATACAACAAAACTCCTTATGAATTGTTTGTTGGAAGACCTCCTAACATCACTCATCTAAGAGTATTTGGTTGCAAGTGTTTCGTTCTTAACAATGGTAGAGAATACCTAAGAACATTTCAACCAAAGGCAGACGAAGCGATATTTCTTGGCTACTCCTTGCATAGTAAAGCTTACAGAGTTTACAACAAAAAGGCACAAAAGATTGAAGAATCTGTGCATGTTGTATTCTACGAAAAGACACAAGGTGTGCCTGCTGAAGAAGAAATATCAGAATGTATGAAAAAGCTAATCATACATGAGCAAAGAACTGAATCTGATGCTAGGCAAATCAAGTCAATTGAACTAAATGATGATTCTGACAATGATTCTCCTCCCCCGAGTCATGACAAGATAAATATAGTTCACGACAAAGAATTTCCAGCAAAAGATGCGGTTGCTCCGGAAGTTGCTGAAATTACGCAATCTCCAGTGCCTGCTGATGAAATATCTCAACCCAGCAATGCTGAGCAAGCAGTTGCTGACGATCAAATCTCAGCAGAGACACAAATTCCCAGTAGTACTGAACAAGTACATACTGAAGAGTCACATGCTGATGAGCAAACATATCCTGATCCAACAAACAGGAAACCTGTTAATAAATGGATTAGAGATCATCCCTCTACGGATATGATTGGCGATATTAATAAACGCCAAGTGACTAGATCCAAAGCTACTCAAGGACTTGCTGAAGAAGCAACTGTCGTAGAAGTAGAATCTTTATTCTCTTGCTTTGTTTCAGAAATTGAACCTAAAACCATAGAAGAAGCTTTGAAGCATTCTGAATGGATAAAGGCAATGCAAGAAGAATTGGATCAATTTGAAAGAAACAAAGTCTGGAAACTTGTGCCACTTGCTGAAAATAAGAAAGCTATTGGTACAAAGTGGGTGTTCAGAAACAAGCTGAGCGAGTCTGGTGAAGTAACAAGAAACAAAGCACGCTTAGTTGCTCAAGGTTACTGTCAGACTGAAGGATTGGACTATGATGAGTCTTACGCTCCAGTTGCAAGATTGGATGCAATTAGGCTTTTCTTGGCCTTTGCTGCTCACAATGACTTCATTGTTTACCAAATGGATGTTAAGAGTGCATTCTTAAATGGTGAACTTGCTGAAGAAGTCTACCTAGAACAACCCCTGGCTTTGAACTTCCCTCAGAAACCAAGATGGTATATAAGCTTCAGAAAGCTGTATATGGTCTAAAGCAAGCACCAAGAGCATGGTATGATACCTTAGCTAAGTTCTTGCTGGAAAATGGTTTCAAGAAAGGTGAAGTTGACAAAACTCTTTTTACCATGAACCATGATGGTAAATTAATCTTAGTTCAAATTTATGTGGATGACATAATTTTTGGATCTAAGGACAAGCAACTTTGTGATGATTTTGCCAAACTCATGACAAATAAGTTTGAAATGAGTATGATGGGAAAATTGAATTATTTCCTAGGGTTGCAAGTCAAGCAACTCAAAGATGGAATATTCATAAATCAAGCAAAGTATGCGAAAGAAATGCTCATAAAGTTTAGGATCAAAGAGGATGAAAAACCTGAAAAGATCCCTATGAGTGTTGGTACCAAATTGGGCTATACTAAAGAGGACAAAAGTGTTGAAGAACACAAGTATAGGAAGCTCATTGGTTCCTTGTTGTATTTAACAGCAAGTAGACCTGACATTCAGTATGCTGTTTGTGTGTGTGCAAGATTCCAATCGGATCCAAGAGAATCACACTACAAAAAGGCAATTAAAATACTGAAATATGTTAAAGGTACAGTCAATGTTGGATTATGGTATCCAAAAGATTCTGGACTTGAATTGGTTGGCTATTCTGATGCTGATCATGGTGGATCAACTCTTGATAGAAAAAGTACCTCTGGAACTTGTCAGTTTTTGGGTACTAGATTAATATCATGGTTCAGCAAGAAGCAAACGTGTGTCGCCAATTCATCTACAGAATCTGAATACATTGCAGCTGGTTGTTGCACAGCTCAAATCCTATGGATTCAGCAACAATTAAGAGATTATGGTATTTCTGCAAAGAAAACACCAATCTTTTGTGATAATACAAGTGCTATTGCAATTACGCAAAATCCTAAGTTTCACTCTAGGACCAAGCACATTGATATTAGACATCATTTCATTAGAGATCATGTGGAAAAAGGTGATATTGAGGTTGTGAAAGTAGGTACTGAAGATCAGCTTGCTGACATCTTTACCAAGCCCCTACCGGATAATAGGTTCGCAATGCTAAGGTATAACCTTGGATTGATTGAACTACCTCAATAAAGGATACACTTGGCAGAATGCTGAAACAGGTATTCAGCAAGCCAAAGTATTCCTGTCCAAAAGACCAAGTCACTGATTTCTTCTAAGAAATGATAAGTCACAACATGATTGCTGAAACAGGCATTCAGCAAGTAATTCCTTCAAAACAGGTATTTGTTAGGAAACTTGATCACTTGCTGAGACAGGAACTCAGTAAGTGAAAGAACTTAAGGATTGCTGAGACGGGTACTTAGACAATCAAAAGATACTGAAACAGGTATTCAAGTATCAAAGGAATTTTCTGAAACGGGAATTCAGAAAAAGAGCAAAATCTCATCTCTCAGATTTTACCAAAGGATGTCTCAAATTGCAAAAAGAATTTACTGATACGGGAAATCAGAAATATCTTTTAAACTTAGAAAATATGAGATATCTAAGTAAGGGGGAACTTTCAGCAAGTAGCTAGATTGTTAATTCAAACTCGCTGAAAAGATTCTTGTCTATTTCAGCAAGCAATCTATCCCTTATTACTCGGTAAAATCAATTTGTGACGTTAAGCTGGCACAGATAAACTCGCAATAAATCATGACATGAAATTCAATCGTGGCCATTGATTAAAAGGAGTTATTAATCTAACGGCTAACAAAACAAAGAGAGAGAGTGCTCTGACGGTTTTAGTTAGTGGGCCACTACGCATTCAATGCAAAGGCTCCACTATCTCCAGTGTTTCTCTGTTTTACCCTTGCTGAGAACTCAAATCGATTGAGTTTCTCACACACCAGAGACACTATATAAAGAAGGAGTTAGAGAAATGACAAAATTCTTTAACTCACATTTCCTTTCTCTGCAATTTCTAGCCTGAAACTACTGTACCTCCGGTCAAAAAGCAAACTATCTTTTTCGTACAATTTCTTGCTCTATATAAAGAAATGGCTCCCAAGAGACAGTCATCTAAGTCCTCAAAATCGTCAAAGGTTGACAGTGCTGAAACACGCATTGCTCCGGTGACTTCTGACCCCAAGACACAGCGAAAGTTGTGTTGAAAAACGACCGAATCACTGAACCTATGCCTCCGTCATATCTTGACACTGCAAAGTGTGAGATGTTGATGCAATGGGGAGGGTTTGCAAAAGAAAAGTACATTAGGTACTTTTATGAACAAGAACTTGATGACCAAAATGAAGAGGCGCTTGAGTTCATCAAGCAGCAAGGCCTCATGAACTTTATCTCTGCTCGCACTAAGCAAGTGAGCATGATTGATACCATGGAGTTCTACAACAATGCAGAAATCCAGTCCCTTACAGACAGTAATGGAGTCACTGAAAAAGTGATCCTTACTTATGTTCAGAACACGCAAATCGTCCTGAAATGGACTGATTTAGCGGAGATTTTTCAGATTCCAACCACTGGAACTGAAGATGACGTCACTGCTTCTGACGAAGAAATTGAAGCTTTCTACAGTGACGTCAGAAATGCAAAAATGAAGAAAGGCGAGATAGCTCCCGTGACTTGGACAAAGCACGTTAAGAGAAAGCATCTCTGTCCTTCACTTGGTCTAGTAGCTCTGCTACTGATTAAAGTTCTTGACTCCCAAGTTGGAGGAATTGACCAAGTAGGCCTGAGAAGATGGCCATTGCTGATGCATATCATGAGAATAAATCGGAACTTAACTGGGCTAAGTACATTTTCAACAGGCTTGTTGATTGTGTTACTAAGTTTAAGGTAAAGGTAGAAGACAACAAGGTCTCACCTTCCTTTCCAGTTATGTATGGAATCAAGATATGCTATATCCTTGAACATTTCAGGATTCAGCTAAGAAACCCATTGCCAATCAAGAAATCTGTGTGCAATGTGGGAAGATCTTTCTACAAGCAGAATGTACCTAAGATTGCTGGTAAGAAAACCAAGAAGACAACAACTGCAAATGTTGTCAGCACAAGCCAGCAAGAAAGGTATACAACAGCTGCAGATGTTACCACTCAGCAACTTAGAGATGAAACTGCTGTTGGTGGTGGTAACACAAATGAAACTGCTGTAGAAAATCAACAAGGTACGTGTACAAGAGCCGTTGCTGAAAATGCAACAATAGATGACTCTGGGAAACTGGAGAAAAAAGAAAAAAGAGGAAAGCTGATGATGACACTCAGACTGCAGCGTCATCAGCAAATCCCGTACCTAAGAGGAAACGGACAAGTAACAAAAGAAAGAAGACACTGGCTTCTCAGTCAGTCCCAATGTCCAAGACTCCTCAGTCAATTCCCAGACAAATGCTGAAACGCATTTGCCAGTAGATGTTGCTGAAATAATTACTGAAACATACATCAGCAATGTTGAAGTGTTTGCGGAAGCCTTCAACAATCAACTTAACGTTGATAACTCTACTGAGAATAGACCACAAGGCAGTGGAAATGAAATTCCTGCCCAAGTCCCAGATATCTACATTGTAGATAATCTAGATGATCAAACCATGGAACCAGTAAGCGACATTGCTGCTGATCTGCAAAGAGCGGCACTTGCTGATGCTGCTGAACAGATGGTTGCTGAACAAGCAACTCATCAAGTTGCTGAAACCCAGCTTGCTGATGGACCAGTTGCTGAGATAGCAATGGTTCCTGTTCCTGAAGTTGCTGAAACTCAAGAAGCATTATTCAAAGACGCATCTCTTGATGCTGAGAATACTGGCCGAAGTTCACCCAAGACTTCAATTGACAAAGTCCAGCTTGTACTGGAAGATTTAAGCAAACAAATGGAGTTGGAGATTGAAGAATCATCCAACAAGTCAATTGATCTCTTCATGACAAGCAGTGAGCTTAAAGGTCAAGATGCTTCTGCTCAACTTGTCAATTCAGAGACAAGGGAGATTGCTGAAACCGCACAGCTTTCTCAGTTAGAGCAAACTCAGAAGTCTGCTGAAGAAACAGTCCAAGAAGCTGAAGAAACTGTTAATGCTGAAAGGACTGAGCCACAACCTGTCCTTCCTCAGCAGGTAGTTAATTCAACCATCAGTAAAACTTCAAATTCTGAAATTGTTCTTTTGCTAAAATTATTCTTTCTCTACAGACTTCTCAAGATACAAGTCAGATGGTTGCTGAAGCCTCTGCACCAGAACCAACACTCCCTGCTCAGCAGGTAGTTAATAATTTTGGTATAAAAACTAAGTTTGACAGCTTAGTACTTGTGTCTAATTTTAATTTATTTCAGGATGAACAAATGGAGGATGCTACTCCAGCTCCTCATGGAATGGAAATTGTACTACATGAGCTTGCTGACTCTCAGCAGGTAAATCATGTTTCAGATTTAAACTCTAAAACAATTCTCCAAACCAATCCTGATCTAAATAAAATTCTTTTTCAGGCTCAAAAGGAGACCACTGAAGTGGTACTCATCACTGAAGATCAGCAAGTAAGTTCTGAAGAACTTTACTTGAGCTTCAAGAGGACAACTTTGTCAAGAGTTGCTAAGTCCGTCAGCAACTGGCAAAGATATAGGAGAATGGACTTCTCAGATCTTCACCTTCATCTCTCAAATGAGAAAAAGAGATCTTCACTGCTGAAGCTCGAAACATTTGTCCACTCCATCCTTCCTGACGAAATGACATATTCTCAGCAAATGAGTTCAAATCTGATTGCTCAAATCAGAGAGAATATGAAGGCCAAATTTAAGAGTGCCTCTCCAGCTGAACAAGCTGTGATGCTCAAAGGCTCCTTTGTTCCTGTGGTGGCTGATCCCCACAAACTAACTGAGGAAGAGGAAGTGACAAGTGTTGCTTTGTATAAGCACGTTGAGCTAGTCATTTTGACAGATGATGAAGAAGAAGAAGAAGATGAGAACATTCCCACTGATCCCAGTGATGATGAAGGGAAAGATTCTAAGGACAAAAAGGATGACGATGATGACAATCAAGGTCCAAGTCCTGGTGCTGGTGGATTAAAGTTAACAGCTGCTGAAACTAATCCCTCTGACAATCAGCAAGCTGAACAACAACAATCTCAGCAAGAATCTCAACCTCCTCCTGCTGCTGCTGAAAATCAAGCACCTGTACAAGGTGCTGATACTGAAGAAGAATACGCCAGAAAAAGGGCTGCCTTGAAAAATGGCAAGAGTCCAGTTTCTGATGCCAAGGTTACTGAAGAAAACCTTGAAGATGAGGATGAAGAAGATGAAGATTACCAACGAGCTCTACAAAATAGTCTCGTGATCCATGCAAGGCATACGCAGGATCTGGAAATTGGTGAATCTTCAAGACCAAAATCGAAGGAAGTTCCATCCCTTCCACTTACTACTGGCGCAACTCCAGTTATTGAGTCTCAAACGTTGCCTTCAGCAACTACTCAATTAAACTAACTACTGGCGAAACTCCAGTAATTGAGCCCCAAACTCAATTGAAACAACTATCTACTGGTGAAACTCCAGTCGTTGAGTCTGAAGTGTTGCCATCAGCAACCACTCAACAAAAAGGAAGTGAAGCTACTGACAAAGGCTCCAAAGTCGCTCAACTTGATGAATCTGAGGATGATGACGACTTGTCAGAAAATGATGATGAACAATCCAAAAGAGACCCAAAAGTCGTTCAGATTCCTCCTCCTGATTACATCGATGATTTAGACGATGGACTAAGAGCCGAATTGCTGACGCGTGATGATCAGTTTGCTTCTGAAATTAAGGTTCATTCCTTAACACCGCATTTAGTGCCGTTCCCAAGAGTTGAGGAGTTTACTCCCAGAATTCTAGCACTAAAGCAAGTCCATGATGCCTGCAAAGCTGAAGATGAGGCATTGCTTGCTGAGAGCCCACTTGACATTGGAAAAATATGGCTACAGTGCTGAGACGCACTACAACTTTGACAATAGCTCAAAGAGACATAAGTCTTTATCACAAGAGCTATGAAGAAGATGTAAGTCAGGCGCTCAGCTTGCAAAGACTGCTCTCGTCAAAGCTCAGAATATTATGGATGAGAAGGCCGCAACAGAGAAAAGACATGAAGAGAACATGATGAATATTCAAAAAGAGTTAGCAACAATGAACTCTGACCAACAAGAAATCATCATGAAGTATAACAGTCTCAACACTCTTGCTGAAAATTGCAATGAGTTTTATTCTCTGCACATCACTCCGATGTTGCAATCCATGTCTAAGGGGAAAAGAAGACTAGAAAAAGCAATCAAACCCCTCCTACTCCTGCTGCTGATGCGCCACTTCCACTAGAACCTCTTGCTGAAAGAGAGCAAAGTTCTAAAAGACAAGCAGAAACTGAGTTAAATTCAGCAAGTACCAAAAAGAGAAAAACCGCTGCTGAAACTCAAGATTTCTGTCACAATGAAAGTCATCACAATCTGAATGAAGATGATGAAGAAGATGATGACAATCAAACAATAGCTCAAGCCATAAGAGCTAGACCCTTAACAGCCATAACTCCGTCTGGCCACTCAAGGCATTTTTCGTCTGACTCTTCAGCAAGAGATCAAGACAATGCTAAAACAAGAAGAAGAAGGCAAAGACAGGAAGAGAAAAGGCTGGCCAGCATTGCTATTGGCTCCGGCATTGAATATACAAAGACCAGCAATGAGAAACCACTCAGAATGTGATCAGAAACATTCATGGTTGCTGGATCCTAAAGCTGGAAGACTTGCTGGTAAATGAGTTCTTTCCTACAGCCATTTTGAATCAGATGTTCAAATGGATTGAACTCAAGGTCCAAAGAAAGCAAAGGGAAGAATCCCTCCCAAGAAATATTGCTGGGAAATGGTTGAATCTAGAGGTCTATGTAAGAAGAGTTGCCATTGGTAAGACATACAAGCAAGAACCAGATCTGATCAAACCACCTGGCATCGCTTACTATGCTGACCCGGTAACAAAGAAACCTAAGAAGAAACTTGGATTGATTCCTTATGAGTACTTCTATCTTACTGCTCAGGATCAAGAAGAAGATCTTCTCTGGTTAAGAAAGATTCATCCGAGAAACATTTCAGATACACAGCTTCTCCATGCCAGCAATTGGGGCATGCATTTGTGGGTAATTAACTACATGGAAATGAATGCTGAAAAGCATCATCATACTGCCTGCAAAAATGCAAGAATTCTTCAACTACAAGTCCGTAGGCTTCTGGAAAACTACGAGAAGGATTGTGTTGAATTCACTGCTCTTGCTGAGAAGAGTGTAAGAGAGATTTTGAGAAAATCCTCTGAAAGAGTTTAAGTCCCTGCAATAGTTTCTTGTTAAAGTTTTTGTTTGCTGATTCTTGTTATCTATGCTTTCTTGTAAACTTCTGAATGATAACTTTCAGCAATGAATTCTTTTGACTCTTATTGGTTTTTGATTATGCAACTTACTTATGCTTACTGTTTATTATTTCAAGTATGCTTGCATTAATCATCTGATTTATTCAACATCAGAAACCTCTAAAAGGGTAACAATTAATTTAGCCATGGATTGCTAACATCAAAAAGGGGGAAATTTGTTAGGAAACTTGTAATTTTGATGAGCAATTAACCATGCTAAATTAAGAACAGTCCAGTAACTAGTACTCTTAAGGTCCATAGGAATTTAGAATTTTAAGGACATTGTAAAAGAGGAACGTTTGCTGATGACTTAGATAGGTGTTAGATAAGTTATTTTGTGGATGACGTACTTTAATTTCTGAAAAGAAATTAATCTATTGACACATTTGCGTATGATGTATTTTATTTTCTGAAAAGAAAATATCTTATTGATGCTTAGCTTTGATGTAACTTATTTTCTGAAAAGAAAATGACCTATTGAAGCATTTGCTGAAGATGTATTTTGTTTATTACAAACAAATTATTGAAGCAAATAAGAAACCGGTCAGAATCTTGAAGACTTTTGAAGATCTGAAGACTTGAAGACTTGAAGACTTGAAGATTGCTGAAGACTGGTAAGGCACGTGTTGCTCAGAAAGTGAAATTTTCAGCAACAGCATTGCATAAGTGAAAATCTGAAAGACAGAGTAGGTTGTGCTTGCTGAAACTGAGAATGAACACTTGCTGATGAACATATGTGACCTCTTGCTGAATGTACGTGATTTTGCGCTCCATTGTTACTGTTTGAATTCTATTCAAAGGTGCATTTAATGCAAAGCTTACACGCGAAGGACATGAAGACTAGAAGACAAACAAAGGTTGCTGCTGAAAGTACAAAAGCAAGATAGTGACATGTTAAGGAACAAAAGCCTTAGGATTTGAAATTCAAACGGCTCCTTACTTGCACTATAAATAGAGGTCATCCGGCAAAGAGTTGAAGTGTGTCAACAACGTGATCAAACTCTCACTTGTGCTTAAAATTCACAAACCTTCAAACACTCTTACTGCCATTGATCCGTTCCAAGACTTAAAGCTTGAAAAAGCTACTTGTGAAGAAGTAGAACAAACTCGGCTAAGAAATTAGTTAAGTGTTCTTTCTTTCGAACAAGAACAAGTCTTGACACCAGAAACAATCAAACTTGTTTACTGCAAAGTATTCCAAGTTGTGTTTCTTAGATTACTTGTTGTAACTGAATAAGTTATAATTAAGTTATCTCACCCCAAAACTCTCTAACTGAAAATACACCCTTTCAGGCGTGATATTCAGGGGGAACTTAATCGAGCAAGTTTTGCTGATTAAAAGTACCAAGTTTGGTGGAGAACAAGGTTGAGTTCTCTAGTTTAGGTTGGAGACAAAGCAAGTGTGCTTTGGTTTCTGTTGAATCGCTTTAGATAGGAGATTGTAAGGAACCTCAATCATATCTTAGTGGATTCAGTCCTAGAAAGGACAAAGTGGATTAGTTGGGAGATTACGCCACTCTCAGATACCACTCTAAAAGCGTTTGTGTGATTTACTTACTGCATTTAGCTTTCAGCAAATTATATCTGTTTGTACACAGTCACTCACATCACTTGCTGAAACACTTTACTTGCTGAAAAAGCACTTATTGTTTCAAAGACTTCCGCTCTCTGATTTTAAGTATCAGCAAACCAAGCTACTGTAAAGTAACTTACGCTTGCTGAGAAAGTTAAGTATCAGCAACCTCATTACTGAAAAGTAATAAGTACTTGCTGAGAAAGTTTTAAACGACAAAAGTTTGAAAAGACTATTCACCCCCCCCCCCTCTAGTCTTTTCTTGTTGTTTAAAGGGACCAACAAGTGGTATCAGAGCAGGAGGTTCTTTAGCTTCTGCACTAACCTAGATCCCCTTAATGCTTTTGTAAATCTCTTCACTTGATCAAGTTTGGTAGTGCTTTGCTGACAGGATGTCTTTAGGAGATGCTCCCTTGCTGAAGCTGGAAATTATGACGAGAAATGGCGAAACAACATGATTTACATCTTGAGGCCATTAGTGATGAGATGGTCACCGTCATTAATGATGGACCTATCAAGATCACCAAGGTTGAAGGAGTTCCCTCATAGAACCACTGAAGCTGGAAGGAAACCATCCAAGGCGAACCATCAGATACGGTTGTGCCAAACCAGAGAGAATGGACTTCTGACGAAGCTAAGAGATTCCGTCTTGATGGCCAAGCAAGAAATATCATCATCAGATCAACTCCGGATACCATACAGTGCAAACTGTGGGGTGCTAAGACTGCAAGAGGCTTGGAAAATGGTTCAAGATCTTTGTGCTGGATTGACAAGACCAAGGAAAACAAACTTGAAGTACTTAAGCTGAAGTTTCAAAACTTTAAGCAAGGTGCTAACGAGTCACTGGAAGACTTGGACTTCAGATTCACAACTCTTGTTAGTGAAATGGCAGCGCTGGGTGTTGGAAATCTTTTTCAGATTCTGAGAAGTGAAAACTATCATCAGAAGTTTGAATCAAGAATGGATCCACTCAGAATTTCTATTATATTCAAGGAATGCCGACATTACACCAACTGAGTTGTTCTCTCATCTTGCTACTGTCAATATGAGACAAAGCAAAGAGAAAATGTGTTTGCTGAAAAATCGCAAAACATTGCTCTTGCTGCAAAGCCGTCATCTTCTGAAAAGAAGAATGATAAAGAGCCTGCTGATGAAAACTTTAGTTGTTAAAAACATGAAGAAATTCATCAGTAAGGAACTTGAAAGGCGAAAAGCAAAAGAGAAGCTGAAAAAGCATCTTGGTAACAACTACCATAAGTACAAGAATGATACTAGCTCGCTGAACAAGCAAGCTCAGCAAGCTACATCATCAGAAGAACCAGCAGTTGGAAATGATCTATGTTTTTACTGCAAAAAGCCTGGACACTTCAAAGCTAATTGCCCTTTGCTGAAAGGCAAATCTGCTGAAAAAGAAGAAGAAGTTCAAAAGAGCTTTCATTGCTGAAGAAAAGAAGAGCTTCAAGCAAAAATCGATGCATTGTGATTGAGACAAGCTCCGAAGACAGTGAGGATGAAAGTTCAGACACCGACGATGAAGAAGCCACTCTAGACGTGGAGATTGGCAAAGAAGTGTGGAATAGCTATGGAAGCTTATCCAGATGTGTCGAACTACGAATTCTGCCTCATGGCCGGTCAGGTAAATACTTCTACCTCTGACTCAGATTCAGAAAGTGAAGACGAGATTGACCTTGACAAGATTCAAGGAGGAGAAATCGAAATATTTGAGAAAAACTCTCAGCAAACAGCAGAGAAACTTCCACTTGCTGAAACTCTGACCAAGCAAACTACTGAAAAGTACGTTTTGCTGAAGGAAGAGACGAAGAAAAGGATGCTGAAATAAGGCGTCTTAAGAAGTTGATTGCTGAGGTGCAGAGAAAAATTCTCAAATGGCATTAGAATTAGAAGAGTATCATCCTCATTCTAAAGTTACTTGCTGAAATCCAAGAAATGAAAAAGATGAAAATCAATTTCAAATTCTATGTGGAAGCAAGTAATACGCTGACTGAACTAAACTCTTATTTGAGAGATCCATCTCAGAAAGAAGGTTTAGGAGCAACGTGTGAAGGTGATAACGTGAAATCTTGAGAAAAGATAAATCACCTATCCTTTGTACGTGCTACTGATAGTAGTCCCAGTGATCATCAGTTTGGTCAAACTAGGTTGCTGAAACATGCAATCAAGTACCTATGACCTAAAAGCCCGCTGTTGCTACTCAAAAAGTAACAAGACTTTAAAAGGAAAACAGGTTGCTGAGAGCAAACTGGAAAGAAAAAGAATGCCGTGAAGCATTCCGCCAAACAAGTTGCTGAAAAGCAAGTTGTTAAGACTAAGGCAAGATTACCAAAGTAATCAGAAGTCCTTTGCTGACAAACCTGAATCAAGTAAGGTTGTGAAGCTAAAGCTCAGCATTCTCCAAAGAGTGGACTCGGTTTCAAAACCAAGCAAAGTCAACTCTTTCATGAGTATAAGCAAAGTCAGCAAAGATACTTCAAATGAAGAAGAAGACAACCCAGCCTAAGAGTTCTGAAAGACTCCCAATGCTAGGACTAGAAGTAACCTTGCTAGAAAAGAACTTACTGAAAAGTATGTTCAGCCAAAAGGTCAACAGAGCAGACACCACATCAGAAAGTGGATTTGACCAGCACGAGTCAAAAAGTCTTTCAGCTAAAACCTCCTAGTTCCTCAGCAAGTAGAAAACAAGTAAAGTGAAAAACTTCAGACTTGGGTTTCCACTGACGCATTCTTGAACATGTTTAATGGACATCCATCATTGGATATTAACTGTTGCTCTTGATTGTGCAGGACTGCAGCCCGGAGACAAACGATGCAATCTGGCACTTTGATAGTGGTTGTGGAAAGCACAGGACGGGCAACAAT
>CM051455.1:65959612-65984612 GCA_028274465.1 Plantago ovata
ATTCTTTATTTTGTTTGTTAATCTTTTTATCTCATTTAACCTCCAATAAATCCTAAATCACATCGAAAATGTAATCAATAAAATTAATTATACTATAAGCGTATAGTTAATATATTATTGTAATATAATATTTTTAACTTTTACGGTGATTCAATAATTTTAATGGATATAAATGATATTGATAAATAAAAAGTAATGAATAGAGAGATGGAGGAGGAATTGGTGCACTTGCATACCCGTGGTTGGAATTTATTATTGAGTCAGGAATTGAAATATCAAATTGAAATTATTAAATCCGTGCGTGAAAACAGCAATATTTAACTTTTAGGGTGATTCAATAACTGTTCTACCAAAATCAAATTAATTATTATTTGCAGTCATTTATTTTATTTTATTTAAAACTAAAATAAAGAAAGGTTGCAGTTCATTTCAAATGTGTGCAATTTGACACCTAGGTAAAACTCCAACCTTTTTCTTTTTCCTCAAAACTTCGTCCAAATATTTGTTTTCTTCTTCACACATGTACACTTATTAAGTCATAGTAGTATAATACATATTTAATGACAAAGACTAACTAAAAACATATTTCATTTCCAATTCATAATTTCGGAAACATAGTATATTATAGTATATTAAGACATGTCAAAATATAAGTTATCATCTATCATTTGAGCAAAAAGCATTGGAAATAAATTACTTTATGTTGTTCTATCCGATTTTCAAAGATGAGATTTTGCAAATGGTATTTAAAGATGAATCTCAAATATTTAAATGACACAACCATGCCTTGCTACGTGTCTAACGGGTATAGGAAGGTGAAATGATTTTTTACAATAACATAACCACACGTATGGATTAGGCTAAGTTTAAGAATATCACAATTATTCAAAGAAATGAAATTGCAAATGAGGTAGTACAAATATAAACTGAAGGTCATTTATTGACTCAATAAAAAAAATATTTTTCTTATTTCAACTAAAATTATTTTTAGACAGTCTAACGATTCGATTTGAGTAGAGCTTCGTTCTAAATGTAAAATGTTTGAAGTATAAAATTTACATCAAGCCGTCTAATACAAATTACCTTTTAAAATTATTTTCTTAATAGAAAAAAGAATAATTTAAAATATTACTTACAAAGTTGAGGTGTTACTATTTTCAAATAATACCAAAACAATAATTAACGTGGTTATATTATGAAATTATTAAGATTATATTTTCATGATATAACTTGGTTAATTGTTTTTGAGACACCTCTGGAAATTATGTAAACATAGTTGATGTGCATGGAGTTTTGTGTGTTACTGTGTATTTTTTTCTGAAACAGCAAAATATATTAATTTCTAAAGAGATAATGTACAAGTAGATGTTACTGCATACGAATTGTACCCCGAAAAACATACAACAATGAGCACCAAAACCAAACCCAAAATTGGAGTACCAATGATTTAGTTAAGAAACCGTTACGGACGAAACAAATCTCGATCACCCCGTCTCTAGTATGTATTGTTACTAGCATGAAGATAAGAATAAGGGGGTGACGAGTCGTCAAACCAACTCTAGCCAAGACCACAAAGAATGAACTATTATTTAGAATAAGTTTAGGGACAAAATTCACAAATAATGATGATCCTAAATAGGTTTCGCAAATGATCACAGGTACCCAAGTAAAGCAAGAAGTATACATTATATCTCAACATAGACCCAACAACCTCAAACCCAAAGAAAATAAAACAACGGGTTTTTGGTTCTGCACTCCAGCAACAACACTAAAATTTGTGTCCCAACACCTTTTTTGTTGGACTTAGGAAATGGCTCCATATTGGGTTTTTTGGCTCCGTGATTTCCTTCTTCACTGGCTCCATATTTCACATCTTCTTCCTTGGCTCCGTGATTTCCTTCTTCCTTGGCTCCATATTTCACAGTAAGATATTCCAATACTGAATTTTGAAATGAAGACTACAGTCTTCATGCATTAGAATTTAGAACTCAGCCAAAAAAAATAAGAAAGGAAGAGAAAAAAAAAACAGAGCACAGAGAGAAAAAAAAAAAACAGAGCACTAATGGAGATAGGCAAGATTTCGTTGTTGTGTCGTGCTGGAGAGTTGACACTGCAGCTTCATAGCACTGATGTTCCTACATATGCCATGTTTATCCAAAATATTCAAAGTAAGTAAATATATCATTCTATTTGGTTGAAGAATTCTGGCTTTTCTTTTTGCTATTATGTCTTATATTTGTCTGAAAGTAAGCATTTATTCAGTCATATGCTATTATGTCTTATATTTGTTTGAAAGTATGCGCCTGAGACATTACTTTGCTGGATTTTATTTTGTTAATTTGGTGTTTGAAATTATGCGCACTAGGTGTTTGTAAGAATGCTCCTGAGAGTTGAGTGTTGAGTTGTTTGTAATCTTAGAGTTGAATATGTTAAATATTTGTGTTCTTGAATCTTATTTTGTGATTTAGACTTTTGTTCTTCAACTGAGATTTGAATATTGACAAGGTGTTTTCAATATTAGTAAGTTGATTCTTAACAATATGATTATAAATAAATCTTTGTCTACGTGTGTACTTACGCAGGGAATATGCCATGGATTGACAATCAAGTCAAGTCATTCACATATGAGATAAACATCGAGCAGAAGGCTTCCTTAAACACTGAAGCATATTTCAAAAACATGCTTTTGCTGGCTACTCTGCTGATGCGTACAATTATTTATGTTGGGATACCGGCAAACCCAAATGTTCCAGTTATCCCAGCAGGACGCAGAGCTCCAGCCACTATACCTGATTACTTCCCTCAGTGGAAGATTGTGAATTCTCAGCCAAAAAATGTACCCAACAGTCCTGTTAAAAGAAGAAAAAAAGCTACAGCTGTCCCTGCATTTGTTTTCGATGAGCCTTCATATTCGAACGGGTATACATAAGGTGATGATGAAGTATATGCTAGTGAGATATCAAAGCGTGAACGATTAAAAAACCGAGAAGCAACCAGCGAGTGGTACCCTGGTTGTCAGACTCATATCCCACTTTGGGACATCGCTCCAGAAGAGGAAGAGGTTATTCTTCGTTCTAATAATTGGCCTGAGTACATTACACATGTTGGTCAAGAATTCTATGGAGGAATGGTTGAGTTCAGGGCGAAACTCATAAAATACAGTGCTAAATTAGGATTCCGTTTTGTATATACTAAGAACGATGCAAGGTACATCCGCGCTGAGTGTGAACAAAGAGAAGAAGAAGGATGTCAATGGTTCGTGAAGGGAACGGAAAGCATTATTACAAATGCATTAGTAATTAAGGAAGCAAACCTCAAGCATAGTTGTAAACTATCTATGATGACATGTGACACCAAAAGGATGGGTCAGCGGCTCGTTGGTGGTTTCATATCAGATGCCATACCAGCAACACCTATTCTCACTGCTACTGATCTTAAACGCGATATCCTCAAGTATTGGGGATTCAATATATCATATGAGAAGGTTAGTCCTGATAAATTTCTATCTACTCTGTCATATTTCTTCTCTGGCAAGCTCTTTAAGATCTACATTTTGTCAAGTATGGCGGTCAGTTGAAGTTGCAAGGGCAAATCTTTTTGGCAGTTATGATGATTCATTTGATGAATTACGTTGGTACTCGGATGCAGTGATAAGAACCAATCCAGGCAGTGTTGTGTCACTTGAGACTGAACCAACTGAAAATTGTTTCAAACGATTTTTCTTGGCATTAAATGCAAGTCTAAAAGGTTTTAAGCATTGTAGGCCAATGCTCTTTGTTGATGGAACTTTCATGAAGACTCGATATAAAGGAACTCTACTTTTTGCTACTGCAAAAGATGGTAACAATGGTAAGGCTTTTATTCTTTCTTTATGATATAAATTTACTACAAACCCATTGTTATATATTAGACTGATTTGTATTAGACTGATTTTTATTTATGTAAACTTTGTTATTTATTTTATGAAATGGTAGGTCTATTCCCAGTTGCAATTGCAGTTGTTGATTCTGAGAACACAGATAACTTGACATGGTTTATTGATAAAATGATTCAACATGTAAAGCATGACAAAGAGATAATGTTTGTTTCTGACCGAGCTGGTGGTCTACTAAACGCCTTCAATGCGATGCCCAACAAGCCACTACACTATTACTGTCTTTTCCACCTTATGAAAAATCTCAGGGCCACTTACACTGGAAAGAAGTACTCCGACATTTTCAAGAACTGGATGTGCAAATTACTCAAGGATTCTGCTTATGGACCTACAATGTCACACTTTGAAGTAGCAATAAAGAGGCTAATCGAAAAAGGAGCACCTCAAGCCGCTCATTTTCTAGAAGATCTAACTCCTGAAAAGTGGGCTGTCGCTTTCTCTCCTGATGTACATCGTTATGGTGAACTTACTAGCAACGCAGCTGAGTCTTTCAACAATTGGATTCTTGATGCCCGTTCTCTTCCTGTGACATTTATGCTGGACTGTATTAGAATGCAACTCACGAGATGGTTCAATGAGAGGCGAGCTGCTATATCTAAAGTTAGAGGTGCACTTACTCCACGTCTTGACGAACATTGGAACAAAGAGTCTCAAGTAGGACAATGTTGGAAATTGATACCTGGTCCAAGACATGGCGTTGTACAAGTATTATCTCCTACAACACCAGTGGTAAGAGCGAATTCTATTTACTAAATGTCTTTTAACAAAATGTCGTTTAATGCAGTAACTATGTCTTAGTTATAAATGTCTTTTAATCCCAACTATAGAATCGATTCTAAACACAGTAACTATGACTATAATGCAGGTTGACTTGCATAATCGTCGGTGTTCTTGTTTACAGTGGCAGCTCCGCGGCTTCCCGTGTGTTCATGCCATAGTTGTTATTAATGATGCAAGGTGGGATCTTCGATCTGTTGTGGATTCACACTTTTTCACTGATACATGCAAGGCAGTATACATGGCTGACATTTACCCTATACCTAAAACGGATAAGTTTGAATTATCTATCTGAACCATCCTGCCAAGATTCTGCCCCCAGTACACCGGACAGTGCCTGGACGCCCCAAGCAGAAACGTATACATTCATAGGTGGAATCAAAGTTCAAAGTGAAGAGGTTTCTATGTGGAAGGTGTGGGAAGTATGGTAGTCACTACTGGACTACTTGTGCAGATGCTCTTGATTAAATGTTCTATGTGGGAGGTTTCTTTTGCTGTTGATGCCACACGCTACTACTTTGTCTTTTGATTAGTTTGTTCTGTCTAATGCCACATGCTGTTAATGTCATATTTCACCTGAGACCATCTCTGCATTCCAATATATCAATGTATGAACATCATGTGTTTTATCTTTGCTTATATCTCATATCATGTTTTACACAAATCATATTTAGGACACAACCAATATGCTGTATTCATATTTTTGCATATATAGTTAAATGAATTCAATAAATTGGTGTTAGTATTTACAGAGAACTGAAACTCTGTAGGGCGCCCAACTCTGTATTATTCAATCAAATCAAGTACAAAGCAACAAACGTCTTCGAAACCTACCTACATAAATAACTTGCTAACTAATGCTCTGATTTGGCAACTTCCTTGAAGAACACATTCCATATATTTCCATCTTTTACACTTATCTCAAATGAGACCCACTCGCCCGCATGTAGTTTGTTCTCCATAACAAAACGTTCCCAGCCATGTGTGATTTTAGCTTTTCCATCTGAATAGTAGACCATTATAGGCCACTTTTCTCTGCCAAGCACGCGTAAGTACCTCATTGAGTATCCTGCTTGTAGTTGAGAAGCAGCGAATTCGGCATTGATGGTCTAAAAAAGAATGAAATTTGATTTCATTAACTGATTATATATATTTTAATAATATGCATAAATTCTAATCATAAATACTCACCAGTTTGAAGGCACCACAAACACTTGAAGAATGTAGATACTTACAAAAGTATGGACTGTATGTACCATTACATTGTTCTGAGTATGAACTTTTGACGATAGCCCTCTTCCGTTTATGCGAACTAAGATATGCGAAAACCAAAATGATCAACTTATTGTTAGTTCGAATAAGTTTAAGAATCTAGAAAGTTAATTGGAATAACAATATTACCTGTTACCATCTTCCCACATCTTAAGCATGACTGAAATGGTATCATCCCGACAAAAACAACACTAACAAGACTTGATGTGTCATAATTTTGCACATGATCACAACCTGAGTAATGTAAAGAACTGACTCCACAAACTTGTAAACCTTGTGAGCTGATGGAATCAATAGAATGCACTTGAACAGAGTAATTGTTGAAAATAGTGACACAGGAAATTGAATCATAATTATACTCGAAATGGAGAATATAATCGAGCTTTAGAGAATAAGGATCTCTAAACTCACACCATCCATAGCCGAAATGAAGTTTATCGCTGCACATTACTAACACAACAGGCCACGACTTCTCATCGACAGTAGTTTGTATCACATTACGGGGGATTGGGTTTAGGTGTTCTCTTGCAAACAATCCAGGAATCATCTGACACAATTTCGTAAAAAATAAAATGATCGATGAACTAAATTATAATACATGGGTGTTTAAATTCTGTTTGGATGCTTACCAGAGATGTGTTACATGGGTGTTTTAGTATGACACTGAACTTGGCTCTGCGGTCTGTATCTCCGACAAATTTTGATTGATTAAGTCCACCATGACTGCTTCTCCAGAAGATCTATAGGTTTCAATTTGGGGATGGCGATATTAAATGGATTGAAATTGGGAGCGAAGGGGGGGTTGGAAAGCAATAAATGAAAGCTACTAGAAGCCCAAATTGATATCGAACCCCATACTAACTTTCTTTTGATTTGTAGTACGATTTTTTTAAATATTTACATGTATACTTTTTCCCATTGTAAATAAAATACATCAAAATGGGAAAAACCGTGGCATAAATTTACACATTAATTTGACATTTATGCAATACCAACCGGGCACATTTATGCAAAAAGTTGTTTAGGTTTTTTTAATTTATAATCCATAGCAAAATATGAGTTTGCAATACCAAACGGGCACATTACGGCCTTGCATGGTTTGGGTAATTCCAAAGGAAAAGAAAAGAAATTGAAGGAAAATGAATTGCTTTGGAAAACAATCAGGGAAAATCAATATTTTCCTTATTTCTCTCTTGTTTGGTATCTTATTTTCCTGGAAAATTGGTAGTTATAATTTTGTACATTTCATTTTTAAAAAACTACAGCATTAAACTTCAACAATTACAAAATATATCCAACACCTATTGTCATAGAATTAACATCAACATTGATCATCCTACGCCTAAAACTTCTCAAAAACAAAATGGACATCCAAGTAAAACAAAAAAGAAATTCACTACTATAGCAGGACACATTCTCCAGCATCTTTCACGTCTAATTAAACAGCCAAGCTACCAGGACAAATATCTGCATAAGTTTAGAACCTGCTCCATCAAAATAGAGTCAATACTGTAGATATATATCAATACACAAAACTGATGGAGGCCTGAGGATAAGGACCTGCTGCAGCACCCTCATGAACGTACCACAATGACCATCAGCAAACAACAATCTCCTTTAAGAACTCCACCTCCACCTGGTGACAAGTACCTTCAATCCAGCTCCACAAACAAGGTAAATATGCTGCCATTACTTGATTAGAGCAAGTACACATTATAAATCAAATGCAATTGTACTTGTAAACTCAATAAATTCTCAATATATTTATTTGGTACCGACTAAGAGTTTAAATAACCAACGAAAGGCCAAAATGCCCAGTAGAGTTTTACAATCAAATCACGCAAAGCAAACACGGCAAACAGTACCTGAAGCAAACTAGAAATAAACAGTATGTGAAAGAAAAGAAAAACAACTAAAAGAAACATATATATGAACAATGAGGGCATGCTAATAGTATAATCCCTCTCGATACTTCTGCAGCCAACGCAATCTTCCTGCAGTACCCTTGACAAGGAATGACCTAGCAACTTTATCATTCTCGTTAGATAGTCAAAAGCATCCTCGAGAGTCACTTCATCGAAACCTTCAACCTTCATTACTTCAGAATACAAAGAAGAGGTGGTGTACTCTTGATTATTGGTAGACTTGATTGCATTAGCCATACCTTCAACAGCACTAGCAAGTTTTTCCATATTTTCACCAAATTCTTCTATGGAGCGAACTCTTTTTCCATTTCCATTCCCATTCCCATGCTTCCTCACAACAGGAGGATGGGGAGGAGAAGATGGCATAGAATTATTATTTACCTGAGTGCCATCAGTTTGCAAAGGATTATCGTCACTTCCAAGATCATACACTTCATCAGTCTCAAGGATATCATCAGTACTTGATTTGGCAAAAAACCCTGTAGCTTGGTCATCTCCACATATAATGTGGAGTTCATCATACATGAAAATTGCTTTGTTCAGAAACGGCTCCGCTTTTGGATGTGCCTACATGTGTACACAAATTTGTCAGGAAAAAACTATTCAAAGTAAATATAAACAAAGAAGTAATAAGCACTTACAAGAATATAGTCGTTGTAAACTTGTTCTGAGCACATCCACATCTTCTCATCATTATCCCAACTCATACCACTATTGTTACTTTCAAGTTTTTTCAGTATCCTGAATTTTGTTCTAATCGTTTTCATGCGATTGTCAACGTTTAACACACTGCAATTAACATTGCATTGCTCTGAAACTTCTTTTGCAGCTCGAGTGAAGCTAGATTTCTTATAAGACTTGTCAACCTTGTGACCTTGCTTCGCTTCATCAACAAGACACTCAATAAGAATAGTGTCCATGGGTTTAGTCCACCTTAATTGTTTGGCCTCGCCTCCTCCTTTCACTGCAGCCATTTCTATTTACCGAATGAAACATGCAAAATAAATATATATAAACTCATTAATTCCTAAAAAAGAGAAAGGAAGTCACATAAATCATATTCTTCAAAGTATATATTACTTGAATAAAACAGAACTGTTAACAGATCAACAAATATCAAATTATCAAGTCAAATAAGAGTGATAAATGCAGGAAATGCCTATAGCTAGTTTTTTTTTTTTTTTAGAAGAAAAAGTGGTTTTATTCATAACCAATCAAGGAGCTCAGTCTCAAATTGCAGATTACAATCATAGCAGAAGGTAAACAGAACTAGCAGCAACAACGGAAACGGAAAAAACTTAGCATAAAAAGCCAGAAGACTAAAGGTCTGTGAAAAAAGAAAGCAAACTAAAAAAAACAAAAGCAAAAGAAAAAACAGGCAATGCCTATAGCTAGGAGATACATCACTTTCTCATCTACTAGTATAGTCGGCGTACATAGCTTCAGCAATTGCATCCCTTTTAGTGCTCCACTCAGAACTCTCATTCCTTACTTCCCTCGCAGTTCTTTCTCTTTGGGGATTCACCGGAGTATCTTGCGCCATCGCATTCATAAAGATGGTGTCATTTGGATCAACACACATAATATAATTATGCAACACACAGGTAGCAATCACAACATCAATTTGTTTCCTATAAGACAAATATTTCTTCGTGTCCAGAAGTGGAAATCTTATCTTCAGAACTCCAAACGCCCTCTCAATGGTCGTTCTGATTGAAGAATGTCGAAGGTTAAATAGTTCTTCTTTGTTTTCTGGTTCATGGTTACTATACTCTCTTAAATGATATCTCACGCCACGATAGGGAGGAATGAAGCCCTTACGTATGCCATAACCTCCATCAACTAAATAGTATTTACCTGAATAAATAAAGTAGATCTATAGTTAATCTAATCTTTAACATAAATGATTAGCATGATATATACACACACACTATTATTTGTAGAATATATATACCATGAGGAAGTACTAATCCATTTCTTCTCCTTAAAGCATCATCCAAAATCAATGAGTCATGTGCTGATCCCTCCCACCCAGCAAGAACATAAGTAAATTTTAAGTCAAAATCAACAACAGCTAAAACATTTTGGGTCGGGTGATCCTTGCGACTGCGAAAACGCCCTTGTATACTAACAGGTAGCGCAGCTCTTACATGAGTGCCATCTATTGCACCCACACAATCCTAAATTGAAATAATGAACCCATTAGAAATGCATAATATATTGACTATCCCATTAGAAAATATTTTTATTATTCAATTAAATTACCTTAAACCATGGCCAATACCGTTCACTACCAACAATCTTTTCAAGGGTAGGACTATCATTTCTTGGTTGCACTAAATACTCATCCCGTAGTGTCAGAATAGCCGCCAAGACAGAATTGAAGTAACGTGACACTGTTTCACCCGAACGAAAAAACCTACTACCTATAGTACAATTTCTTACATTATGGGCTAAAGCGTGTAAAAACATTACGACTTGATGTTCCACTGGAACAGGAAGTGTTGGCTTCAAGAGATTCCTTTCGGTAAGTGTTTCACACAACATATGAAATGAAACTTTTGACATACGAAGATGTGACAAACAAACCCTGTTGCTCCTATTTATCAAGCTATTAATGTACCCCGCTCTTTCTATGTCCATATTAACTATAGGTTCCCTCGGTATACTCTGGTGTGAACTCATAAAACCGATAACAGCGATACTTGCTGACATGACGACCGCTGCACTTGATGAAATAATTTTTTTTCTCATTGCAGTTGAATTATCATCTACTTCCATCTATACATTAGTTTTTACAAAAGGTGTAAAACAATGGAATAAAACGAGGTTGCATATAAACTAGACCTTTATAATACTACTTTCAGTTTATTAGCAACAGATACACAACAAATCGATCCATCAACCACAATGAAACATTGAAACATGATCAAAGCACCCCATATTACTTGATTAACATGAATCTACCCAAAAAGCTAGTAACCTAGGTACATACATACAAATCAGAATACCCAAGGACCTAATTTATGTCATGTGCTAAACAATTCAGAATTGAAAACAGAATGACTAAAACAACTAAATTCACAAATCATAGCTGAGAACATACCTGTGGATAGAGCAATACAAAAAGTTGTAGCGTAGCCCCAACTCAACTATCGCAGAATCTGAAAAGGGAAGATCTTCTCAAAATTAGTATATATATATATATTCATCTCTATGAATCAATTAGGGTTAGGGTTAAAGAAGAAATTACCTAGATGATGAAGCAGAAAAAGAGCTAGTTTTCTGACCTGGCGTCCCCTGTATATATACTATATGGGTATGTGTTTGCGGAGAAGTGTAATTCATCTTGAATATCTTGGAGGGAAGATGGAAATTTCACAGAAGGAGGGAAGAAATTGGAGGTGAAAATTTCGATTGAAAGGGAGGGAAGAAATTCCGTCGATCTTCTTCGTATGTTTAGCGCGGGTAGTGGAGAATGGAGATATAGAAGATATGGTGGGATCCGATTAGTTTTTATTTTCCATCAATTTCCATCAATTTTCCGGTTTTTAATTTCCCTGATTTCTTAACGTGGTATTTCCTTCAAAACAAATATGGAAAAATAAAATTATATTCCAATTTCTTTTCTTTTCCTTTGGAATTACCCAAACCTTTGGAATTACCCAAACCATGCAAGGCCTACATGTATACGGTCTGTGTGGTTTTTATATTTGTGGTGCTTTTTCAGATATAATAAAATGGAAAGGGAAATTTCCAAAAACTACCCCCACTGCTGCACCTAATTACGAATTTTCAACAATTACATCTAACCCCATTTTAACAAAAAATGTTGACCAAGTAATAAACCTTAAGATTTTATTCTCACCCCAAACATGCCCTTACCAATATTATTCTTTTACATTATTCTTTTTTCATTTACCTTTTCCTTGTTTCTAGATTTTCTTTTTCTTTTTTTATTTAACACCTTCTTCTTCAAGCTCTAAACTGCGGTACCAGAATTTTTTCCGGTATCGGAGTTGTTCAACCGGAGAAAAAGCTCCGTCGGAACTGTTTTTACACAGCTCCGACTGCGCTGTTTCTCCGGTTGGACAACTCGTTGGAGCTGTCAACAACTCCGTCGGACTGTCAATAGCTCTGACAGAGCTGTGTGAGAGCTCCGATCGGAGATGTGCAGCTCCGCCGGAGCTGTAATTAGCTCCGATCGGAGCTGTGCAGCTCCGATATGTTTTTTCTTTTTTTTTTTGTTTTTTTAATTATTAATTTTTTGGAATTATTATTATTATTATTATTATTATTATTATTTGTTTTAATATTTTTTAGGCTTATATTGAAATATAAAAAGTGTAGGGACTTGTTTACAAAAATATTTGGGATAATTTGAAAGTTAAAAAGGTTATGTAGGTTAATTTGTAAAATAATAAATTTTAGAGTCAAATGTGCAATAAAGGAAAGTTGATGGTGTTTGGGTGTTGAAGAAATCTTAATTTTAAATGAGGGCAAATATGTCATTTCCAAGCTTTATTTCGCCGAAAGTCAAAGTCGTGGGGCTAGATGTAATTGTTTTCACTAACGAGGGGAAATATGTTATTATTGAACTAACAGGGGAAGATTCGTAATTGATGAAACTAACAGGGGGTCTGTATGAAAATTACCCAAATGGAAATGCTAGTATATATATTATCTGCTTTCCAAATGTTTTTTTATATTGAAACCATTTGCAAAGGTACTATTGCTATATCTTTTGTAGACTCACGGGCTGCTGGCCTAGTAGGAGCAGGCGTAGGACTTTACCACATAAAAGATGTTGTTTAGGGTTTTGTTTTGTAATATTTTAAGTTGAAAGAATGATATTGAAGGAAGTTATTGAAGGAAATGATTCTTTTCCCCAAACGGTTTCAATGCATATTTTTCATTTAATCAACAAAAAAGTAGTGTCAATAGCACTGTTACACATGGTTTTCAAATACATGGAGTAGTTTGTTCGGATGAAAATATATATAATAGTACAATAATACAATTTCAATTATTTTCGAGTGTTTATCTGTCAACACTTTTTTATCTAGTCAGATCTAGAAAATCAGACGATTTCCAGGAAAAAATCGGATTCATTCACACAATGAATACCGACGATGCTAGGAGAGAAATCACATGAGTTCGGTCTATGTTGCAACCACAAGTATATTTAATACATCATAGAATATGCCTGTCACAATATTTTCGGATTTGAGTAATAGGATCGAAGTAAAAGAAAATTTAAGTGAGGGTTACAAAGTTTCATTCAGACTATGTTGCAAATTGAATATGCCCGTCAACTTAACATGGAAAGCTATTCATACATTCATTTTATTATTCATACATATAATAATATGGTGAGTATAAATGAAAATGCTAGTCAAATAGTGGCTGGAAAGTTGAAAAAAATCCATGGCATGCTAGTCAAATAGTGGCTGCAAAGTTAAAAAAAATATAGGAGTGTTTTTAGGGTAAGGGAGTTAGGGTTTAGGGTAAGGAGGTTATGGTTTAGAGGTTTAGCTAGTTCCAATAATTCCAATGAGATAAATCTGCTAGCCCAGTCTTCCAGGCCCATCAAGTTGTTTTTAGAAATTAAGAAATTGTTGAATTTTGCCGGGTTCAGTATTTCCGTCCCAATGGGCATCATTACTGACTGCCTCGTTTTTCATGAACACGAAACCGTCTTCTCAGCTTTTTCTTTTGAAATTTGAAAACTTCTCATTATTTCCCATTATTCCCCTTGCTGCTTATTTTCAGTTTCATTTTCCCTGTTCCTTGCCTTTATCTCTTCCACACTGCACAATCGAGCAATAACAATGCAGAATGAAAGGAGTTTCAACCCAGCTACGGATGGATTGATGAATTTTCTTGATATGCATTTCGATTTCGTTGCGATTGTTAAAGTTCCAAGACGCAACACACTGGTTAGTATCTGTCTTCACGTTTTTCAGCCATCAATTCCAGTTGTTGTTCTGTATAATATACTACCGTGAATATGATCTGCAAAATCGTTGAATTGTTGGAACTAAATTCTTAATTTTTGCATTAGTAGTATATTATAGGGTTAATTGCATATGATACCCCTCTTAGTGTTTTTAATTACATCTAGCCCCCTTTTAGTCCGAACAATGCATCCACTACCCTTACTAGATGAAATTAGTTACATCTAGATCCACGACTTTGACTTTTCGCGAACTAATTCATTGAAAGTACTATTTTTCCCTTGGTCAATTATCGGATTTTTTGGTTGACCAACCAACTTAAGCAGGTGTGGACCTTGATGTAAATTAATTTGAAATTTTAGGTGTTAAATGTAATAGATAAGTTCAAAATTATTAAAAACTTAAAAAAAAAAAAAAGAAAGAAACAAAACAGTACAACTCCGATCTGGAGCTGTTACAACTCCAGACCGGAGCCGTAAATACCTTCGATTTTGGGCTACTTAAACAGCCCCAAATCGGAGCTATTTACAGCTCCAATTTGGAGCCTTGCAGCCCCAGATTTGGTGAGTTGTTGAATTGCTCTGTTTTACTTTCTGTATATCATGATCATAAATTGCTGGGTTATGAAACTTCAGTCTTATATAGAAAGTTGAGAGTTCAATATTAGTTGTTTTGATGAGTTGTTGAATTGCTCTGTTTTACTTTCTTTATATCATGATCATAAATTGTTGGGTTATGAAACGTCAGTCTTATTTAGCTGGTAATTTAGCAGTTATCTAACAGTCTTGCGATCTTCAAAATCATATTGCAGCAACTTCCACCCAAATTTACTGAGTCTTATTTGACTCCAACCCCTAGGCATGCTGCTACAATATCTACATCCGATCATAGCGTCTGGGCTGTATCAATGATCAATATGTGTGGAACTGCACATTTCTCTCAAGGCTGGAAAAAGTTCAGTGATGCTTATGGTTTAACAACTGGAAACATTATCTATGGAGCTTATGATAAAGATGGACACTTCTATTTGAGCATGTTCCGGCTGTCTGGAGACAAAATACCAATTCCCAAGCCAGAAGATATCCGCCACTATAAACTTTTTCATCACTTGCAACATCATGGGAAAGAGTATTTGTCTAGACATGAGCTTGCTCAGCCTGCGAATCAAGGTAGCTAATACATTATCCTGACTTATCGATGTGTGTAATTTGAAAATTTGTAACTTATTGTTAGTGTTGAAATATGTCCAGCCCGCATTTACGAACTGGAGCGGCCTAAGAGCGCGATAAAGCCCTAAAAGACTGTCCCTCAAAGGGCTCGACCACCCTTCCAAGTACGTCACCGGAGGGTGGCTCGACTAGGACTATGAGGTCGCCCTCCAAGAAAGCTCATAAAGGATAAGCTGACAAGGCGACTGAGAACCATCTCTAAGGACCGACCACCCTTGGTGGTCGATCGAGGACCTTACGTCAAGGAAATACCCTCAAAGGATAGCTAGGCAGGATCCTACTCGAGCAATGGATCACGAGGAAGGCTCGAGCACATAGGTCGACCACAACCGGTCGGTCACTAGGCGGCCCACCTTCCAGAAAGATCCATCAAGTCGCGAAATGCCTAGAATGCCCTCCAAACCCTAGATGCTTGGGTCAAAGCCCATGGACCTCCTTAATGGGCTTGGGCCAAAGAAGGCTTTAATCTCAGACGGACACTTGTCACGATCCTACACAAAGTGACAATAAAATACTCTGAGTATATAAGGATGCCTCATTCATTACCCACGGGGTAAGCAATCAATACTCACCTACACTCAATATTTCTCTCACTAGGGAAGCCTACAACTCCCTACTCGTAAAGTCGACACTACAGCCTGATATACGACAGACCGGGTAATAGATACTAACCCCCCCCTCTTAGTGGATTTCAGGTACTGAAGGACTTTATATTTATACTCAAAGGCACACCCTTTGAGTGGAGATTGAAGTGTTACCCTTTGAAGAAGACTTACGACGAATTAGAACAATGAACGAATTACCATTCAACATTTGGCGCCGTCTGTGAGAAACTGATCGAAAGGTCATTCCTAGCCCTACTGGTTGAGCAGAGACACTCTCCTCGAGATGCTACGCAAAATGCCTCCCAGAAGAAGCAATCGGATTGCTAATGCAGCACCTAGAAATCCTCCTCGCCCCAGGGGCCGTCCCCCTTTAAATGGCCGAGGAGGAGGAAGGGTAGCAGCACCAAGGGCTCCTAGAAATATTAATGTTGAAAGAGATCAAAATATAGTGGAAGGCGCTTTCACTAATATTATCGGATCCCGAGAGGAAAGGACAGGAGAGAATCAACCGCGAGGTGTACCCGTCGGAAATGGCTATAGGGCTTTAAGAGCCACGACCAACGTTGCCCCAGTGAATCCTCAGCAACTGGCCGCATTGAACTTCACCCTTCCTAACGGACGACTAGTCCGACCATCAGATTACGGGATGGGCGAAGCTCAATACGACCTATTTCTTCTCACCATACAAGGATGCTTAGGAGATAATGAAGCTGCAAGGGTAGAGACCGAACTCCAAGTCCGCGGGATAAGGCACTCACAGGGGCAAGAGCAACCTCAGGGAGCTCTTCCGGCTCCTCAGACGCCTGCAGCCCAAGATGAAGCACACTCGGACCTTGATGGTAACACTACCAACGTCAAGTTCCAAGATAGGCCTTGTGTTGAGGATCACTCGATCAATGAGAGGAAAGAATACTTGTATGGTAACACTACCAACGTCAAGTTCCAAGAGGTTCTCTCAGCATCGTGTGTAGAGAATGAAGCTCAACTAGCGAAAGTTTGCAAGGATTTCCTCGAGGCCGAGGAATTCCGAAAAACAGTCACAGTAAGAACCAATCCTCCCAAGGAAAAAGGGAAGGAAAAAGAAGAGTAGAAGGAATACCCTCCTCGGCCACAAAATCCAGGAAAACAAAGGAGAGATCAAAAGCATGGGCTAATCAAGGAAGACCCTTCAAGAAATGAGTTTAGAGACAAGAGATCCCCTCCAAGGAGATCACCTCTGAGGAGGTATAGCAACTATACAGACTTAAATAGGCCAAGATCCGACATCTTGAACTATATAGTCTCGAGGAAGCTTGATGTTTCATGGTCGACTCCAATTCAAGAGAATCGAAAGAACAAAAACTATGAGAAATTCTGTCAATTTCACAAAAGAAAGGGGCACACTGCTGATGAGTGTGTCGAGCTTAAGAATGAGATCGAAAGGATGATACGGAATGGACAATTAGTCAACTACATCCGGAAGGAAGAACCACTAGCGATCCTTCTTCCTCCACCTCAAGTCAGGAGCGATCACCAAGGCCCCCAAGGAAATCATGGCTATGATGATATTCACAACTTCAACAATTATGAGAACCGGCCAGTAAATGGGAGTATTCATACTCTCACGATAGCTGGAGGGCCCGCGGGTGGAGACACTTGGAACCAAAGAGAGATCACAACCGACAACCTAAGGGTGCGAGACTAAAAGTTTGGTCAGGTCGCTCCACCAGGTACCAATGTCATCTCATTTGATGATAGTGAGGTCCCTCTAAGACATGCAGGAGGAGGAAACATTTACGATCCGAGTGTACCACTGGTACTCGCTCTCGACGTACAATCTTACAAGCTTAGAAGAATTTTGGTAGACACCGGGTGTTCAACCAATTTAATCTTTACGGGTACTCTGAAGCGGATGCGCATGAACCCGAAAGAAGGTCTTAGAGAAGTCAGAAGTGCTCTAGTAGGCTTCGTAGGACTGCCCATCATGCCCTTGGGAAGCATCACTCTGACAGTTTCAATGGGAACTGCCCCTCGGAGAGTTACACACCACGTCCCATTCGTGGTCGTAGACATGCCTTTCGATTACTTCGCGGTCATAGGAAGACCAGCGTTAGCGCAATTTCAGGCCGTAGTGTCCACAGTCACAACAAACTGAAGTTCCCTACATTGATGGGAACGGGACAAGAAGTTGGAAATGTCAGGGAAGCATGGGAGTGCTACATCATGTCGACTAAAATGACTTCCAACGTTGCCATCGGGGAAGCGGGAACTAGTCAAGACAGGGATGATCAACCCTTTGTCCATCATGCTCCGCATCGCTTTTACGCAGTGCAATGTTCCAAGAGAAAGTCCAAAAAGCCAAGTCCAACCAAAAGGCGAAGAAGAGCTGCTCAAAAGCAAGCAAAGGAAAGACTAGTAGGGGAAGTGAAGGAACTGGAAGAGTACCAAGTGATACTTCCGGTGCCACCAACATCCAAAAAGAACATTTTTTTCGATGAAAACAAGATAGAAGCAAGAGAAACACTGGAAGAAGTCCAAGTGGTCGAAGGAAGCCCTGATAAAGTTACCAAGATCGGAACGGAGATGACCACGGAAGTTAGAATGAGAATTATCCAATGCTTGAAGGATAACAATGACGTCTTCGCATGGAGCACTGAGGATTTAAAAGGCATTGATCCAAGGGTTGCCGTTCACCGTCTAAATGTCGATCCTTCGGTCACTCACATTCGGGAAAAGAGAAGAGATTTCATTGCTGAAGACAATGCTATCATTGAAGCCGAAGTGCAAAGACTACTCAAAGCGGGTCACATCAAAGAAGTGAGATACTCCGACTGGGTTTGCAATGTAGTCCTGGTAGAAAAAGGGCTGGGCAAATGGAGAATGTGCAACAACTTCACTCGGCTCAACAAATTTTTCCCAAAGGATCCTTACCCGTTACCTCGGATCGACCAGCTAGTCGATTCCACAGCAGGGTGTGCACTTCTAAGTTTCATGGACGCGTACCAAGGGTTTTATCAGATCAAGATGGCCAAAGATGATATACCCAAAACCGCGTTCTTCGCAAATGGTAATGTTTACTGTTTCAACGTGATGCCCTTCGGTCTCAAAAACGCGGGAGCGACCTACCAGAGATTGGTCAACAAAATGTTCAAGAGAAGAAATCGGAAAAACCATGGAGGTGTATGTCGATGACATGCTCGTCAAGACCAAGACCGAAGAGCAACATGTCGAATACTTAACCAAGTGCTTCTATATCTTGAGAAAGTACGGAATGAAGCTCAATCCGGAAAAGTACACATTTGGTGTCCAAGGAGGGAAATTCCTCGGGTACATGGTGACTGAAAGAGGGATTGAGGCGAACCCGGAAAAGATCAAAGCCATACACATTTGGTGTCAAAGGAGGGAAATTCCTCGGGTACATGGTGACTGAGAGAGGGATTGAGGCGAACCCGGAAAAGATCAAAGCCATCCTAGATCTCCCACATCCCCAAAGTTTGAACGAAGTGCAACAGCTGGTCGGAAAATCCATCGCCTTGACTAGATTCATCTCGAGATCGGTAGAGAAGAACCTTCCGTTTTTCAAAGTTCTACGAAAGAGCAACCACTTTGAATGGACTAAAGAGTGCGAGGAGGCTTTCGAGAAGCTCAAGGAATACTTACTCTCTCCACCACTCTTGTCAAAAGCCAAGGAAGGAGAGACACTCTACCTATACCTTGATGCTACGGTAGAGGCAATAAGCTCAGTCCTAGTCCGCATTCAAGGGAATGACCACTTACCCATGTATTACTTGAGCAAAGTACTCGCCGTAACCGAGACGCGGTACATGGATATCGAACGACTAGCATTCACCCTGGTCTACACGGCCAGATGACTCAAACCTTACTTTGGAGCACACAAGATAGTCGTGCTAACGAAGCAGCCCTTGAAGCAAGTATTGGGGAAACCAGAAAACTCCGGAAGATTGGCGAGGTGGGCCATCGAATTGAGCGAGTACGATATCGAGTATGAGGCACCGATGGCCAAAAAAGCTCAAGTCATAGCTGATTTCCTGGTCGAGTATCCTTCCAAAGAAAAACCAGAGGAAGTCCCTCCGAAGGATCAGAAAGCGATGATGGTCGAGCACAATAAACCTCAAGCAAGTAACGCAATGCAAGCTTTGGAAGATGCTTCGAAAGAGCTCAAAGAAATTTCACAAAACAAGAGGAAGATGCAAGAAGTCTTCGTAGCCAAAGAAGCAAAAGATTCGAAGGCGGAAGAGGTCGTCGCTCCCCAACCGAAAGACCTCGTGGACCATGGAAACACTTGGATCCTCCAAGTGGATGGTTCATCATCGAGAAAAAATGGAGGGAAATGCATCTACTTCAAAAGCCCCGGAGGAGCCGAACTCGAGTACGCTGTAACACTAGACTTTCCAGTGTCCAATAACGAAGCCGAGTATGAAGCTATCCTCATAGCACTACGCATGGCCAAAGCTCTCGAAGTGAAGAAGCTACACCTCTTCACGGATTCACAATTAGTAGAGTAGCAAATTTTGGGGAAATTCAGAATAAAGAAAGACTCTTTGGCGGACTACAAGAGTGTGATCACTGAAGAAATTCAAAAATTTGAAGGTTGTGAGATGGAGAAGTTCTCGAGAGATCTCAACCAACGGGCAGATGCACTCGCCAAGTATGCCTCGGCCTCAGGAGGAATAGATACCAGGAATCTAATACTCATGAAAATCAACGCGTCATCTCTCTGGGCAGCTAAGCCAAACGTCTTGGCAATAGATGATCGACCAAGCTGGATGCAAGGGATCGCAGCCTATCTCACGAGGGGTACCCTCCCAATAGACAAGAAAGAAGCAAGAAAGATCAAAGGGAAAGCTGGTCGATACATTGTCCAAGGAGAACCCTTATACAAAAGATCATTTGAAGGTGTTTATCTCAGATGCGTACATGAACAAGAAGTTCCCACAATCCTTGGAGAGATGCATCACGGAAGTTGTGGTGATCACGCAGGAGGGAGAACACTTGCCCAGAAGATTGTTCGACAAGGGTTTTACTGGCCGACCATCCGAGAGGATGCAGCCCAATTTGTCTGAAACTGCGAAGAGTGTCAGCTACATGCAAACCTAATCAAGGTTGCTTCCAAGCCCCTCATGCCGAGAACGATCACCTGCCCATTCGACATTTGGGGAATTGACATTGTTGGGCCTTTCCCGAGAGGAACCGGCCAGAAGAAGTTTGTGATCATGGCAGTAGAATACTTCAGCAAGTGGGCCGAAGTGGAAGCAGTATCCACAATTACCGAACAACGAGTAATGAACTTTGTATGGTGCAACATCATTTGCCGGTTCGGGCTCCCGAGAGTGATCATTTCCGATAATGGGTCGCAATTTTGCGGGCAGAAGTTCACTGAATGGTGCCAGGAAATGAAGATAGAGAGGAGATACACTTCGGTGGGACACACCCAAGCCAATTGACAACCGAGGCGGTTAACAAGATACTGGTTAAAAATCTGGAGAAGAGGTTCGCGACCAACAAAGATTGGGTCGGTGAGCTAGATGGAGTAGTTTGGGCATATCGCACTACCTCCAAAGTAGCGACCAGGGAAACTCCTTTTGCCTTGGTCATTGGACCGGAAGCAGTCATACCAACAGAGGTAGCAGTGGAGACACTCAGAATCCAAGGGTATCAACCCGAGGACAATCACGACGCAAGGATGTTCGACCTGGAAACATTGGAGGAATCGAGGACCACCGCCCTCGCCAACATCTTGAGATACAAAGCTTTGATAGCCAAATCATATAACAAGCATGTCAAGGAAAGAGACTTCCAAGTTGGAGACTTAGTACTTCGAAGGGCAGACATTCCAAGCAAAGTCAGGAAGATGCAACCCAACTGGGAAGGCCCGTACAAAGTTGTAGAAGCAAGGTCCAACGGAAGCTACCTTCTCGAAGACATGGAAGGAAAAAGGCTGATGAACTCATGGAATACCACCAACCTTCAGAGGTTTTATGCCTGAAGTGATGCAGCTTGAAGAAATGTTTTGAAGTGCTCCTGTGGAAGGCCCGTACCTCTTTTCATAAGAGAAGTTCCTTAACAACCTTAAGGAAAGTCAGATCCCTTGTTGTTTTTAGTTTTAAGAAGCAGAGCACTGCGGAAGAATGAAAGTATGTAAGAAAACCGGCCTCGAAGCCCACCATTGTACTTGAATTTACGTCAAATCAATACAATGCATCACTTTCACTCATTCAGTTTTCTTTTAAGCAAAAACAAGAGAAGGGAAACATTATCCGATCAGAAGCATTTATAATGGTTAAACTCGACCAACTCTCCAGAAAATTCGCTACATTGGTTAATTGAACTGGTTATCGACCACATTAATGGCGCGACGACCCATTTTTCTCGAGGAGTGTCATCAATACTGATGTCTTTATAAAGACAAACAAAATTGGGACATGCGATTGGATCGCGATAATCGACCACAGTAGATTCTACTAGTCTATAAAGAAAACACTTGTGTTTTTTTTGAGAGAAAAGATACGGTTGAATGATCGCTCAAAAGTGATCGACCACCAAGTGTGCTGCTAGTCGGTTGCAGGCAAAGCTGGATATTTCCAAATATTTCTAAGTTATACGACATAACTGAAAGAAGGAAATATTATATAAAGAGGAAAGCGATCGAGCATATTCAAAATTGAAAATTTGTTCGTACAAATGCCGCCAAGGGCCGAATTGATTACTTGTTTGAAAGTGAAAGAAATAAAGTTACAACATAATTCTCCGAGCATACTCGGGCTTCAACGAGTGCGACTGGCGGTGAAGTCGCTCTGCGCACCTTGAGGGGTCGTCGCTTCTCGATGCTCCTCGGCGCTCTGCTGATCTCCCGCCCCATATTTAGCTCGCGCCTCACTGATGGACTTCTCATAAGTCTTAAGTTCGGGCTCGATGAAGTCTGCGGGGCGACCATGGACCGGAGCGTTCACGGTAATCCAGTCTGCATTCCAAAGTGGAGACTTCTCGAAGGGAAGTATAAGCCCAAGTCGCAAAACGCCGGGTACCCAAGAAGGAAGGAGTGGAACCTTGCTCGGATAAGGAACAGTAGGATCGGCAACTAACTCCCCGAACTCACAAGCCCGGTGCATCTCGGTCGTCACGGACTCTTCAGCATAAGGAGTGAAGTCCCCCTTTAAAAGTGGCTTTACCTCCTCGGTCTCATCAGCATCGAAATCCTCAGGAAGCAGCTTTATGGCCTTGAGCTGATCGACCGCAGCAAAGAAACCGTCCTCGCGAGCACTATCCCTTGCCTCCTGTATAGCCATTTTGTAGGAATCAGACTCCTTGAACGCTCGAGCTCCTTCCATCCTCGTACCCAGGAGAAGCGACAAGAGGCGATCCTTGAACTTAGTCATGGCGATCGACAAGGTAGAGTAGGCACCCATGTACCCGCTTGTTCGTGCCTTCTCTTTCTTGAGCTCCTTCTCCAAGAAATTAACCCGGGCGAGCGACTTCTTCATCTCCAACTCCGTAGCGTTATTCTTTGACCTCTCGTCCGCCAAGTTTTTCTCCAGATCCTCGATCACCTTGGAGACAACAGAGCGATCAACAACTATATGGACGTATGCCATCGTCAGGTCCTCGAGCTGTGTAGCATAAAAAATAGAAATGAGATGGAGAAAGCGAGAGGAACAAAGGGGACTTAGTAAAAATTGGGAACTTGATTCATACCTCGCGCGAGCAGACACTCAGAGCGTGGGCTCGATCAAGGTCGGACATCTGAATAAACCTTTTCACCTCAGCATCCCAGTCGAACTCTTTGGATTTACTCTTCTTCCTCGCGGGATCGACTGAAGGACCAGATCCACCGATCTCGAGGATCCTCTTTTGAGCCGTTGGCCTTTGCGCAGGGGCGTTGCGAGCAGCAGCAGGTTGCTTCTCGGGATTCTTCGCACCCTTGCCATGAATGATCGGGCCAGCAACACCGACCTCAACATCGTCCGCAAGAGGAGCATTTCCCTCCTCATTCATCTTATCTCGAAGAGTTGCGGCATTCTTCGGATGGCTAAGTGTAATTTGACCGATCACTTTGGTGCTCTTCCCAGCTAGTCGCGCCTTGCGGCGAGCTTCTTCCTTGGATTTCAGTGTCTCGTTCATTATCCAAGTAAACTAGTACTCTGCAAAAAGGAAAGAGCGAACAAGTTAGTAAAGAAGAGCGAATACAGTTAAAAGAGAAGCATGAGCGATTACGGTAAAAGCAAAGCATGCAATTTTCAAGCACAAGTACCAAATGATGGCAAGTTACCAAAAAGATAATCTTTCTCGAAACTTGGTCGGAACCCAGTGTAAACGGGAGCGGACAACCCTGCGATATAGGGGAGCGGCTGAAGAACAAGCCCCCAGTAAAAGTATTGTTGAGCAAGGTCGCTCTCATTTTCAGCCTGGAGCGCGAGTATGCAGTGGTCCAAGGTCTCGGGCACTGGGTGTTTCTTCCCTATCGATCCTCGATAAAAAAGCTTAGGAACACCCCATTCCGCGTCCTCATCGCTCATACCAGGAAGCTTCTTTTTCTTGACATAAATATACATGTGCCACCACCGGTATCCCGACGAGGAAGGAGCGTCCTTGATGAACGAGAAGCCGGGGCGAGTAGAGAAATAGTAGAAAAACTTATTGCCTCCACTCATCGACACACGGAATTTCTGATTGAAATTTCAGAAGTTGAGCTCGATCCCCTTCTTCTGGCAGTAGACGCCGAAACAGATAAGTGTCCCGAACGAGCTAGGAATCAATTGCCAAGGAGCGATCCCAAGCTGATTGAAGATGTCCTTGAAGGCATCGCAGAATGGAAGAATCCATCCTCGCTCCAAGGGTAAAAGATGTACGACCATGTAGCCCGGGGGAGCATTGTAAAAACTCTGATCGCGATTAGGTATCAGGATGTCGATCACATCCTCATCAAGACTGTATTTAGACCGAATGGTCGGAATCTCCTTCTTGAGCACGGTAGAGGCGGTGGTCGGAATCATGCCGTCCTTGTTACGCTCGCCCTCAGGGTCGGGAAGATCAACATCTAAAGGACCACGAGTAAATTTCTTTTCGATGGCCTTAGTGATTTTAACTTCATCATCCTCCTCAACCGGCTCAGTCGCCTTTCTCTTCGAGTGATCGGATTTTATTTTTCCGGCTTTGCTAGGAGCGTCCTCCTGCTCTTCGATCACAATGGGAGCGTCCTCCGTCTGATTGTCGATCCCGGGAAACTCGAAGTCGATTGTCCGATGATCTATGGAGTGATAGTTTGTTTCCTCATCCTCTTGACCACCATACTTAGCTTGAAATG
>CM051455.1:65984712-66006704 GCA_028274465.1 Plantago ovata
ACTCCCCTTTTGCAGGTGCTCAAGTTCCCTCATACTCCTCCCATAAATCTCCATGGGCTGAGAGATGGCGACGTAGATCGTTAGACCGTATTTACCCTCATTCAAAAGGTATGTAAGTTATTTCTTTATTTATTTTAATTTCTTTGGTATTCGTTTTGAGGACTAATCCAATCGAGTACTATTTAAGGAACAACATTCTCAACGGCATTTTTTACATCCACAAACTTGAAGCCAGGATCTTACTTAAGTGCACGCCTTTACCACTTGAGCCAAAAACCATTAATAAAGTAATTTATTATTGATTATTTAATTTTAATCAAATACTAAATATTCCTAATTTGGGCTTTCATTTTATAGCAAAACCATATGCACTTGCTAACTAGATTTTTTAAAATATATACTCAATCTAAAAGTGATTTTGATATGTACTCTCTTAACAATATTTTGACTCTGTTTGATTGGTCTGAAAATTTTAGAATGAACTTAATATATTGAACTGAACTGAAAGTTAATAAATCTGAACTGAACTTAATTAATCTAAATGGAATTGAAATTATTCGACAGTATTATTAACTAAACAAACATGCATTGAATTAACTATTCGAACTGAACTTTATAAATGTGAACTGAACGAACTTAATAATTTAAGGTGAAATAACAAGTCTTTCTCTTTCTTTTTTTTGTACATCTAAACTAATTTATAAAAAAACTTTTAAAAATTAAAATGCTACTAATGTTACCAACTTTAATTAATTATATCTTTTTTAAAAGAATAGAATTCGTATAATTATACATACGCGCGTGATCAAGAAGAAATATCGTAAAAAAAACAAAAAGGGAGGAAGTTTGCAATAGGTTGATTTTTTGAGATAAATGTATGCAATAGGTTTCGATGAGCACGTTTTTTAAAATAGAAAATAACTTACCCACGGGTGGTTGTGAAATTAAGTGGTCTTTACTACAGGATGCCATTTTTGGTCGTTCACTAATGTGACAGCGGGTGCGAACTCTTTTCATATTGTACCTACCTAATGAGTAATAAACTATATGTTCAACGGGCTCAGTTCGAGTCCTAATTATATCGGAGTGTAGTACGCACTTCTATATTTGTGGTCGCGCGCATTCCATTTATTATAACTTCACAACACAAAGCCTCTTTAATCATTGCAGCAAGTATACAGTACTGCCTAAGTTAAGCTAAGTGAATTTGTTTTCTGAATTTATAAATAGTTATTGTAGTTAAAAGCTAGTTAAGTCCCTAGAGATCGACACTCGAGATCATCTTACCTCTGCACTACGTGTTTTTGTGTAGTTTTGAGTTGCCCTTTGACTTTCAAAAAAGTTTATTGATTGTTCGAGTCTACAATCTCGTTCACCAGTCACGATCCTTAACAAAGTCGGAAGTCAATTTCCTACCGAACCTAAGCTGGGCTAGAATCAGTTCCTTCGCTTTCATCATTGTAGTAGCATCTCGCTTACTAAGCATATAAGCGCAGGATTGAGACTCTCGAAACTCCCGAACCGCTTCGATCCTAGCGAACTTCCCCTTCCTCACCAACCTCTTTTTACGAGTCCTCCTCAAGGTTGTCTCGAACCCTCTTCTCCTTAGCAAATTGTTCGACCCTGGCAGCCATTTCGGAGTTCTTGGACTCCGGGCACCAATCTTCGAAGCCATCTCGGCCTTCTCAGTTCAAAGGAGTTCCAGTTCTTTGAACATCGTCCTTAGCTCTTATCCTTCTTCAAAGCCCCATCTTCGAATCTCTCCCTCGCACGTCTTTCCTCCCGAACCTTAGCCTCCAGGCCATCAACCAATTGGGATTTCTTATCCAAACGACTATCGAGGTTCTTGAGACTGTCAACAGCTGCAAAGAACAAAAGAGTGAACTCCAACACAAGGAAAAAAAGAAAGCGTCAAAGCTCAGTAACATCGAACGAAAGAAAGAAATGTCGAACAAACCAACCGCATTTGAAGGGTAGCAACTTTGGCCTTTTGCTTCCGGCATCTGAGAGCCTATCTAACTCAACTTGATCAGTTTCGGAGATCATTAGGTCCCGACACGTTTACCAGTCCACTCCCCACGAGGAAAGACACCTCTTTTCAAGCCCGGACTCCTGTTGGGCCGGGACCGAAGGAGCAAATTCGCCACTCTTGACAGTCGGAGGAGAGTCAAGGAGAATGGGTTCCGTCGAGGCCTCTTTCGAGTGCCAGAAGCGGAGCTTTGGCCAGGCTCCTTCTCAAAGCGCACTGCCATCGGGTCGAACAGTAGAAGTGGTAGGGCCGGACCCTTGGTTATCTCTGACCCCTCTGCCTGATTCGAAGGAGGGGCATTTAATCACCAAGTCTTGGTTTGGGTCAGCAACTGAACCGGAGAGGTCTCACCCCCACCAGTCTCAGCCGGATTGAAAGGAGGAGCGGAAGCACTAGGCACGATCTCAGTAAGATGTGGGGGCCTCCTTAGTAAAATTCGAAACTGTTTTCTTGTTCGCCATCGAAAGGGCCTTTTTGGCCAAAAAAGCTAGCCGAAAGCTTCATCCAATACTACTGCAAATGATGAACAATTCGAATCAGAACCAAAAGAATAAAAAAAAAAAAAAGCAAAGAAGTTCGATGGTTTATGAGAGTTTCGATGGGTCGAAAAGACTTACCCAACTCTCGGATGCCCCTCATCTCTGGTTCAGTCGAAGACACACCTCCGAAGTAAAGGATCGGCTCCACCAAGAGACTATAAGGGTTGATCCGATCCTCGGGTTTTATCCCTTTGTATTTTTCGGCCCATTCCCCCCTCTTAGTCACCGATACCACCTCGCCAGTATGACGGCGCCAAAACCGTCGGGTCGGAACAACTCCAGGCGTCCCGTCCTCATTGGCAGGCATTCGAACAAACACATATCTCTCTTATAACCAGCACCAGTGGGAAGATTGAAATTTGGTGAATAGTTCGTAATTCTTTAAGGGCGAGAAGTAGTAGAAACTCCCTCCATCCTTCGATTAACACATCGAAAAGAAATGCAAAAAAGCTCGAAGCAGTCGCTTTTTCTTAACAGAAAGAACACCAAACGCAGAAAGCAACAAGTAGCCTATAGCATTAGGAAGGAGCTGAGTGGGCAAAGTTGAGCTTGTTCAGATGCGGCTAACCTCCTCACATATAGGAAACCTAATCCTGTTCTAAAGCTTGGATGTGGATGGCTACACAATCAGAAGGGGGCCTATACATCTTTTCCCCGTCCCCCGTTACTATATATCATACGTCCCAGGAATGCCAAATTTTGTGGTGGTATAAGTATCAGCCTGCTTCTTTCGAACTGAGGTCTGTTAGTAGAAAGCTTCGAGTCATGTTTATCTTCGTCAAGATATTGTTCGATCCTCCTTCCGCGAATTCTGGCTCTGCCATAACTGAGGGTAACGGTTCGACTTCTTAAAATTCTCGAGTTTGAGTTGTGATGGAGCAGCCGTCGAACGAAGCAAAGCGTGAAGGCACCTTGGGTCCGAGTACCCTGATTCGAGGGTCCAAGGGGTTCGAATCAGAATGAAGGACGTTTCTGGGCCTCTACCTAAGGATTGGGACCTCTTATTACGCTAAAAGAATTTGAATTTTCCACACCGACACCGGTTTGATCGACGTTTCGTTTTGACACCTTACACCAAAAACGACCAAATGGATCAATCAGTTGAAATACCCAACCCAGGCTAACCTATCGAAGGGACACGGGAAACTAGAATTTAGACTTGACACCTCCGTTTTCGACCCTCAATTTACGGGCAAAAAACAAGAAGCATGGTATAAATCTACCAATCTAGATCCACAGAGTTACATGCATGGAAGTACTAGATAGAAGAGAAGAGAAAGACGAAAGCCACAAAATTACTAGTCGGAATCTCCGTCGAGAACCAACCGTCCAAAATACCAAAAAAGGAGCAACAAAAGATGCGCAAGGAAATCCGATACAGCCAAACAATACATTAACAAAAGAAGGCCATCAAAAACGGATTTTTAGGGGAACACCACCAAAATTCAGGAGAAGCATGTGAAACAAGGTTAAAAACAACCATCGAACCAAAACGGAATAAATAAAGACGATTGGTGTAGGGAACGTACCTGAAGAATCAACGATCACGAACGACAGACGGGCAAAAACCGGCGGCAAGCGGAATCACAGACGGAAGACTTTTTTAAAGAAGAAGAAGAAGAGAGGAGTAGAATGAAAGAGTGAGGGGAAAAGAATAAGGGTTTTTACCCAACATCATCATTAACACGCATTTACTGGGCTGCAGAACCAAAAAGCGTGAAGGGCACGCGCGTACTCCAAGGGTAACACGCGTGGAGTATGAAACGGCAAATAGGCGCAATTTACAAATTTACCCCCTGAGCATTCAAAATTTGAAATCACGACAAGACCACTCTCCCGCTCACTATCTACGCCACCGAACTATTGAACTTTCGATAGATTCGATACTCTCATCCATCGAAACTTAGGGGACTGATGATACAGGGATAAAGGTACCAGGCATTCACTGATAATTGTGTCCGACCCTAAGTTCCACGGCCATACGACAAGATCCCTAGTCCATCGAACTGGGTACGACTACCAAGGACCCTAAGACGTCTAATTGGTGCGATAAGCTATTGTGACCCTCGAACCGTTGAGGTCCTCCAACATATCTAGCTCCAAGGATCCAGCCGTCATAAGGGACCCCAAAACGTATCCTCTATATATATGTGCTCATTTATTATGCTTCACATGATCCATACACAAATTAATATTGTCTCTTCTATCCCGACACATTGAATTGCTAGACGACCTAACTCCAGTAGGTCGTTCTACAGTCCCCCCCTCTAACTCCCCTTTTGCAGGTGCTCAAGTTCCCATCAATACTCCTCCCATAAACTCCCATGGGTTGAGAGATGGCGACGTAGATCGTTAGACCGTATTTACCCTCATCAAAAGGTATGTAAGTTATTTATTTATTTATTTTTAATTCTTTTGGTATTCGTTTTGAGGACTAATCCAATCGAGTACTATATTAAGGAACAACATTCTCAGCGGCATTTTTTACATCCACAAAACTTGAAGCCAGGATCTTACTTAAGTGCACGCCTTTACCACTTGCGCCAAAAACCATTAATATAGTAATTTATTTTGATTATTTAATTTTAATCAATACGAAAAGATTCCTAATTTTGGCTTTCATTTTAGAGCAAAAACCCTATGCACTTGCTTAAACTAGATTTTTTAAAATATATACTCAATCTAAACTGATTTTGATATGTACTCTGTTAACAATACTTTGACTCTGTTTGATTCGTTTGAAAATTTTAGAACTGAACTTAATAAATTTGAACTCAACTGAAGTTAATAAATCTGAACTGAACTTAATTAATCTAAACGGAATTGAATTATTAGAAGTATTTATTTTAACTAACAAACCTGAACTGAACTTAATAATGTGACCTGAACTGAACTTAATTAAATTTAAGGTGAAATGAACAAAGTCTTTCTCTTTCTTTTGTGTACATCTAAACTATATGATAAAAAAACTTTTAAAAATTAAAAATGCTACTAAGTTACCAACTTTAATTAATTATATCTTTTTTAAAAGAATAGAATTCGTATAATTTATACATAACGCGCGTTGATCAAGGAGAAATATCGTAAAAAAAAAGAAAAAAAGGGAGGAAGTTTGCTATAGGTTTGTTTTGAGATAAAATGTATGCAATAGGTTTCGATGAGCACGTTTTTTAAAATAGAAATAACTTACCACGGGTGGTTGTGAAATTAAGTTGTCTTTACTACAGGATGCAATTTTTGGTCGTCACTAATGGTGACAGCCGGTGCGAACTCTTTTTATATGTACCTACCTAATGGAGTAATAACATGTTCAACGGGCTCAGTTTCGAGTCCAGAATTATCGGAGTGTAGTACGCACTTCTATATATTTGTGGTCGCGCGCATTCCATTTATTTATAACTTCACAAACACAAAGCCCTCTTTAATCATTGCAGCAAGTATACAGTACTGCCTACACTTTCACCCACTGGTCGCCTGGTTCAGCATGTCTCAACAGACTCCGCTATCAGACTACTGGTCAATTTCCACCACTCCTCCTCCTAAGCCCACAGAAATGCACGGACCATATGAATCAAGGGCTCGAACCTCGTTGACGAACAAGTTTAAGTTAACAGACAAGGAGTCCCCAGATACAAACCATGCTGAACGCGAACAAGAAAATCTCGGTCCTGATGAAAAGGAGAAACTCAAATCGCTCAAAGCCAAGAACCCTTGGTTGAAACTCAAATCGCACAAAGCCAAGCGGCCCAAGCCTAAGGATAAACATCATGCGGGCCATTTGGAGGCAGAGGCGCTTCACGATCAAATGTGGATAATAAGCATCAAGGATAGGTTGACAGGGCCGGCGATAGTAATGAAGCATGCCCGTGGGCCGAACACTGCATCTACAAGATCCCTCCCCAACTCCTAGATGCTGATGCTGAATACATCTATTATCCTCAGGCTGTGACATTAGGCCCTTACCATGACCGTATTCAAACCGGGTGCATGGCATGGAATTCCATAAATGGAGGGCACTACATTGCACGCTCAAAGAACCGGACATCCCATAGAGCTCTATCTTAACAGAGTGAAAAAACTGGAAAAAAGGCTCGTGCATGCTACCAGGGAATATTTATTGTGATAGCAATCTGTTTGCAGAGATGATGGTGCTGGATTCATGCTTCATCCTGGACATCTTCCGTGGGGTTTCCGAAGGATTCACCAAGCTTGTTATCCCGAGAACGATCCAGTCTTTGCAATGCGTGCTACCATGCACTTGATTCAGGGCGACATGGTAATGCTAGAGAACCAGATTCCTCTATTGTACTGGACAAGATCTTGAAACTCCAGACTGGAAAGCCCAGGGGACTGTTGCCAAGCTAGCGATAAAATTCTTAGATCCCTTGACGCCTACAGATAGGCCGAAGACTCATAGAAATGAAATCATCTATGATTCATTTGCGGATGGGCTACACTGCCTCGATGTCTTCAGGAGGTACCTCTTGGATGACCCGACTCGGGAAAAGCATACTGCCCCCAAGATCGGAGAATCAGACCAACACAATGCCGGAGCCCATTGTGGATAAGAGAGAACAATTAATGGTTCACTGTGCCATTGAGCTCAAAGAAGCAGGAATCAAGTTCAAGAGATTGGAAACTGATAGATTCTGCAACATACAGTACGAAAAAGGTGTACTGAAGATACCTAGATTGCTGATCCATGGCGGAACAAAATCCCTCCTCATGAACCTCATTGCATATGAACGGTGCCATGTTGGCTGCACAAACGAGGTGACGGCATATGTGATTTTCATGGACAATTTGATTGGGACAGCTGCTGATGTGAGTTTCTTGCATCATCGTGGGATCATTGAGCATTGGTTGGGGAATGATGAAGAGGTCGCTAGGCTGTTCCGTCAACTCAATCGTGCGTGCCAAGAGGTAGTTTTCGGCACAAATGGTAACTATCTTTTGTCTGTGGCAGAGCAAGTGAACAACTTCTATAATGGTAAGTGGAATAATTGGGTGGCTAATCTCAATCATACTTATTTCACCAATCCATGGACGATTATATCATTACTGGCTGCTGTGGTGCTGTTGTTGTTAACTTTTGCACAGACGTTTTACACAGTCTATGGTTATTATTGGCCAAGTTGATTACGAGTCAGCTCACCTTCAGAATTGGTGAGGTCAGATTATTGTGTAATTCTTCTACAGTTTGATGTTCTTCATTTGAGTCATAAAAATAATTTTAAAAAATATCGCAATTAGTATTCATCAAGTTGGATTATACTGTACTACTGTACTGTTTACCCTTTAAACAGTGAATAAAATATGTCTCTGTATTTTAAGGTGCATTACTGTTTATACTGTTTGATAATCAAGAAACAATGTAAGTACAACAATTCATCCGTGTAGAAGGCACCTGGAACAATGTGGAACACTGAAAGGGCGTTTCTTGTACTCTGAAAAGATCCATAAATCAGCTTTATAGGTGTTCTGGGACAACCTGCAGGAACACAATCACAGTCCCTCTTCTCCCCTAGTACGGGGGCATCTCAGGTTGAAGCTTAATGCTTTTAATGCCAGTACATCGTCGAACTTCCAGACTTTTAGTATGACAGTCCCCAGGTACCTCAATTCTGGTTTTCACCAAACTCAAGAGCTTTTCGGCTATAAATTCTGGTTGCCTGAATCATACACTGCAGCACTCCAAACCAAACCAATCAGGTTTGACAGAACTCCAATCCTTTAGAAATAATTCAATTCCTTCTTCCACATGTCCAAATCCAGATAACCTTTAAGCATTGACCGTTTGAACTCAAGGTCGGGAAGTTAACCCAGACGGATATATATTCCTGTATATCCGCTCAGTTTCTCCCATGACCCTTCTCCAGTTGCAGCTAAGAATAACGATTGAAACAAGCACAAGATACAAAAACTCCTTTTCCCTGCATTGACGATATGGCCTTTTCTGCTTCAGAAATTTCGAGCTCTTTGCATAGGCTCTAACCATAGCTAGATAGGTAAGGGCATCTGGTGAGAAGTTATCTAGCTTTCTACCTAAGTATTCTTAATGAGCATTATTCATAGGCTTTTTGCATATGCATCAATCACATACTTTGCAAATGATCTTCTGCTTCCAGCTTGTAGAGGCCTTCACCAGCATACATGTTCATCATGATGTTGTAGCGTATCTGCAAGTAAAGTCAGGCTATTACCATCAAGTAATGGCTAAGCGCAACTATTACAATTATAATTCTATAAAAGAACAACAGAGGTCAATGTAATCATAAAGTTTTCAGTATTCCAAAGTTGTTGACTGGTAGTTGTGTCTGAAGTATTATGCTTCACATTATAAAGTTTAACGACTTGTATTGTCAATTATAAATCTGAATAAAACTATTAAAAAAACATGCATCATTAATACATAATTAACACTACCTACCTGACCAGGTGTACCCCATCCTCTTGCATTCTCTGAATATGATGGTGCTTCATGAATTTTCCCTGCAAAATGGAGTATAACAATGGTAAAGAACAGTAAATCAATAGATGTTAACATCAATTATCTCTGATAAGCCCAAAGCATCAGTAAAAAACAGATTCGTTTCTGTTCAGTTTCGATTTCTATTCAGTTTAAAATCGGGCAACCTCAGTAAACTTGTGAGGGGTTGTATGTGTTGCTTAAGGTAACAAACAAGAGACAGGTTACCACTTAGTGATGCTAGAACTTGTGTGTTATCACTTGGTTTGTACTGTAGGAGAAATCCAATAACTATCTCATCTGACCATCTGAATTTTATGTCTAGTATGTTCACATAAATAGTGCTCCTATATCACATCTTTCGAAGCCAGATCAATTGAAGGCTAAAACGTACTACAAGTTAAGCGCAAGCCTAACGCCACTTGATTAACCATGAATGAATACAAGGAACCCAAATTGAGTAGAGAACTTAATCTGGACTGTGCTACCACAGCCCTTATACAGGGCAAACAACAGTGATGCCAATATTAGGAATAAATAACAAAAACCCCCAAAATTTGATCTTCAACCCTAAAATCCCAAAGCTATATCAAAGGCAGGATCACAATGTCGAAGTTCCAGAAAAACGAAAAACATTAACCCTGATTACAATTGAAGGAATGATCGATATACCTGCATCCATTTCTCCATAATTTGTGCATTTTAAGAAATGTTTAGTGAATATAAAAGCTAAATAGATCTGACACTAGTAATTTCAGCTCTGGCATTATTAATAGACTTTTATTTTATCTAATAATCTAAACCAAGACCCACCGGCTTGTTGGAAAAGAGCTTAAAATCGTCATATTGACTAAGGTAATTTAGATTAAATAGCTTAAAATCCCTCAATATCTTAAATCACGTTAAACCTCCTCATTTTTTATATGGTCGTTCACGTACAACACCCTTTTGTTCAACCTAATTACATCGAGCCCCTTCTTATTCTCAAGTTTGCAGCGAATACCTTTTTGTTCAACTTTAATTACATATAAGCCCACGATTTTGACTTTTTACGCACTAAATTATGGAAAGTACTTTTTTGGCCCTCGTCGAAAGTTCAGATTTTGTTGTTAGCCAAAGAGCTTGAACTTTTTATTATAACACATTCAACCCATATATTTTCATTATTACAAAATTAAAAAAAATATTTCAAAACTAACTTACATAATTTAATATATTTCAAAATGGTCCCAAAATTTATTTTAAAACAATCCCCTACAAATATGATATTCCAATATAAATCCTAAATTATTTAAAAAAAAAAAAACAGAACTATAGCTCTGTCATCAGAGCTTCTATAACTCCGGCAAAGGAGCTGCGAAGCTCCGTTGTCGGAGCTGTATACAGCTCCAATGAGGAAAGCTCCTCACCGGAGCTGTAACCGCTCCAAAGCTCCTCACAGGAGCTGTTCACACTCCGTTGAGGAGATGTCAAGCACCAGAACCGGAGCTTTGCTAATTTCTACCGAAATACTCCGGTGCCGAATTGTTTCGACACCGGACATGAGAAAAATGAAGAAGATAGAAAAAAGAAGAAGAAAATTATAGAAGAAAATGGGAAAATAATAAAAAAAGTAGAAGGAAAAAAAAAGAGCTAAGGGCTAGCTTGTCTGTTTCATCATACCAAAAAATTGAGTTTTCAGAGTTTTCAACTAGTTAACACAAATCCGGTCCATGGGTTTGGATGTAATTCTGGGAACAAGTGGGTGTAATATGCAATGGTTGAAGTCAACTGGGAGTAAGGGTGGGGTTTCTTGGATTTGGTATTCTTGATTTGACAAGTCTGGGCTTCGTGGGAGTAGACTTTGAGTAGGTGGTTGTTGGTTGGGTCCATTTGGTAGGTTGTGTGGGTCAAGTGTTAACTCGAGTTCCCTTTCCAGGTTTTTCATTAGGTAAATCATCAAAAGTCCCAACTCATCCATCCCATCAACACTCAAAATAGAATCATCAAGATCCCCATCCTGAGGTAGGTTTTATCCCACTGTATGTTGTTAGATCTATGACTGATGATGGGTTGCTCGCCTTTCGTGCCCTGTTTTTGCTATCTTTCGGCTCTGCTCGTGTTTTCGCATCTCCTTCTCGATCAGATCTGGACTAATCATTTGTCCTCCTTCAGATCCCTCCACCTGGTCCTTAGAATACGAGGTCCTCGGTCACCATCTTGTCCATCTTTTCCCCCATCATTCACATTTATATCAGTTCTTGCTTCAACACAACGCCTTAATTTGGGGGGATCCATGGCTCCTCTCCCTTTGAGGATGTTTGGGTACGGAACTTTGAATTTCCTCTGCCCTTGCTTTATCAAAGATCTTAGAAACCAACTTTGTGTGCCCGCTCATACAGACGGGCCAGAAATGATGGGACATAATTTTCCCATGTAGATGGTCTAAAACGCGCCTTCCGGGACCTTAGTGGCAGGAGCTGAATGTGGTAGGATGCATGTACCCGCGGATAGCCTATTCCTTCCTTGCGAAGCTTCTGTCCCTCCAATGTTGAACCTTAGGATCTTCTTGTCTGGCTCCTCGCTCTTCTCGTGCAACGTCAAGTCTCCGATCGTACTTTTTCTGCATATATCTACATGTGGGGGGGGGTGTGCATGTGTTGCCCGGGTTGCCGTATGGTCAAACCGGTGGAAAAGACTTTACTTGAAGGTGGTTGAAAGCCTACCATGTTAACATAATGAAGGTGTGTGTGTATAAAATATGACAGTGAATATATAAATGATATTTTTCCAAGATGAACTCTTTTTGTTGCCTTGAGTACCTCCCACCAAGAAGACTCAAAGTTGTACATGTGAAGTGGAGTTCTTGAGAGTGTTGTCCTAATGTGTTTCCACCTTAGCTTTCTCTTTGGGAACCACTCCTTTTATAGACTTTAGAGGAGCACATATTGTTGCCACCACAACAGTATGCCAAGTGGTCCACACACATATGTGGTTGGTAGGCTTAACCTTGACAGTCATGGACCTGCCCAATTATCGTGTAAGGATAAATATCTGCCTTATTCTTATCCACTTGTGATAGATGTTTAGTTGTGAGCAGCATATCCGGATGCTTATATCGTGGTCCCCCGTATACTATAGTATCAGACCTCGGATATAGCAAACCGGAAGCATGTGACTCTGCAGTCCCTGGCATGCACCGTTATGGCCCTGGCCCTTAGGACCTTTACATGCGATTTTTCATAGACTCTTGGTTCCGGAGAGTATTAGAAATCTGAATGTGCCAATTTACTCAAATTCAATACTCGGGTTCTAAAATCGAGCAGACGAATTGTGATAGATACAAATGATAAAATGATAAAGTATGGAAGCAAATGAGAATAAACTGGTAAATGGCACTTTTGTTTCCCATGTCTCGGTCCGATGTGGTTTGGTTCTCCTTAGACGAATTTGCTAATTCAATCTTGAACTCGTATAATTCGGTGTATAAATGCCTAAAATCGCCCAATCACCATATACAAACATAATCCGTCGTCCAGTCACGATTTTGGCTGCCAAATCACACCCAACTAACCGCCACTCACCACACATGCAACAGTTGCAGCTTCTTCAGAATTTCTTGATTGTATGAAAGTGCTCAAGTCTATCGCAAAACTTCACTAGATCTTTCGGGCATGGTGTTTGCCAGTTGCCACCCAATAAAAGCATAGACAACCTTGTTTATCACTGGTTTAGTGGTTGTTTAAATACAAGGCATAGCTAGGTAGTCTAGGAACTTTATCTCACTGCTAACTCAAATGGATCACACTTTGACAAATGACAGTAGTATATCTATATGTGTGCTGATTGACCAAGCATAAATCTGGCAGGACTTATAACCTCAACACATGTAGCATGAATAAATCACAAGTATTCTGTCGGATGGAAAGACTGTATATGCTCTATGTGCTCCTCTAGTTTCCTTCACATTATTGTGTATCTCTGATTAAGTCAGTCATTTCTGATTTATTCAACAGAATTTAAAAAAAAAATTATTATTAAAGAAAAGGGTGGCTCATTGAATCAAATATAGCATGTTAAAGTTTGCCATCATAGAGTCTCAAGCAATCGAGTTGAGCGAGGGTGTATGCTAATGCTACTGTACGTAAGGTTGAACAAACAACGAATGTGATTTATAACTGAAGGTTGCATATGTATCTGATAGACATCATTCCTCGTGATAAGAGCGATTTTTGTTTCATCATTCAGAATATATGCATGCAGAGTTTTTACAGACTTTTCTGAATTTTGTTTCTACGGTTCCACCTAGTATAAGTGTATAACAGCAGCGATAGTTACTTCTTTTTCTCATTGTCTTTCTTAGTTCCCAGCCATGTTGTGTGACTCAGGAAAAGCTTGAAAAGTTCCTACAGGAGATGAAAAATCGTTGTGGAAAGCTTTCCATGCAAACGACCCATATAAATATGTCACATATCTCAATTTTAATTTTTGCACTAAAGTATTGTAACTTAGTTCTTTGCACTTTTAATGCGCATTTTGAAAATCATTCAAGATACAATGCACCTTCTACTAGCTAAATGAGTTTTTTAGCTAGCTAGAACTTTGAGCTCACATCTCAAAAGGTATCACAGTTCTACATTCAAATTCTCTAGTGCAACAAGTATGCGAGCTTTAATCTTGGGAACATGCGCACGAAGTTCCACCGATGAAGAGTTTGTGCATATCTGCATGGCCTCCTTGAATATTCCAAGATGTTTCTCAAACCCGGAGAGATTAGCTTCTACATTCGATATTGCTCCTACAGAATTTGGAGTACCATCACCCGTTCCTCCAACGAATAGAACCAAGTTCAGATATTTTTCACCTGATATGTCTGGGACCATCAGCGGCTTGCTCACTAAACCCACACCTATCGATGTACTCGCCTTATCAAGAGGTTAGACATGTTACCGGTTTCAGGGCATGCTCTCATTTTTGGTGGTTCGGAAAGGATTCGTTGTTTCCTTCTCCAATCTTAAGCGAGGAAGTGTAATCTGCAGGGGGATGATCTACACTCTTTGAATTTGTTTTACTTCCAGCCACATCCTTATGAATAAAAGAGTGGTCTGTCGTTTTGAACATGTGCTCAAAACCCAGTGGGATCTCAGGAGAATCTTTTATGATTGCCAATGTATCACTAGAAGTACTAATGTTCACCTTTGGCTTCTCGGGCATTCTATGTGCAAGCTCCAAGTGTGCATCAAAACCGCATCGAATGACTAGATTTGTGAAATTCCGCCGAACACGAGGACCTCTCCTACCTTTTATATGTTAATCTGTTGGTCCCTTTAACAACAAGAAAAGACTAGAGGGGGGGGGGTGAATAGTCTTTCTAACTTTCGTCGTTAAAACTTTCTCAGCAAGTGATTATTACTTTTCAGTAATGAGTTGCTGATACTTAACTTCCCAGCAAGCGTAAGTTACTTTTCAGTAACTAGGTCTGCTGATACTTAAAATCAGAGAGCGGAAGTCTTTGATACAATAAGTGCTCTTTCAGTAAATGAAGGTTTCATCAAGTGATGTGAGTGACTGTGTACAGACAGATATGATTTGTTGAAAACTAAGTACAGTAAGTAAATCACACAAACACTTTTATAGTGGTATCTGAGAGTGGTGTAATCTCTCAACTAATCCACTTTGTCCTTTCTAGGACTGAATCCACTAAGATATGATTGAGGTTCCTTACAACTCCTATCTAGAGGGATTCAAACAGAAACCAAAGCACACTTGCTTCGTCTCCAACCTAATCTAGAGAACGCAACCTTGTTCTCTACCAAACTTGGTACTTTTAATCAGCAAAACTATGCTCGATTAAGTTCCCCCTGAATATCACGCCTGAAAGGGTGTATTTTCAGTTAGAGAGTTTTGGGGTGAGATAACTTAATTATAACTTATTCAGTTACAACAAGTAATCTAAGAAACACAACTTTGAATACTTTGCAGTAAACAAATTTGATTGTTTCTGGTGTCAAGACTTGTTCTTGTTCAAAAGAAAGAAAGAACACTTAACTAATTTCTTAGTCGTGCAAATTCTACTTCTTCACAAGTAGCTTTTTCAAGCTTTAAGTCTCGGAACGGATCAATGGCAGTATAGAGAGTTTGAAGGTATGTGAGTTTAAGCACAAGTGAGAGTTTGATCACGTTGTTGACACACTTCAACTCTTTGCCGGATGACCTCTATTTATAGTGAAAATAGGAGCCGTTTGAATTTTAAATTCAAGGCTTTTGATCCTTAAGATGTCACTATCTTGCTTTTGTACTTTCAGCAGCATCCTTGTTTGTCTTCTAGTCTTCATGTCCTTTGCGTGCAAGCTTTGCATTTAATGCTTATTTGAATAGAATTCAAACAGTAATGTTGGAGCGTAAATGTAAGTACTTTCAGCAAGAGGTCACATATGTTCCATCAGCAAGTGGTCAATCTCAGTTTCAGCAAGCACAACCTACTCTGTCTTTCAGATTTTCACTTATGCAATGCTGTTGCTGAAGTTTCCACTTTCTGAGCAACATGTGCCTTTGTAGATACTAGTCTTCAGAAATCTTCTAGTCTTCAGATCTTCGAATTCTTCAAGTCTTCAGATCTTCAATATTCTTCAAGATTCTGAGCGGTTTCTAAATGCTTCAATAGTTTGTTTGTAAAAACAAAGTACATCGTCAGCAAATGCTTCAATAGGTTATTTTCTTTCAGAAAACAAGATACATCATAAGCTATAAAAACCAACCTATCTAGCACCTAATCTAAGTCTTCAGCAAACGTTCCTCTTTTACAATGTCCTTAAAATTCTAAATTCCTATGGACCTTAAGAGTACTAGTTACTAGACTTTCCTTAATTTAGCATGGTTAATTGCTCATCAAAATTACAAGTTCCTAACATAATCCTTGGCAATCTAGGCAGATGTGCAAGCTCCAAGTGCACATCCACTCCGCAGCGAAAGCTCAGATTCGTGCAATTTCGTCGAACACGATGCTTCTCGCAAACTTTGACGACAGTTGAAAATGAAGTCATGAAAACTAAAAGCACAGAGAGAGTTCTCAAACATTTTTCCTGTTTCGCAAGAAGCGCAAATGTTATTTAACTTACAGAATTTTTACCGTACAAACTCATACAAAAATATAATAATAGAGGAAAAATGTTTGCAACTTTACAAATTGAAAATTATAATAGAAATAAGTGGCTCTTAGTTTCAATTATTGTGCATGCCAAATGCTTACTAACTGGGATATATAGTTGTATAGCAAGTAGTAATGCAAGAATTTTCAATCATACCAGAGGATTTTACGGCTGACAGGACACTTGACAAGTCGAGCGTACCACTTATTATTCAGATATTGTGCAATATATTACAAACCATATATGAAGACGTCATAGAAGTAGGAAGTAAACTAGTTAAGCTACTATGGTGTAGTAAATTGACATCATGGTTAATTATCAAGAACCTTTTGAAAATTACAAAATATAACTAGGCCATAGACCGTCTGTATTTAACATGAAATGGACCGCAGTATTTTTTTTAATAAACAATATAGATGTTTTTGTATATACTACATACATTATACGATAAGTAAAAAATTTTTGTTTTAGTAATTTGTTTATAATAAAACGTATAATATTCTTCGGTAAACGACCTACTTCTCGGCAATAACCCTTATATTTATCTATCATTTATTATCTCTGTAATAAATTGTATAAATGAGGAATCTTGGTACACAAATTCTTGTGATAGACGTTCCATCTTTAACTTCAATATAGACCGGTCTATGTTGTTACGAAACTTACAAAATATTTATGTAAAACACCTATATTGTTAACAACATGTAGTTTTTCTTTTCTATTTTTTGAAAAACACATATGATCTTAAGTAACCCCCAATTTTTTTACAATAACGCCAATGGTTTTGAGAAAACCAATAACGCCAATGGTTGCCTGCCTCTATTGATCTATCTGAAGACCGCCATCCAGGACACTTCCTCCTATTGTATAATAGGAATTGGTAAAATACAATCGCGATCTAATTACCTTATCAATTGCTTTGAAAATCAACATTCATGGTATGTAGTAAAACTCTCATCTCAATCATTTTATTGAATTACACATACATTCAATATCCTATCTCGGTACATGCATCAAGCATGAAATGAATCAATCAATTTGACAACAGCAAACATGGTTTGCGACATGATTGAATAGACAACAACACCAACACCAAACATTTTTGCGACACAATTATAACAATTAAACAATCTCAGCATAACACAATCTTATAAATTTGAAAATAGTAAAAAAAAAAATCCTAAACATGCATCAAGGATGAAAACTTGCCTTAGAGACGGTTTGTTTGCAGGATCCTCCCTTCTTCCTGTTTAAGCGGTTGCGACTCTTTCCTTCACTAGTGTTGGAATATTTATATTGAAGATAAATTTATATTTCAGATTAAATTTGAATCTGGGCTAGTGGACTTGGAATGGGCTATCTTAGTGGAATTTATCTATACTTGGGCCACTACTCGAGTCAACTTCAAATCGGCTAGAATTGACTTCATATGGGACCAATTTGCCCTCATTTACTCGAGTAAATTTTGTTCCTTTCCACTTCACCTCTCTTGAGAAATGACGTTATTAGAGTAAGTTTTTTTGCTAGTGGATGAAATGGAATTATTTAATCTTATAAGAATCTTGGCAGAGTAAGGTCTAGTGGATTGAGTCCCCACTACTCACTCTCTAGAGCTTATAGGTCGCTTTTTTATTTTTATTTTTTTATTTTTTTGCAAAATTTTACTCGAACAAAAATATAAAGTTTACAATGAACGTGCATAAGGAATACACAAAGAAATAAAATAGCACCAAAAGCGAAATATGTAACTAAATAACCAAGGCCATTGAAACATAAACTACTCATCGCTAATAACTCAGCCGTTTAAGAATAAATAAAAAAAAATTAAAATTTATTGACCAATAAGCTTTATGTAGTCCACTTAGTAATTGAGATATCAGAAACTGTATCGTGATAAAAAAAAAATTTTTTTTTTTTGATATGCTCTATAAAGATAAAGAAGTGATTGCGAAGAATAATAACTATATATTTCTAAAACTTATACAAGAAAGATGTAAAGTAAGGGTACGTAATCGACTGATAAGGGTGTTGGATTAGCAAGGTTATGTCGGGGGTTTGAAACCCAGCAAAGGCATAAGGTGACATAGGATATTTGGATATTTGAAAATTATCCTGAAATTTAGCGACCACGGCTTATGGGTCATGTCTCATGGGTCGCTAAATTGTTAGCGACCAGCATTTTAGCTACCATTTGCTATGGGTCGCTAAAGGGTCGCTAATGGATTTAGCGACCCATGAGCACCAGTTTATAAGTGTCACTAAATTTAGCGACCTATGAGCAGGTCACTAAATGTTTTATTTTATTACTATTTATTTTATTTTTTATTTTTATTTTTTATTTTTATTTTTATTTTGTAGTGTGCTTCCATTCCAAATGGATTTGATCATGCCCTTATTTGCTTTGGTGAAGAAGAAAGAAGATACGATTGGATTTGCGAAGAAGAAGATCAAGATATGGAAAAGGGAGTAAAATAATAGATGGACTAATTGTAATGAAAACACCGAGTTGGCCTAAGGTAATGAAGTCAGGGAAAAAGATCACTATGTAATGAAACAATGATTATGGCACTTAAATGTAATTTTCCCTTTTTTAATAGGCTACATAGACTATTTTATTAGTCAACTTATTGACATTTATCAAACATCTTATGATAGTTAAATAGTCAAATAAGTTGAAATCACCTTAATCGGACTAATAAAGAGACGCCAAACACTCACCGCATTCACAACCACACATATAGGAGTGGGACATACATGTGACAAAGCTCTTTACAAATTAATCAGGAGTTGAGGTTCATTTTAGATTATTCTGGTTACCAGTCTACTCGGTTAAAACTATGGTACGAAAAAGAATAAAGTAACAAATATTTACTTTTATGGGTTAGAAAGTTTGTAATGGAGGATACAAATAGAAAGTTAATAAGTTGAAAAGGAGTAGACCGAGTATCCTATATTTCTATAAAGGAGGAAGTTTTTTAAACTTTCTCTTAATTAATGCCCCTATTTTTTTACGTAGGACATATTTTATTCATATTGGTTTATTACTTTACCATTGCCACAGTCTCAATTCTATACATCTAATATATAATTCTACTTCCCAGTATATTGTTATATTTATTATTTTTCTCCTTTATATCATCATTCTCTAAGTAAATATATACTTAATTCAAAACTAAAAAATATTAGTTGAAAACAATTTGTAATATAGTTTCAATTATAATTATTTAGCATTATGAAACATGGATACTAAAAAGTAATTAATTTTGTTATTTGTAAAAAAAAAAAAGTTAATATAAAAATATAGAAGGATTGTATTAAGGAAAATGTAAGAAACTAATTCTTCTATGTTAAAAATAAGATCACGTGAATTGTGGAAAAAGACATTTTGAAGTCTATTATTTCATGCATCCTTAGAGTGCAGCTATATAAGTCACACACAGGCAAAATGTTCACCCGTCGCAGTTAATGATTCATCAACTTACCCACCATAGGCAGGTCAGCTTAAAATACTGTTTCTTCACATTATTGTATCTATGCACTCACATATCATTTTTTTGCCCTTAGTTGGTGTCTCTTCTCGGATTTTCGCTCATGACTTCAGGTTTTGGAGGAGGTAGTAGGGGTGAGGAATTTGGCTCTGGTGTTTGAGTCCCGAAGATGGGAGTTTGCAGAGGTGTTGATGTTGCGGAGGTGTGTTGAGTTTATGAACTGGGAGAAGAGTTTGAGGTATTGGTTGCCGGTTCTATGCTAGTGTGTTTAAGGGGATACGACTGCTCTGTTTTGGTGATGCTACGGTTGGAGATTTGGTTAAATGGGTGTTGCGAGAAGCTTTTCTTTTTCCGTCATTAAGGACGAGGATGAAGCTGAAGGTGATTCTTGGTGGGTATTGTAAATGTGGGTTTAAGTTTAGAGCTAAGGTTTGGAGTTTTTGGAATGGAAGGTGCGTAAGGTTCAGAGAGAGATTGTTGTGTTTGCTACTGTTTTCACTAAGGAGGCGATAGTTGAGGTGTGGAGTTGAAGTTGGGCTGTTTTGAGATCAATTTTTCGATTTTAGGTGGAGTTTTGAGGTTTGAGTGGTTACGAACAAAAACGTGACGTTGAAGGGTTCTGAAGATGAGTAGGCATCAAATGAGAAAACATTGCCAAAGCAGTCAGTTTGGGCATTGGTGGAGGTTATGAAGGTTGTAGAAAATGGCGACAAGTATGAGGAAATGGAAAACCGGTGACGGGATTACTTTATGGAATTGGTTGAAAGTAAAGGAGGTGTTGTAAGTGGTTATATTTAAAATGTTGTGGTTACTTCATCCGGATAATTGTTGGTTTGCCAAATGTAATTAACTGATGTGATTTGGGCGTGTACTGTCTGCGGGGTTGGCTCTGTATTTGCTTTTGGCTTAGAGAGTTTTTGCTTTATTTTCCTGTTGTTGTTTCTGTGAAGATGCGGCTCTTGGTTCAGGGGAAGGTGTTGTTATCATGTTGAGGTATGGTTTGTAGTTGGGTTATGATTTTTCTGTAAGGTTGTGGTGTATGTAAGTAAGGTTTAGTTAGGTCTTAGTTGTGATCATAATCGGTGTGGAACCACGGTTAATGGGGTAATGGTGTGGTCTGGACGTCTGTAATTGTTCTTGAGCATTACTTGTGCTCTTTCTTTAATTACATAATTTTTTTGCCGTTTCAAAAAAAAAAAAACATATCATTTTAGATTTTTATAATTACAAAATTAAGTTATTTTTCTTCACACACCTTTTTCCCAAATATTTTATGTTTTTAATGCTTATCAGTAATTTTAATATTATTATTATCTTAAGTATTTAAAATTTATATAATATATTTGTATATCTATTAAAGTAGAATAGTAAATTTCTCCACAATGAAGAAAATGTTCTTATGTTAGGATTTGTGCTCGAACTGGAAATACGGGCGGATTTTGGGTTTAGGATCTGATGATTTTTAACATCCCGATCTCCCACTATATAATTTCAACATTTTCATTATATACAAATTTAAAACATTATTTTTTGTATTATGTAATCATAATACCAAATATCTATCAAAAGGTATGTAATCAATTCCCCATTATGGAGAGAGTGAAGAGGTTGTACTCCATTTGTTACCATGTTTTTCTGTTTCGAATGAACTGATCACTTCGTATTCTATTATAGTGATTCATCTGTCTCACTATTGTCATGCAAAAACTCAAACGTACTCAATTCTTGATTGTTTTGTCTTCATACGCGTAACGAATTTGAAAGATGACGTTGAACATAATGGTGAAGTTTCTAAAGCATATCAAAAATAAGGAGCATCTTGTGAGAGCATATAAGATCAATGACTCGTACGTACTTGTTAGCCAATATGTTGTGTTTACGGTATCCAGAGTCTATCCCATTTTCTCAATTGATTTTCCAGGGAGATGAAAAAGATTTTCTTGATCAGCTATGCAAGTCAACTGGAATACTGTTTAGGGTAATTCTACACACCACCTTCTTATTCAACTTAAATGAACTTAATGAAGATATAAGTTTATAGAAATCAGAACACACATGCTGCAGCATCTCGCAAGACTAGTCGAAACTCAAAAGAAAAGAAAGAACTTTGCATGTATAAAAAGAAGAAGAAACAGAAGAAATGTGACTTTGAGAAAACGTGTTACAGAAGGCATGAACGGTCCAACCCTGAGACGAATTAATGCACCTCGAGCAAAGCGACAATAGAGGGAAAATTTGAATTTTTCAGACATGAAGAACGTATGAAGTACTGCTAGGGTTTGCCATCGTCACCACCACTTGCAGCTCTGATTTCATCCGTATCTTGATTGATTAGAGCAA
>CM051455.1:66006804-66030655 GCA_028274465.1 Plantago ovata
TGGAACAAACTGTTTCGAACGACGGTTGCCGAATATGCAAGAACATGGGCATGAAGCTCATATGGTAGATCGGAGAGTTTGCGTATGATGAAGGCAACTGGGTTCAAGGAGCGCAAGAGGAAAGCCTTTGCTACGAGTTTGGTACTCAAGAAGTAGCTACGGAAAGATGGTAGGAATCCTCGAGGTGGATTTTGGAGAAGTAGGGTCTCCGAACAATCAAGGATATGAACCGGCTAGCCAAAACTTATGGCCGTAACCAAGGACCGCAGTAGGCTTATCTATGGTAGTGACCACTTCGAAAACCCCGCTCCGAAAGAGCAACCGAAGTCGAAGTCGGCTCAACTGATGGAGAACTTGCAAAAGATGGTTGATCACACTCAAAGTTTTCTCAAACGTTATGAAGAAGATTCTGAGAAGACTAGAGCGAGACTTGATAGGTTGGAAGAGAGCACTAGACTTGCCATCAAAAGATGCAAGAGTTAATCGAACCGGAGCAAGTAGGGAGCAAGGCAAGCTGCCTAGCAACACATTGAGAAGTCGATGTCCATTACCTCGGTGGGTGATCTACCTGATGAATCACCATCAAGAAGGTTGCTAAGTGCGAGAGTTGCAAGGGGGAAGTGACCCCACAGGCTAAGGAAGAAGAGAGAAGGACCCTTGGTGCTAACGACGAGTGAAGAGGGCAAGAGGATCCCGAGCCACTCCCTCAAACCAGTTTCGATGTTAAAGTCGGGATTGGGGAACTTGAAGATGTTCGTGCCACACTAGACACGGTATCCTACTCTAATGTGCTCCCTTTGAATGTGTTCGAGAAGAGTAGCCTTGGAAAACTATCTGTGCATAAGGCTATTGTGCAACTGGCAGGATGGATCCTTTGTGAGACCCGAAGGCGTTGTGAAGAATGTATTGGTCAAGATTGGTGAAACTTCTGTATATACCAATTTTGTAGTTATGCCGGCGTCTACACCTGGGACGGGGGATGTCATTCTCTTAGGACGAACGTTCTTGACTAAGCTACGCTCCATGATGGACATCTACCGAAGGACTTGCACTATTGAGGTAGATGGCAAGCAACATGTGTTGCGGGCCATATCTGATACACCTGATCCACCTGATACTTCTCACACTACTCACTACTGTGGTCTTGCAGCCTATGTTCTTTCTTATTCACAGGTTCGAGGCATGAGGAGGAGATCCATGAAGGGGAATTCTAGTACCCTCAAGAAGAAGAGCTAGGCGCAGACAGGAGTCGAGTCAAAGACTTTAAACAATGGCGCTATCCGGGAGGCAACCCGGAGTTTTTATCGCTTTCTTTACCGCTTTATTGCATGCATTCATACTTGAACAATTTGCTTTTCATATGTGAATTTGTTCGTCTCTGTGTCGTATGTGCTTATGTTATGTTTGAGTGAGATTTTTCGAGTGATTTTGTGAGAAAAATGGTTTTCGGGGACTAAAAAAACCGCATTTTTTTCGAAAAGTTCGTCTCCCCACCTCAGGAGGTGGGGGGCGAATCGCCCTACGAGTCCAGAGCGCGCGCGCGCTCTGGACGCGCGGGGCGATTCGCCCCAGGCGTGGGGCGACTCGCCCCACGACTTGCAGAAACAAAATTCGGGGTTCTTCCCCATTTCTTCATTTTTTTCCATCTTCTTCATCTAAACTCCAAAAAACTTCCCCATTTTCAAAATACCTTCAAACCTTCATAACTTCTTCATATTTCCACCAAATTTTGTTTTCTTTAGCTTCAATCGAAGCCCGTTACGTGCTCTTTCTTTCATTCGAACAAATCTCTTCCTTCATTCAATCTTCGGATTTGAGGTAATCTCACATGAACCCTAATTTTTCAAATTTGGGGGTTTTTTTGATTTATGCTTCAATTAAGCTTGTATGATGTATGGTTGATGATTTATGTGATTAGAAACGTTATTCATTATCAATTGCATGTTCAATTAGGCTTGGTTTGATAGTTTGAGATTTTTTGCTATTGGATGATATATCTTGTTAGAAAATGTATCTTTTACTCTCATTCCATGTTTAAACATGTGTTTGTTGATATGATAATGATGGATGTAATGGTAGAATGCATGATTGATAGAGTTGAGGATTTATGTTGTTGGATTTTTTGTTACTATGGTATGAATTGAGCCTTGTGATTCAAGGCATTTGTTGTTTAGCAAGAGCATAATGTGATATGTGATTGTAGTAGTTACATGGATATGTTGCATGATGAAGTAGCTAGACTAGACATTGGGTTTTTGAGGAGTTGGATTGTTGTAGATATTGCTCGTTTGATTCGCTCGAACATTTACATATGCATAAGTCTGTTTTGTGTCATACAAGATACTAATTGCTGTTTGTAGGAATCATGGCTCCAAGAGGATCCAGGAGAGCTGGCTCGAGCAAAAAGGGGAAGGGAGTAGCATCGAGCTCCCAACCTTCTCATCACATGTACGAGATGTCCTTAGCAGCGATAAATGTCCGACAAAGGCTCGAAGCGGAGATGGCCGAAGGGGGAAGGTCGATCATTCCAGACAGGAGGATTGATATCCCGGAGGCAGCAGCTGGAACGGCGGGGTATAGGACGCTATCCCGATTGGCATCAAGAAGGAATTGGGTTTGGTATAGTTCCAACAGGTTCAAGGGGTACGACGTGAGCCTCCTCCAAGAGTTCTACACTGGATTCACTGATCTCGAGGAGAAGAATGGGGTACTAGTTTGAGGCCTTCTACTACCATGGACACCAGAGTCCATTTCTTCATTCATCCATTTTGGGCAGCAGGAGTTCACAGGGAGCGACCATGCCTACCTGTATTCGAGGGCCTCTAGGGGGATAGGAAGACATATTACAGACGTGATCTGCAACAGGGAGTACAGATATCCAGAAATTGGGGGAGAACCTGCACGGATCTGTCAGAGCGACCTTAGCATTGAAGCTAAGGTAATGATGAAATTCTGCATCTTCAACTTGATCCCTAGGAAGAATGACACATGGATACAACCCAATTACGCCGAGCTCCTCTACTGCTTGATAGACAGACATCGGATCGACATCGGGCACATCATGTATGAAGAGTATGAGCGCCACTGGGAAAAAAGAAGAAGCCCTTCATCTTTCCGAGCTTCATCACTGCCTACTGCAAATATCATGGGGTCGACGACATTGACGAGGGGGATTACGGGGTCGCTGCCCTTTCACCCTCGACTATTGAGGTGCAGCTTGCTAGGTATCAGATGAAGAACCCCACGGCTGCCGCTGCTGATGTGGAAGCACCCTTCCAACCGAGCGACTCCCATAATGAGAATGATTATGAGGATGCTATGGAGGCTGATGATGGCCAAGCCCCTATCCCGGATATTCCATTTGTCCATAGAGCATCGCATGCACCGCCTCGAGCACCACAGGGGTCTAGAGGATTTGACTTCTCTGAATTCCGGACCTACCTCGATGACCGTTTCGATAGAGCCGATGCTCGTACTGCAGCCTTGACCACTTCTGTCCAAGGACTGCGACAGGACCTCGACGGGCACATTTCCCAGCGCAACCGCGATTGGGAGACATTCGAGGAGCATCGCCGAGAGGATAGGCAACAAAGGTGGGAGCAGCAACAGCTCATTCAGCAGCAACAGGAGGCTCTACAGCGGTCCAATGATCTCATGTCTGACATGTGGAGAGACTTTTATGGGATTACCATCCCGATGATTAGTCCTTTCACATGTCCACTCTCAGCCAATCGAGGCCAAACCGTTCGGTAACATCTAGTATCACTTCTTATTACTCATTCTCTTTTGCTAGGGGCTAGCTTAAGAATCATAAGGGGGATGGGATGTGAACTGCGATGTTAAGTATTGTTTGGCTTTGTGTTGATTAGTATCTTGTTCTTTGTTTGCATTTGCATTTGCACGTTTACCGCTTTCTTAGATTTTTTAGGTTGCATTCACTTCATTCATCCTAGGATAGTCTTGCATGTTTTTATATGGAGTTTATTGCCGAATTTTTTGAGCTTTTCTATTGGGTAGATCAACTAACTATGCCATTAATCATATGCTTCATCTCTATGAATTTGTTTGAGGTTTTTCTCGCTTGGCTTGTCACATTTATGTATTACACTTAGTTAAGCTTGGTAGTTTCGACATCACTTAGTGGTGTTTTCTCTACTGCGGTTCACGAAGGCCTTTATAATATGATGATGCATTTTAAGGTCTTATGGTTGTTTCCCGAGTAATTATGTACCTAATAGGCAACAAGTCTTCACCATGCTTTGAGATTGCTAAATGCCTAGGAAGGAGGTAGTGTGAGGTTGTGTGATCCTTTGTTTATAACCTATTCTTCCGAATAGGTTTGGGGAGGGGGTTACACCACCATTAGACTTGTTTTTCGTTTTTCATTTCTGTGTTGTGAGTTTATTTTTCCTTTCTCGTAAATTTTGTACTCCAACCTATTCTTTCGAATAGGTTTGGGGAAGTCTTTGTGAGTCATTTTGTTTCTCTTATGCTACTGCTGGCTAAAAAAAATCGAAAAAAAAAAAGAAAAATTCCAGGAAAAAAAAGAAAAAAAAAAGAAAAAAAGAAACTGGAAAGAAAAAAAAAGAGAAAAAAAAAAAGGAAAAGATCCCAAAAAAGCAAAGAAGGGTCCAAAAAAAAAGAAAGCCAAATAGCAGTTTAGCAAAGTGTTGTGTCTCTTTTTCCAATTCTTGTAATGTTCGTAAACGTGTTGTAATTTTCTATTTTTGTCTTTTGTTTTTGAGCGTCATCTGTTCTAGACCACCATCGTCCTGCCATTCAGGAAGTGGTGAATAGCTTAAGACTTTGCTTAAAAGACGGGTAGAATAGGGGAGTGTTATCTTTTATAGGGAGCCCTCCTTCGTTTGATGAGAGCCAGTACTGGTTCGACCTCTTTGAGGAAAAGTCTTAACATGGTGAACTGAAGTACGTCCTCAGTTTCATAGGCACGAGACAACCGTTCGTATCTTAGCATGCTTCATTACGTCGTCACTGACTAGGTCCAGGTAGAGAATGTTACGAGAGACTATCCTGTCTTGGCATAAGTGCTTATGTGGATGTGTATGAGTCAATCGAGGTATTCTTCAACCTATATTCATGCTTTGATTTATATGGTTCTTGTTCATATGTTTTTTGATAGATTCATTAGATTAGTTCATTTTATTTGGCATGAGACTCCATTTTATGTGTTGCATTGTTTTTTGCATTAGAGTCTAGCTTAGTTGCTTGAGGAAAAGCAAATGTTCGGTTTGGGGAGTTTGATGAATGTGTATTTACACTTTCATTGAGTCTTTTTCACCTATTTTAGCTATCATCTATGTTAATTTAGCTATATTTTAGTGCATTTTATTAGAATAGTGTCACGTTTCCCTTTAGTTTTATTTTACAGGTTTTGGTTGAAAAACGAGGATTTCAGTGCAATTATATTGAAGTTGACAAGGAATTGGTGTTCCAGAAGCCTATTTGGAGTATCTGAAGGTTTCCGGATAGGATTTGAAGTCTAGGGGTCGAATCTGGAGGTTAGAAGGCACTGGAAGTCAGAAACCGAGTCCGAAAAGGGGAAGAAATCAAAAACGCGTCGAAAACGCGCAAAATCCCGAAAAAAAGCTCCCGGGAAAATCGCCCGGATTCGCCCCACACCAGGTGTATGGGGCCCTTCGCCCCGCAATAATTGGAACACTATATATAGTTGCTCAGTTTTTCTCCGATTTTCATACTTTTCCAGACCTATTCTCTCACCTTCTCTGTAGTTTTAGGTAGGAACTTCCCTGAGCCTGTTCTGGGGGTTCATAGCTTAGGAGATACTTTTTCATAGCAATTTGGAGCTTGTAAGATCGCGATTCTTCGGAGACTGACAACCTTCGGTAACATTGTATCTTACAGTTTTTCTACTTATTCTTATATGTCTTTCAATATGTTTTCTTCTATGATTTCTGTTGATTGCATGACAACTATGAGTAGCTAAACTTCTCGTTGGTGATAGTATGTGAATTCTTAGCGAAGGGTTGATAATTATGCTAATGGCTATATCGCGCATTATACTCCGTGTTATTGCTTTATTCTTTGATCTAGCGAAATCTATATCTTTGTATGTTGATTAATTATTGCACACAATTGGACAATTCTTTGACCTATTTAAATATATATCTTCGTAGTGTGAATGATTACGGAACACAATTGGACAATTCATTGGTCTTTGCCCTATTTATATATCTTCGTAGTGTTTGGTAATTGCAACAGGACAATTAATTGATCAAAGATCTCCATGCAAAACCGAAGAACTTACGCATGATTATTAACCCGTTATGCTTTGAAGGACCATACTATCACCAATCTCCATTATCTGTTAAGAAAAACCATTGCTATACCGTCTGCTGTTTTTATATTCTAAATTAGATTAGATAAAGCTAGTTATAGTCCTTAGAGATCGACACTCGAGGTTATTCTACTGCTACACTACGATTTCCGTTGTAGTTGTGAATTGCCTTTGGCTAAATAACAAATTTATTTGATTAATCGGGACCCGACAATCCCGCGATCATCAGTAAACAAAGTACATCATCATCAATGCTTCAATAGGTTGTTTTCTTTCAGAAAACAAGATACATCATAAGCGGTAAAACAAACCTATCTAGCACCTATTCTAAGTCTTCAGCAAACGTTCCACTTTACAATGTCCTTAAAATTCTAAATTCCTATGGACCTTAGAGTACTAGTTACTGGACTTTCCTTAATTTAGCATGATTAATTGCTCATCAAAATTACAAGTTTCCTAACACTATCACTAATGATTCTCAGAAACCAAAGCACACTTGTCTTGTTTCCAACCTAAACTAGAGAACTGTAACCTTGTTCTCCACCAAACTTAGGACACTTTATCAGCAAAACTATGCTTGATTAGTTCCCCCTGACAAACACGTCTGAAATGTGGTTTTTTTTATCAGTTACAGAGGTTTGGATGAGATGACTTGAAAATAACTTTTCAGTTATAACAAGTAATCTAAAGAAACTCAACTTGTAATACTTCACAGTAAGAAAATTTATGTTTTTGGTGTCAAGACTTATTATTTTTTAGAGGAAAAAACACTTAACTAATTTCTTAGCTTTTAGTATTCTACTTCTTCAAAGTAGCTTTTGTTTCAAGCTTAAGTCTTGGAATGGATCAATAGGCAGTTTGAGAGTAGAGAAGGAGTGTTTAAAGCACAAGTGAGAGTTTTATGACGTTGTTGACAACACCCTTCTACTCGGCCTAAGGACCTGTATTTATATTGTCTAAATGTAGCCGTTTGAATTTCAAATTCTAAGGCTTGTCCCTTAAGATGTCCCTATCACTTGCCAGAACAGTACTATCCTTTGGAACACAAACTCTTTCCCAAGCAACCAACGCTATTTTCCTCTTCTCTTTGTCTCCACTTCCACTCCAAAAAAAGTTTCTTTGCATCCCCATTAGGTCATTGACTATATCCTCCGGTGATTTAAAGAAAGAAAAGTAATACAAGGAAGAGCCCCAAGAACCGCATTGATGATAACCCTCGCCCCCCCTAGAGAAATATAATTATTCTAAAGGACCCCAAGTCTCTTGGTGAATTTTCCTTTTACCTCTTTCCAAGTATTCTTATCCCTTGCTTGACCACCCACCGGGAGACCCAAATAGGTGAAAGGGGTTTTGCCCACCACACAATTAAGGATGCTAGCCCACTCCTCCACCAATGCCTCATCTACACCCACCCCTACCAAACAACTCTTTTGGAAATTGATCTTCAACCCCAAAACAAGTTCAAAGCTTCTCAATACCCCTTTAATTGCCACAATGTTCTCCACACTTGCCTCCCCTAAGATAAGTGAAACATCCGCGAATTGGAGATGTAACCAAGGAATTTTATCCTTTCCAACCTGAACCGATTTAAAGTAATTCCCATCACAAGCTTTTTGAATCATACGGCTACGACACTCCGCCATAATAAGGTAAAGGAAGGGTGAGAGTGGATCTTCTTGTCTCAACCCTCTTTGCAACTTGAATTCTGTTAGAAACTTGTAATTTTGATGAGCAATTAACCATGTTAAATTAAGTAAAGTCTAGTAACTAGTACTATTAAGGTCCATAGGAATTTAGAATTTTAAGGACATTGTAAAAGAGGAGCGTTTCCTGAAAGACTTAGTGTAGATACTAGTTCGGTTCTTAACCTTGCTGATGATGTACTTTGTTTTCACAAACAAACTATTGAAGACCTAGAACCACTCAGAAAGTGGAAAATTCAAAGACTGAAGACTTAGAAGAATTCTGAGAAAGGTATCTACAAAGGCACATGTTGCTTCAGAAAGCGGGAATTTCAGTAACAGCTTGCATAAGTGAAATCTATATATATGACAGATAGGTTGTTCTGCTCAAACTGAGATCGGACCACTTGCTCACAACATATGTGACCTCCTTACTGTACTTTCATTTTGGCTCCGACGTTCATAATTTGATTTTGATTCAAAAAGAACATTAATGCAAAGTAAGCACGCGAAGAACATGAAGAGAAGAAGACAAATGAAGGACGCTGCTGATCAAAGTACAAAAGCAAGATAGTGACATCTTAAGGTACAAAGCCTTAGAATTTGAAATTGAAACGGCTCCCTTGAGATACTATAAATAGAAGACCTTAGGCTGAGTAGAAGGGTGTGTCAACAACGTGTTCAAACTCTCACTTGTGCTTAAACACTCAAATCCTTTCTACTCTTTACTGCTATTGATTCGTTCCAAGACTTAAGCTTGAAAACAAAAGCTACGTGTGAAGAAGTAGAACATTGTAAGCTAGAAATTAGTTAAGTGTTCTTTCTTTTAAATAAGAACAAGTCTTGACACCAGAAACAACAAACTTGCTTACTGCAAAGTATTACAAGTTGTGTTTCCTTAGATTACTTGTTATAGATGCAAATTTATATTCAATCATCTCATCCCAAACCTCTCTAACTGATATAAACACCCTTATTCAGGCGTGGAATTACAGCGGGAATTAATCAAACATAGTTTGCTGATTCATTAAGTCCCAAGTTTGGTGGACAACAAGGTTAAGTTCTCTAGTTTAGGTTGGACAAGGCAAGTGTGCTTGGTTTCTGAGAATCTTTAGTGATAGGATTTTGTACGGGATCTCATATCTTATCATAGTGGATTCAGTCCTAGAAAGGACAAAGTGGATTAGTTGAGAGATTACGCCACTCTCAGATACCACTATAAAAGTGTTTGTGTGATTTACTCCTTCCTACATTTAGTTTTCAGCAAGCTACATTGTTTTCACCTGTCATTATTGCTTATTTGCTGAAACTCGTTTTTCTGACAAAAAGCACTTATTGAAAAAAATGACTTCGCACTCTGTTTTAAGTATCAGCAAACGCATTCATTGAAAAGTAATAAGCACTTGCTGAGAAGTTAAGTATCAGCAAACTAATTACTGAAAAGTAATAAGCACTTGCTGAGAAAGTTAAATACAGCAAACTCATTACTGAAAAGTAATAAGAAGTCTGGTGAGAAAAGTTTTTAAACGACGAAAAGTTTGAAAATACTATTTGCCCCCCCCTCTAGTCTTTTCTTGTTGTTTAAAGGTACCAACAAATTTCTTAGTAGGGCATCCATTAACAAGAATAGAATAGAAACCGTGGATACACATTCCCTTATCCATCTAATCCAACGATCACCAAACAACCCACGAAGCCCATCATATGAAATAAAGAGAATCCCAACAAACGGAGTCATAAGCTTTTCGAAGTCAAATCTTAAATAAAAAGATTTTCTTCTTCTTCTTCCTCGCTTCATCGAGCACTTCATGTGCCACTAGTACCCCATCGCGAATGTTGCGTCCTCCAACAAAAGCCGATTGGTTTCCGGCTATCACTTCCTCTAAGACCTTTCTTACCCGATTTGCCAAGACCTTAGCTAAGATTTATAAACCCCTCCCACCAAAGAGATTTATCTATAGTCTCCAATCGCTACGGGATTTGATTTCTTGGGTATTAAAGTAATGAAGGTACTACTCATCCCTTTACAAAAACTTTCCATGCGTAAAGAATCATCAAACAATCTTAGTAAATCATCATTCACTACCAACAATGATGATTTGAAGAATCCCCCTCCAAAACCATCTGGACCCGGACTTTTGTCACTCCCACAACTCCAAACAGCCTCCTTAATCTCCTCCTCCCGAAAAGGACTCTCTAATCTTAAATAAGAAGAAACGGAAAGTGTAGAACCTCCAAGCCCTCTCACCTTAAAAACTCCTCTTCTTTTTTGGAAATGATCTTTAAAAAAATCATATATTCCAAACCTCACCTCATCAACCTCCTCCAACCAAGTACCTCTAATTCGTATACCTCTTAGAACTTTCACTCTCCCCCTCCTTTCCACCACACCATGAAAACAATTAGTGTTTGCGTCTCTCTCCTTGATCCATTTCAATTTAGCTTGTGGATGCCTTAAAGCCCCTTTCCAAAGTAAGAGATCTTCAATTTTTACCGAGGTTTCCCTTCTCTTTCGAATCAATTCGTGAAAGACAAGACATTTGGTCTTCTCTTAATTCTCCAACTCCCCTGTTCACCTCAGCATTAGGCACCAAAGTTTCTTCCTCTTCTTGGTCCGTGACATGCTCAAAAGACTGACTTGGGCCTGATCTTTGTGGATCACTACTGATCGGCCAAGCATTAGTGACAAACCGGCCTGCTTCATTTGAACCAACACTCTTGCGGGCAACAAGAATGGGCTGACCTCCAGAAAAACGGCCCAACAGAGACCTTTCCAAGGGAAAATCATCGATTCTCACTCCCTCCTCCAATTCTAAGCTTAAATCCAACTTGGACAAAACCTCCTCCAAGCCTTCTATCTTAGTATCTAAAGCTCCATAATTAATCCCATGCCACACCCTTAAGAAATTTTTCAACCGTTTTAGTTTCTCCTTTAAAACAAAACTAGCCCACCCCGAGATGCCATTTTGATTCCAAGAATTCTCCACCACATTTGAGAAATTCTTGTCCTTCAACCAACCATTTATAAACGAAATGGTTTAGGCCCCCAATCCATTCCGTCCTCCTTCAAAAGTAATGCCACATGGTCCGAAATTCGCCTCTTTAAGCCCAATTGACTCAAGTATGGCCACCTTCTCAACCAACTTTCGGAAAGAAGAAACCTATCCAATCTACTACAACACTCACCATTGTATCTATACCAAGTAAACTTCCGCCTATTTAAAGGTAGATAAATAAGTTCCGTTTCCTCAATAAAGCAATTGAATGGTCTAGATGATACTCGAATCCTCCATCTCCTTCTACCTTTCCTTTCCGCCTCCCATCTCACCTCATTAAAGTCCCCACACACACACACCAAATTCCCTCCTTATTAAGTTCTATGCGCCCTAGAATGGACTTCCACAACACCCCTCTCATCTCTTCATCACTAGGAGCATAAACGTTTACAATTGTCACTAAATAGCCGTTCCAAAGCCCTTCTATACCAACCGCTCCGTCCTCCCCCCAAAAAGATACTTTTTGAAAGACATCCGTGTTTCACATGCTAAGAATCCCTCCAAGGCTCCAAGTGAACCGAAAGAATCCAATCTACATTAGAACCGCCCCAAAGACTCTCTACATCCTTTCTTAAAAAAACATCCTTTTACGTTTCTTGGAGACAAACAAACTCCGCCTTTTCGGAATTAATGAGCCTTCTAACCTCTCCTTTTTTCACCCCCCACCAAGACCTCTTGTATTGAAGGATAACATAATCATGATCCACAAACTAACTTCCCAAGACTCATAGCTTCCAAAAAAGCCTCCAAAGAGTCTCCTTTATCCCTAACTTCCCAAGTCTCAAAAATCCTTTCCACTTTCTCCCTTTCCTCTTCCTCAAATAACCCAACTCAACCCCCGTACAAACCAAGTCATTCCCTTTTGGCGCCAACACTTCTTAGTCGCAAGGGTAACATCATCTCCCAAAGCCTTCTTTGAGGAGCAAGAATTGCTAGTGAACGGAATCCTCCCCTTTTTCGAAGAAGAAATTGAAGGACCTCTACAGCCCCTACTACCACCACCGCCCTCCTTATCCAAATCACCAATGAACTTGGACCAACTCTCTTTACATTGACCAAAAGATAGACCTCCTTTTTTGGAAGAAGAAGAACCTTTTGAAGCTTTATCTCCCTTTTTAAAGGAGGCCGATTTCTTCTTTCCTTTTTTCTCCTTCCTAGGCAAAGGTAGTGAATCTTCCACACTTGTTGCAAGTCGATCCAACTCCGTTTCCTCCTGCAAAAAAGACCCCGAATCGGACGCTCCCTCCTCACCACCAGCACTCCCACCCCAAGTCTTCCTCAACCCGCGCTCTAACAAAATTACCTTAGATTGTTCCACAAGCTAAGAAAAAGAAAGTCCTCCCTCCTTGGGCTTTTCCACCCCAGACCCTAAATTAAACATGCCAAACTTCACAGGTGTTAGGAAACTTGTAATTTTGATGAGCAATAACCATGCTAAATTAAGGAAAGTCCAGTAACTACTATTCTTAAGGTCCATAGGAATTTAGAATTTTAAGGACATTGTAAAAGAGGAACGTTTGCTGAAAGACTTAGTGTAGGTAATAGTTAGGTGCTTTCGTTTGCTGATGATGTACTTTGTTTTTACAAATGAACTATTGAAGCACTAGAACCGCTCAGAAACTTGAAGATTCGAAGACTGAACACTTAGAAGAATTCTGAGAAAGGTATCTACAAAGGCACATGTTGCTCAGAAAGTGAGATTTTCAGCAACAACTCGCATAAGTGAAAATCTATATGATAAAGTAGGTTGTGCTTGCTGAAACTGAGACTGGCCACTTGCTGACTAACATATGTGACCTCCTTGCTGAAGAATACTTGCATTTTGACTCCAACGTGCACATTTGAATTTGATTCAAATGAACATTAAATGCAAAGTAGGCACGCGAAGAACATGAAGACAAGAAGACAAATGAAGGACGCTGCTGAAAGTACAAAAGCAAGATAGTGACATCTTAAGGTGCAAAGCCTAGAATTTGAAATTCAAACGGCTCCCTTGAGACACTATAAATAGAGGTCATCATGCAAAGAGTAGAAGTGTGTCAACAACGTGATCAAACTCTCACTTGTTCTTTAAACACTCAAAACCTTATATACTCTTTACTGCCTATTGATCCGTTCAAAGACTTAAGCTTGAAACAAAAGCTACTTGTGGAGAAGTAGAACATTCACGGCTAAGAAATTAGTTAAGTGTTCTTTCTTTCGAACAAGAAGAAGTCTTGACACCAGAAACAATCAAACTTGCTTACTGAAAAGTATTACAAGTTGTGTTTCTTTAGATAACTTGTTATAGCTGAAAACGTTATATTCAAGTGATCTCATTCCAAACCTCTCTAACTGATAAACACCCTTTTCAGACGTGAAATTCAGGGGGAATTAATCAAGCATAGTGTTGCTGATTATAAGTCCCAAGTTTGGTGGGGAACAAGGTTGTAGTTCTCTAGTTAGGTTGGAAACGAAGCAAGTGTGCTTTGGTTTCTGAAGAATCATTAGTGATAGGATTTGTAAGGAACCTCACTGATGAACGAGATTGTCAGACTCGAACAATCAAATAAATTTGTTTTTAGCCAAAGGCAACTCGCAACTACAACGAAAACCAAAGCACGTAGTGTGGAAGAAAGATAACCTCGAGTGTCGATCTCTAAGGACTATAACTAGCTTTAACTACTTAAACTTATACTTATAAAATTAGTAAACGACTTAGCAAAAATTTTTCTTATCAATTATGATAGAAGTTAGTGATAATATGATTATTCAAAGCGTCCGGTTATAATCATGCATGAAGGTACTTGAAGAAGTGTAATTAAGAAATCAATGATCATGAATTATCCTAGTGTTTCTTCAGGTTTAACACTTACGAATATAGATGGCTTAGAAAGATCAAAGAAGAAAACAATTAACAAGTAAAGTCTGCGCGAAGCTACAATCATGCACAATTAAGAACCCTAGCTATGAATTCACATACTATCACCAACCTTAGATTTAGCTATTCATATTCGAATTGCAATCAACAAGAATCAAAGCAAGAACTAATGAAAACATGTTGAACTGAATAAATAAAAGAAGAAAAATCGTGAGATACAAGTTACCAACGAAGGTTGTCAATCTTTGGTGAATCGTGTAAACTCACAAGCAATAATAGAGATAAACAATGTCCAATCTCTATGCTAAGCTTCCAAATCAATAAGAAAAAGTATCTCCAATGCTAAGAATTCTCAGAACAAGCTCTGGAAAATTCGTCTCTCAAAATATGGTGAAAAGGTATGAAAAACGTAAAATAGGCGATAACTATATATAGGAGTACGCAGGCCACGGGGCGGTTCGCCCCCCGTGCCAGGCGGTTCGCCCGGGGTCCTCAGTCGGTGCCACGCGTTTTTGACTCTTTTTTTCCTTCTTGAACTCGGATTTTGACCTTCTAGTGACTTCTAAGCCCCGAAACTTGGTCTTTAGGCCTTGAAACTCGTCCCGATACTTCTAGATACACCACGGTTGATCTCGTAGCACCAAAACTTCATCTCTTCGCCATAATTGCCCATCCAAAAGTACATTTTTCACCTAGAACCTGAAATATGCAAAGAAAAAGGGAAACGTGACACTATTCTAATAAAATGCACTAAAATACAAGCTAAATTAAAGTAGAGGATTGCTAAATAGGTTTAAAAGACTCGAATGAAACTGTAAAATACACTGTCATCAAACTCCCCAAACCGAACCTTTGCTTGTCCTCAAGCAACTAGATAGACTCTAATGCAAAAAACCAATGCAACACACAAAGTGGAGTCTCATGCCAAATAAGATGAACTAATCTATTGAATCTATCAAAAACTTATGAACAAAGACCATACAAATCATAACATGGATATAGGTTGAAGAATGCCTCGATTGACTCATACACATTCACATATGCACTATGTTAAACAAGATAGTCTCTCGTAACATTCTCTACCTGGACCTAGTCAGTGACGACGCAATGAAACATGTTAAAATTCGAATGCTTGCCCCGTGCCTATGAAACTGAGGGCTTACTACTGTTTACCAAGTTAAGACTTTCCCTCAAAGAGGTCGAACCAATACTGGCTCTCATCAAACGAAGGAAGGTTCCCTAAAAGATAACACTCCCCTATTCTACCCATCTCTCAAGAAAAGTCAAAAACTAATCACCACTTCCTGAATGGCAGGACGAGGGTGGTCTAGAATAGATGACACGAAACAAACAAAAGATAGAATTTACAACTCGATTACGAACATTACAAAACTTGAAAAATGAAACAACACTTTGCTAAACTGCTTTTGGCTTTTTTTAGACCCTTCTTTGCTTTTTTTTTATTGGGTCTTTTCTTTTTTTATTCTTTTTTTTCTCTTTCCAGATTTCTGGAAATTTGAATTTTTATATTTTTAATATATATAGCCAGCAGTAGCGCAACGAAAATAAAATAACATTGACACTACAAACGACCTCCCCAAACCTATTAGAAAGAATAGGTTGGAGCAAAATCTTACGAAAAAGATAAAAGACAAACTCACATGACTCAAAAACGAAAAACAAGTCATAATGATAGTAGAACCCCTCCCCAAACCTATTCGAAAGAATAGGTTTCAAACAAAGGATCACACTCTCCTCACACTACCTCCTTCCTAGGCACTTAGCAATCTCAAAGCAAGGTGAAGATTTGTTGCCTCTTAGGTACATAATCACACGGGAAAACAACCACAAGACTCAAACATGCATCATCTTATTATAAAGGCCTTCGTGAACCGCAGTAGAGAAAGCACCAGATGTTGAGACTACCAAGCTTAACTAAATGCATATACAAATGTGACAAGCCAAGCGAGAGAAACCACAAACAAATCCATAGAGATGCAATGCATGGTCAATGGTCATAACTAGTTAATCTACACAGTAAAAAAGTTCAAAAAATTTGGCAATAAACTCCACACAAAAACATGCAAAACTATACTAGAATGAATGTAGTGAATGCAATTAAATACTAAGAAAGCGGTAAACGTGCAAATGCAAACAAAGGTTCTCACGAGTTAACATAAGCAAAATAGATTATAGAAATACCCAGCGATAACCCCCCCCCCCCCCAAACCTGAACGTCGTCGCTCGTCCCGAACGTCGAAAGTGGATTTAAGGTGAGAGATAAACTTGTACCTGTAACCTATATTACTCAAAGAAACTCGTGAGAAACCAAAATAGGTGATAAAAGAGGTAAAAAGATCTACAATTTAACATATCGGGAGAAAATTGGGTGTCCGGATGAAAATCCGGACACCAGGGTTACTGGACTCTCGGGGCGGACCGCTCCACGTGGGGGGCGGTTAGCCTGGGGCTTCCAGTAAGCCCCAGGTGATCTGTACATGCCGGGCGGTTCGCCCCGTGTGGGGGGCGGTTCGCCGGGCATCTCTAGACTCCTGGAGCGTCTTTTTTCCTCCCAAAACGCAAAATTATCATCTTAAAACCTATTTTATCACAAAAACATACTAAAACACAAAATAAAACAAAATGATATGCTCAAAACAACAAAATACATCATACCTACTTTCATGGAGAGGTGGGAAAGGTGAGGTCGAGATGGTCAACCTCCACTTGATCACTAGGAAGCTCAAAGTATGGTTTCACTCGTTGACCATTCACCTTGAAGGTATTTCCAGTCTTTGGATCCAAGAGTTCTACAGCTCCATGGGGAGCAACTTGGACAATCTTGTATGCTCCATCGCAACGAGTACGGAGCTTTTCAGGAAATAAACGAAGGTGAGAATTAAATACAAAAGCTTTCTGACCAGGAATCAGTTCTTTACGTAGAATACCACGATCATGATATTTCTTGGTACGCTCCTTGTAAATCTTAGCATTCTCATTGGCACCGAGGCATAGTTCATCAAGCTCATCAAGTTGCAACAACCTTTCTTCGCCAGCTTTTCCCAAATCAAGATTGAGCTCTTTAATAGCCCAATACGCCTTGTGTTCCAATTCCACGGGGAGATGACATGCTTTCCCATACACAAGTCTATACGGAGTGGTGCCGATCACCGTCTTGTACCTAGTTCTATATGCCCAAAGCGCATCACTCAATTTTCCAGCCCAATCCTTCCTACTAGGTTTCACCACTCGCTCAAGGATCTTCTTAATCTGACGGTTGCTAACCTCAACTTGTCCAGAAGTCTGTGGATGATATGGTGTAGCAACACTATGGGTGACATTGTACTTCTTAAGAAGAGAGGCAAAGGATCTGTTGACGAAGTGAGAACCTCCATCACTGACGACTGTTCTAGGACATCCAAATCCAGAGAAAATCACATCCTTCAAGAACTTTGTAACAACCGAAGCATTATTCTTTCTTGTGGGAATTGCCTCCACCCACTTAGTCACATAATCCACTGCTACGAGAATTGATGAAACGCGGGATTGTCAGTTCCGGTTCAAGCAAATAAATTTGTTATTTAGCCAAAGGCAATTCACAACTACAACGAAAACCGTAGTGTAGCAGTAGAATGACCTCGAGTGTCGTTCTCTAAGGACTATAACTAGCTTAATCTATTTAACTAAAGAATATAAAACATCAGACGGTATAGCAAAGGTTTTTCTAACAGATAATGGAGATTGGTGATAGTATGGTACTTCAAAGCATAACGGGTTAATAATCATGCGTAAATTCCTCGGTCTTGCATGGAGATCTTTGATAAATAAATTGTCCTGTTGTAATTATCAAACACTACGAAGATAAATAAATAGGGAAAAGACCAATGAATTGTCCAATTGTGTTCCGCAATTATTCAACACTACAAAGATATAGATATGCTAGTCTAATGAATTGTCCAATTGTGCGTAATAATTAATCAACATACGAAGATATAGATTCCGCTAGATCAAAGAAATAAAGCAATAACACGGAGTATAATGCGCGATATAGCCATTAGCATAATTATCAACCCTTCGCTAAGAATTCACATACTATCACCAACGATAAGTTTAGCTACTCATAGTTGTCATGCAATCAACAGAAATCATAGAAGAAAACATGTTGAAAGATATATAAAAATAATTAGAAAAACTGTAAGATACAATGTTACCGAAGGTTGTCAGTCTCCGAAGAATCACGATCTTACAAGCTCCAAACTGCTAAGAAAAAGTATCTCCTAAGTTATGAACCCCCAGAACAGGCTCTGGGAAGTTCCTACCTAAAACTACAGAGAAAGGTGAGAGAATAGGTCTGGAAAAGTATGAATTTCGGAGAAAACTGAGCAACTATATATAGGCTTCGTATTTGTGTGGGGCGAAGGGCCCCACACACCGGGCAACTCGCCTGGTGTGGGGCGATTCGCCCGGGAGTAAAATTCTGGAATTTCCGCGTTTTCGACGCGTTTTTGGATTTCTTCCCCTTTTCGGACTCGGTTTCTGACTTCTAGTGGCCTTCTAACGTCCAGATTCGACCCCTAGACTCCAAATCCTATCCGGAAACCTTCAGATACTCCAAATAGGCTCCAAATAGGCTTTTGGAACACCAATTCCTTGTCAACTTCAATATAATTGCCCTGAAATCCTCATTTTGAACCAAAACCTGTAAAATAAAAACTAAAGGGAAACGTGACACTATTCTAATAAAATGCACTAAAATATAGCTAAATTAACATAGAGGATAGCTAAAATAGGTGAAAAAGACTCAAATGAAAGTGTAAAATACACATTCATCAAACTCCCCAAACCGAACCTTTGCTTGTCCCCAAGCAACTAAGCTAGACTCTAATGCAAAAAACAATGCAACACATAAAATGGAGTCTCATGCCAAATAAAATGAACTAATTTACTGAATCTATCAAAAAACATATGAACAAAACAATATAAATCAAAACATGAATATAGGTTGAAAAATACCTCGATTGACCCATACACATCCACATAAGCACTTATGTCAAGACAAGATAGTCTCTCGTAACATTCTCTACCTGGACCTAGTCAGTGACGACGTAATGAAGCATGCTAAGATACGAATGGTTGTCCCGTGCCTATGAAACTGAGAATTTACTGTTGTTCACCATGTTAAGAATTTCCCTCAAAGAGGTCGAACCAATACTGGCTCTCATCAAACGAAGGAGGGTTCCCTATAAAAGATAACACTCCCCTATTCTACCCATCTCTTAAGCAAAGTCTTAAGTTATTCACCACTTCCTGAATGGCAGGACGAGGGTGGTCTAGAACAGACGACACTCAAAAACAAAAGACAAAAAATAGAAAATTACAACACGATTACGAACATTACAAGAATTGGAAAATGAGACACAACACTTTGCTAAACTGCTATTTGGCTTTCTTTTTGGACCCTTCTTTGCTTTTTTGGGGTCTTTTCTCTTTTTTTAATTTTTTTTTTCTTTCCAGTTTCTTTTTTTCTTTTCTTTTCCTTTTTCATGGAATTTTTCTTTCTTTTTTTCGATTTTTTAGCCAGCAGTAGCATAACAAAAAGAGAAATAAAATGACTCACAACAACTTCCCCAAACCTATTCGAAAGAATAGGTTGGAGTAAAAAATTTATGAGAAAGGAAAAATAAACTCACAATACGGAAATGAGAAACGAAAAACAAGTCTAATGATGGTGTAACCCCCTCCCCAAACCTATTCGGAAGAATAGGTTATAAACAAAGGATCACACAACCTCACACTACCTCCTTCCTAGGCATTTAGCAATCTCAAAGCATGGTGAAGACTTGTTGCCTCTTAGGTACATGATGAATGTGTATTTTACACTTTCATTTGAGTCTTTTTCACCTATTTTATCTATCCTCTATGTTAATTTAGCTATATTTTAGTGCATTTTATTAGAATAGTGTCACGTTTCCCTTTAGATTTTATTTTACAGGTTTTGGTTGAAAAACGAGGATTTCCGGGCAATTATATTGAAGTTGACAAGGAATTGGTGTTCCAGAAGCCTATTTGGAGTATCTGAAGATTTCCGAATAGGATTTGGAGTCTAGGGGTCGAATCTGGAGGTTAGAAGGCCACTAGAAGTCAGAAACCGAGTCCGAAAAGGGGAAGAAATCCAAAAACGCGTCGAAAATGCGGAATTCCGCGAAAATCACTCCCGGGCGAACCGCCCGGCACGTGGGGCGACTCGCCCCACACCGGGCGAACCAATCGCCCCACACTTATTCGTAGCCTATATATAGTTGCTCAGTTTTTCTGCGAAATTCATACTTTTCCAGACGTATTCTCTCACCTTTCTCTGTAGTTTTAGGTAGGAACTTCCCAGAGCCTGTTCTGGGGGTTCATAGCTTAGGGGGCACTTTTTCATAGCAGATTGGAGCTTGTAGGATCGCAATTCTTCGGAGATTGACAACCTTCGGTAACATTGTATCTTACAGTTTATTCTACTTATTTTTTATATCTTTCAACATGTTTTCTTCTATGATTTCTGTTGATTGCATGCCTATTATGAGTAGCTAATCTTATCGTTGGTGGTAGTATGTGAATTCTTAGCGAAGGGAAGGTAATCATGCTATTGGCTATATCGCGCATTACACTCCGTGTTATTGCTTTATTTCGTTGATCAGGCTCAGCCTAAATTCTCGTATGTTGTATTAATTATTATGCACAATTGGACCCTCGTCGACCTATGCGCATGTATATCTTCGTAGTGTTGAATAATTACGGAACACAATAGGACAATAGAGATTGACTTGTCAGTATCATTATCTTCGTAGTGCTTAATAATTACAACAGGACATTCGATTGATCAAAGATCTCCATGCAAGACCGAGGAATTTACGCATGATTATTGACCCGTTATGCTTTGAAGGATCATACTATCACCAATCTGTTAGAAAAACCCTTTGCTTTTACGTGTGCTGTTTTTATATTCTCTAGTTAAATAGATAAGGCTAGTTATAGTCCTGAGAGAACGACACTCGAGGTCATTCTACTGCTACACTACGGTTTTCGTTGTAGTTGTGAATTGCCTTTGGCTTAATAACAAATATATTTGATTGAACCGGGACCCGACAACCCCACGTTCATCAAATTGACGCCGTTGCCGGGGACTATACTCCTTTTTTCTGTTTAATTTGTTTATATTTTCAGCATTCAATTCCAATTCTATTAGTTTTAGTTTTCCTTTTTAATCTCTCTCTGATACTGCTTTCCTAGTCTGTTACAGATAGTGTATGCCACATACACGATCTAAAGGTACACCACTTGCTGATTCAATTGCTGAAATTGACAGAGTCTACCACCAAAGAAGGCGACTACTTCAAAGGCGTGCACTATAGGAAATAGAGGATACCGATTTCTCTGAATCTCTACACAGTCTTTTCAAGGAAATCGACGGAATGGCAGAAGCTAGACCACTGAAGCATGGGTTCAACCCACCAAGGATCGTATGAGGGGACCGGCGATTGTTCTTTCGTCTGCAACCCGAGATCCGGAAATCAAGAACCACGCATTCCAACAACTTCCGAGGTTCTATGGCTTATCAAGGGAAGATGTGATGGGGTACTTGCACGATATCGATGATTTCGTCAACCAACTCCCACGACCTGGAGCTGAAATAGCAACAAACGAATTGAGGATGAAGGTTTTTGCTATGGGACTTGGCGACAGAGCCAAGTCATGGTTGAGTTCTCTACCAGCAGGCTCGCTGGACACTTGGGAGAAGGTTTTTTTTCAGCTTTCATGGATAAATACTTCCCTCACACCTTGACTACCGCGCTGAAGTCGCAAATCACTGGATTCAAGCAGGACTATGATGAGACCATCTACACCGCATTTGAGAGGTTCCAAGATCTCACGAACAAGTACCCTCACCATGGTTTTGAGCTTTCTGACCTAGTCCAACACTTCTACAATGGACTAACCTTCGTGAACCAACAAGTGGTGGATTTCCAATGCCTAGGCAATATTTGGGAGGAAACCGCAGAAGCCGTCTGGGCAGTTTTCGAAAGGCTTGCTAAGGGTTCGCAGTTCAAGGACCCAAGAGACATGGTTAGGAGACGTGGACCTGAAGCTCCACCGACCCAAGAAGCCCCTATGTAAAGCGGAATGGGGATCAATTCGAGTGCTTTACCAACGAATTGAAGCAAGTCCTCAAGAGCGCCACCGGAACAACTGTTTCGACGAAGTATGCCGAATATGCAAGAACTATGGGCATGGGGCTCATATGTGTAGATCGGAGCTGGCATATGATGATGGCAACTGGGCTCGAAGAGGCGAAGAGGAAGCCTTTGCTACGGAGTTTGGTACTCAAGAAGTTAGCTACGGACAAGACGGTAGGAATCCTCGAGGTGGATTTTGGAGAAGAGGATTCCGAAACAATCAAGGATATGCACGCCAACTAACAAATTTTGGCCCTAACCAAGACCGTAGTAGGCTAAACTCTGGTAATGATCACTGCGAAAACCCGCTCCGAAAAGACCACCGAAGTCGAAGTCGGCTCAACTAAGGAACTTTGCAAAAGATGGTTGATCACACCCAAAGTTTTCTCAACGTTATGAAGAAGATTCTGAGAAGACTAGGCAAGACTTGATAGGTTGAAGAGAGCACTAGGCTTGCCCATCAAAAGATGCAAGAGTTGATCGATCGAGGAGCAAGTAGGGAGCAACGCAAACTGCACTACCAACACTTGAGAAGTCGAATTCCATTACATTAGCTGGTGATCTACCTGACGAAATCACATCAAGAAGGTTGCTAAGTGCGAGTGTTGCAAGAAGGAAGAACTTCTACGGCTAAGGAAGAAGAGAAGAGAAGGATGATGATGTCGTTTTTCACCATTTAAATTTGTAAAAGCCTAAGAACACTTATCACTACCAAACTAGAGTGCAATGGCAAGTTGTCCCCGAGTGGTTCTCTCGGGACCTAACGTGGCTTTGCTTGAGGTTTTTGTCAATTATTTCAGTAAACGCGGTTCAATTGTTTAGAGAATCGTTCCTTTGAACAATAGCAACGAGAAATCAGATTGTTGTATCAAGCTTGGAAAACGGTTGGTGGTAGAAATCAAATACACATGCATGGGTTACGAATATGCTCACAAGTTCAGTGCGTAAAACCTTCGATCAAGTCTGCTAAGCCACTCGTCTAGGAACTTTTAAGACACACATCATAAAAGATCACTTCAATACTTTAGAGGTGCTTGTCAAACACCATTACTAGCATGCCTGCCAAATCTCGAACACAATCCTATAGCTTTCATTGACCAAGAGTTTGTCATCTATACTCAATTCGAATATATTTATAGGCAAACTAAGAATCATATGAAGGGATTTGCAGCAAGATCGAATCACAATCTCATGTAAGCATAAACATACCCACTAGCATGCATATTTTACATTCTACCACCAACAAAAAGATTTTAGCTACTCATATTCATCAACCCTAGACATCAATTCATATGAGAATAATAATCAGAATACATCATATCAACTACAAGACAAGAGAGTGATACAAGTTACCACAAAGCTGTCACTAATCGGTGGAAAGCAAAGAAAGAAAACCTCTCCGTAGATGATTACAAAGGATGAATCCAATCAAAACCTTGAATCCCAGCTAAAATACAATGTAATCTGAGTTTCTCTGAGTTTTGGGGCTTAGGAGCTCTCCAAAACCCAAGTTACAGTTCAAAAGATATTCAAAAAATGACCAAAGATCAGTTCTAAGAAGGAAAATCCGAAAACGTACCGCTCTCCAAGAGGACGACCGCTCTGATTGGAGAAGCCCAGCGGCGGCGCTTGGCAAAGCGAAGCGCTTTGGGCACTCCACGTGCGTCGCTTGGCTTCTGTGCAAAGCTCCTGGAAATTGAAGCGGAGCGCTTCACTTT
>CM051455.1:66030755-66048056 GCA_028274465.1 Plantago ovata
TCATTATAGGCTTTAAACAGGCTCCTCGGGCGTGTATCAGCGATTTGCTGACTTCGTCGCCACTCTTGGCTTCTACAATAGTAAGTTTTGATACTTCGTTTGTTGTCTACAACCGCGGGGCTGATACTGCTTATTGCTTCTATATGTGGATGATATCATATTGACTGCCTCTTCAGATGCGCTTCGCACTCGATTATGGCTAAGCTTAATTCGGAATTCGCTATGAAAGACTTAGGGTCCTTAATGACTTTCTGGCATTCGAGTCACTCGCCATAAGGCTGGCCTATTTCTTCCAGTCTCGGTATGCAGCTGAAATCTTGACCGAGCTGGCATGAGCTTGTGTAATCGACAGCTACTCTCGTTGACACAAGCCAAAAGTTAGTGCCTCTGTTGGGACTCCTTTTGTTGATCCTACGTTATCGGAGTTTAGCTGGAGCGTTTCAGTATCTCACCTTCACTCGCCCTGATTTATCCTATGTGGTTCAACCAGGGTTGTCTTCACATGCATGATCCCCGCACTGAACATATGGGGCTCTCAGCGTATCTTACGCATGTCCAAGGCACTCTGTCTTTGGACTCCATTTCACTCTTCTCTCTTCACGATCTTGTGGCATATACTGATGCCGATGGCCGGCTGCCCCGACACTCGCCGTTCTACCTCCGGTTATTGTGTTTTCTTGGGTGCCAACCTGATCTCCTGGTCCGCCAAGCGTCAAGCAACATTGTCCCGCTCGAGTGTTGAGGCCGAGTATCGTGGCGTCGCTAATGTTTGTGGCCGAGTCATGCTGGCTCCGGAATCTTCTCCTGAGCTTCTGTGTCCGGTGCGCAAGGCACGTTTGTCTACTGTGACAATGTCTCTGCAATTATCTCACCGGCAATCCCGTCCGCATCAGCGTACAAAGCACATCGAGTTAGATATTACATTTGTTCGCGAAAAGGTTGCCCGTGGTAGGTTCGTGTTCATCATGTTCCATCTCGTTATCAGATTGCGGATATTTTTACGAGGGGTTCCTTTGGTCTTGTTTGAAGACTTTCGTTCCAGTCTCAATGTTCGTCCGCCTCCCGTTTCGACTGCGGGGGAGTGTTAGAACATAGGAGTTGAACCAGACAGCACATAGGAGTTAAACCAGAACTGTTAACTCCTTGGTCAACACCGACAATGTAGAGATATGAATGTATTACGAATGTATATCTGTCCTAGAAGAATATCGCCTAGAATAGTGGATTTCGTTGTATATATATATTCTTGGTGATTAATGAGAAGCCATCGATTCACTTCTTACAATTACTTGATTGTTAACACCGCAATAATGTTTTATTGGTTTTGTTTCTCTAAAATCTATGATCGTTTTGTCATGTTGTCATGTTGTTTTTTGTTTTTTTCCTACGTGCATACTTAAAATTCTGCGAGTTTAATTCAATAGTGATTGCCTACTTCATTTTTGCAGCTTACACCACTCTAGATTGAAATTAGTTCAGGATTTAAAAATTCTTTACTGAAACTTGTTAATTAAAGAGTCATTCGTTCTGATTAGGCCTTGCTAGTAGTGAATTATTGATGATTTCTATCATTACTGGCTCTGATTTTTTGGTATACACAATGCATGTTTGTTAAACCAACTTCTTTTGAAACTGAGTAGGTACATGGTACATTAGGTGAAAATAAACAAACAAGGGAATCTGTATGTTTGACTGGATCAGATGAGCAGTATGAATGGTAGAGTTAAATTCCTTGTAACTTTTCTTTTTTTACAACAACAGTCAGTAGATTTTATACCTATAAATAACCCCCTTGGGTCATCATTCTACATACATTTGATCAATGGAGTTTTACACTTACTCCTTATTTGTCTTTCTCATAACTCTTTCAGAAATTGAAAGAATCCGGACTGAATATTATGTAAGTAATTTTCTGTATAAACACTCTACTGCTCTAAACGTATGTAGTATTAGTATTGTTTTTGTTATTATACAGTAGTACTACAACTTTCTGCTTGCTATATAATATGCATTTCTGACTTCAATTTCCATATTCAATTCGCAAATATTATTGACTCTGATCTCACTTTTCACTTAAGCAGGTGTGATGAAGAAGAAGAAGAAAATAATGTGGCAAACTAATTTGCGTGGAATAGGAGGTAATTTAATCTAGGGTTTATCTACACAGTCACACAGAGAGATGCATTTATAGAAAACCAGGGTTCTTTTGTAATAAGTAACAGTTGACGGAGGGAGTAAGACCACCCGCATCAGTGGTTTAAGGCTAAGGCCAGTTAAGGCCTTAAACTGGCCTTAGCCGCGTTAAGCAGTTTTCGTCTGCATCAGTGACTGCTTAAACGCGGCTAAGGCCATTTAAGGCCTGCCACGTCATTATTTTTTTTTTTTTTTTATTTTTTATTTTTTTTTTTTGGTTAAGGTAAAGAAAAAGGAGATTGTTGTAAAGAATTTCATACGAAATCAAGTTTATAGATGGAAATCACGAATATATTACATTAAGTTGTACCGAATTTGAACACACAATATTACAACACGTTCTGCTTAATTGAAAACAAACGATTGAAACAAACAACCGAAACTGAAAACAAACAACTGAAACAATTGAAAATGCAAACAACATTCTAATGGAAACTAAGGCCTCATCCTCCAAATGTGTTCAATCAAGTCATGTTTGAGTGCGTCATGCTGGATGTAACTCCCATCATCCTCTGATTCTTCCTGTAATCAACAAAATCATTCAGAAAGATGGACGTGTTGTGATTGTTACGTCCCTAAGGATGTCTACATTGTACTGCAAGTTGCCTTCGGCGCATTCCTTAAGCCAGTCTTCGATTGCTTAGTCGTAGTTTAAGTAATTGTCACGCTCATCCTCGACTATCATTGTGAAGTACGATGCAACAATCCATTATCTGTTGGAGTTGTAGCCTGCTATGTGGAAGGCCGGATGCTTGATAATATGAAACCGAGCTTGTATAACTCCAAAAGCACGTTCCACATCTTTCCGGCAAGATTCTTGGCGCGTGCTGAACTTCTGTAGTTTGTGAGTCGTAGGATTGGGAACGGCAGGTACGAATGTTGCCCAATTTGGGTAGATGCCATCGACTAGGTAGTAAGGCATGTTATACTCACGACCATTGATATGAAGCGCACGTCAGGTGACACACCGTTGAGGAGATCGTCGAACAAATGTGATCGTTCGAGCACCGTCTTATCATTGAATTTTCCAGAAAGTCCAAAGAATGAATGCCAGATCCAAGTATCTTGGATGCAACAGCTTCGAGAATGAGAGTGGGCTTTCCGCTCCTGCTTGAAATTGACCGGCCCACGCCTTTGGACAATTCTTCCACTCCCAGTGCATACAATCGACACTTCCAATCATCCGGGGAAGCCTCTACTCGCTTGATTGCAAGAAGCCTTCTCAAATCATTTTCAGTAGGCTTCCGCATGTACTCCGGGCCAAAGCGTTGTACGACTGCGATACAGAATCGATTAAGACTTTTATAGCGTGCTTTCACCCATTCTGCAATACTCATCAACCCCGTCTGCGCAAAGCCCATAGGCTATCATTTTCATGACTGCGGTAAACTTTGGTAAGGGGTTAAACTCGGTGTACCAGCCGCATTGACGCTGTTGTGGAAGTAGGTGTCCGTCTCCATCACACCGGCCATCACTCTGTCGAACAATTCCTCCTCATTCGGAACCTCCGTCTGAATTGGTTTGCGTAGGTAGCTCTTGGAGCAAAGTAGTCATCGTACAATTGCACTCCCCGTTGCACTCTACTCCTATCAATGTACGCACGTTTCTTCTTTTCTTTTTGTGGCTTCTTTGATCGTTCTTCATACTGCATGGATTGTTCTATCATGCTTGGCAAGTTTTGGATGAACTGCTTTTTCCATTACTTTGTAGTTCGAGGACGAACCACCATCATTGAATTGTTGGTTGAATTGAGGGTAGAATTCTGGGTAGATTTCTGCAGTAAAGTTCTGGAGGAAGTTATCGGTGGATGATGATGATGATGAGATGATGAAGATGATGAAGACATGATTATCTTTCGAGAGTGGAAGTGGTTGTGGATGCAATTGGATTGTGTTGGTTGGTGTGTCTGATTGTAAGTTCTGAGATGCTATTAAATAGAGAAAGTCAGCTGGCAAATTCAAATTCAAATTCAAATTAAAGATAAGATTCCCGACAAATTCAAATTCAAATTAAAGATAAGATTCCCGACAAATTCAAATTCAAATTCAAATTAAAGATCAGATTCCCGACAAATTCAAATTCAAATTAAAGATAAGATTCCCGACAAATTCAAATTCAAATTCAAATTAAAGATCAGATTCCGACAAATTCAAATTCAAATTAAAGATAAGATTCCCGACAAATTCAAATTCAAATTAAAGATAAGATTCCTGACAAATTCATTTCAAATTCAAATTTCAAATTTCAAATTTCAACAACACACTGATTTTATTACAACGGACATCGATCTCTCACGGAAAGGAAATACAAGCACACCACACTTGGACATAAAATTAAAATACGAACAAATCACACATGCATTAAAGTAAAATAAAGCAGACCCCATTTCTGCCTACTCATCGGGAAACAACTCCATCTTAAAACTGTCGAACACTAGCTGCTCATCAGGCATCAAATCACGGACAGCCTTTTTTGCTAGATATTTGGTATACATCTTCAACTTCTTGAAACGTAGTTCTTAATCTTGTCTCTTTTGTTGTTTCTCGGATATCTCCTGGAAATAGAGAAACTTCTGTTGGTCAAGCTCAATTGAAGCCGGATAACTCATGGTGAACCGCGACACTTCTTCACTTATCGGACTTGAGCTAGAATTTCCATTTCTAGCCAACCTCTTGGCCACGTCACGTCCCATGGGACGTTTCTCCGGGAGGTCACGACAAATGAACGTTTGCTCCCACCACTACTACCAGCACCCGCAGATGCATTGGCTCGTCTTCTCCCTCGTCACCACCACCACCGGCCTCTCCCTCCCGAGGCCTGTTCACATAATCATCCCAGCGTAAGTATTCCGCATGCTCCGGATACTTCTTCACGACATTCCATTGCTCCATAAGTGTGAAGGCCTCATTTTTCTTTGCTCTGTAGAGATCCTGGGCGTACGAAATTATTTGTTCATCGGTGTAGTTACCACTACGTTGACCAAGGAACTTGTGTGCTTTTTCATGGCAGATAACCACACAGATATGTGTTTTTAAGTAACTGCAATCTCCCCCGGAGTGAGTCCTTGGTGCGCACATTCATATCAGGAATCATCCCATCCCTACGGGCGTTTCGTATCTTTCGGACACCTTTCTGAAGATCGACTTGAGGTCTTGGTTCGTGCCGGTGATTGGGCACTGGCAAACCTCCGCGTAAGCAGTCAGAATGACCCCGTCCTCATGAATGTTGAAGCTGTGTCTCTTAGAACCACCACCACCAACTTTTTTAGCGGCTTTCTCTTTTCCTTTGCCACAACCACATGTTCTTTCCTCGGCCACGGGCGGCTCCGGCTGGGTCTCACGAACAATCTCAGGGTACTGTTGAGAATCATAGAACATGGGTGTTTGTGAGGGTGGACTGTTGAAATAAGGAACATACGGAGTTTCAGATTGGTTTTGGAAAAGAGCTCGGTTAGGTGGGGGGGAGGGGGTTGGACGAAACATGTCATTCATGATAGAATCGTATCGTTCAGGATCGCTGTTTTTCAAGTAATTAAGATATTGTTGTTGCTCGGGAGTCATTTTGGTGGATGGGAAAAATGGAAAGGAAAAGAGTTGAGAGAGTGTTTTGAGTTTAATTAAGAAGGGAAAAATGAGTTGGAGAAATTGTGAGCAAACATATCCAAGAGTGGTGTCTATTTATAGATCTCGAAAAGTTCTATCCGTTGGTAATTTTTATTTATTTTTTGCATTTTTATTTTAAAAGTTATGACCGTTTGAAATTTAAATGGAAAAGTAAAAAAAAAAGAATTAAAAAAAAATAAAGTAAATGGGTGGAGTCCACCATTTGGTGGACTCCACACCACATTGCTGCTCAGCGTTTATCATAAACGCTGAGCAGCAATAAACGCGGCCCAAGCCGCGTTTTCAGTCCCCTTAAGCGCGCTTAAGGGGACTGATGTAGGAGGTCTAACATAGTAGGAACAATAAACAGTAAAAACTACTACTCATCCGTCCTAATTACTACCTCCATCTATGATTAATTGTCTCATTTTGACTTGACTGGTCAACCGTGTTCGAATTTGACTACAAATTTCTCTTAAACTATAATAGTAAAATAAATAATAAAATTAAATTATGAAAATTTAAGGTGTATATTTTCATAATATAATTTTATTATTTATTTTACTATTATAGTTTAAGAGTAATTTGTAGTCAAAGTCGAACACGGTTGACCGGTCAAGTCAAAATGGGACAATTACTCATAGATGGAGGGAGTATTTTTTTAGGCTTGTTTTTATTGATTTTTTTGTGCTCCGTTTGACATCCGTTTACTCCTAGACTATAACGAAAATTTAATTATGAAAAATAGTATTTCTATTTTCTTATATAATTTTATTAATTATTTGGAAACTCGAAAGGCTTATTGTGTGTGCCGAAACATGTGTAGATTAATAGTAATGTACTTTCTTTCCTTTATAAATGGCACTTCTTAACTCAAGCTCATATTTTTTTCTTTTAATCCCTATCTTTCAGAATTCGGCAACGTTCAAGCAACCGAGAAAGGGTCACCCTGCTTCATATTACTAAGGGATTTCTTAAATACTCGTGTGGTATCACTTTTCGTAAAACGCATCTTTAATTCTTTACATAACTCGAAAGCAGATGTAAAACATAGAACGCTTTTACGAATCTCAGATGAAAGGAATTCAACAACCATATCAAAACCAAATTGCTGGCTCTAGTCCAAGCTGAATGTCAAATAGGATCATCATCCTTATTAGGCTCAAGAAGTGAATCGTCGGATGAATCCGCAGAGGTGAACAAGGGGTGGCACTCTAATGATGAAGCCAAGGGCTGGCCTTGAAAGAAGTAGTCTACTTGCTATATGATCAAGAAGTGGCGTTGGTGTACTTGTTATACGATCCCTTGTTCACATTTTCCGACCAAAGAAAAAGACTTATGTAGTGGACTAACGAAATCTCATACGACATATTTAGTATTGTTGTTTACCAATCCAATGCCCAAGCTTTCTATTGCTACTTGAAGTATGTATTATTAACAAATACTACGCGCGTTTACAGTTATGTTATTAGCTTATAAAGAGGATTAACCTCCAGGCTCCAGGGTTTCGAAACTACTTAAACACGTACGACATGGTTTAATAGTAATTTGTAATAAAAGTTGGAAATCGTTAAAAAATAAATTAAAATGAGTAAATTAAGTATGTTCATGTTCTTTACATCGCTTTTTTATGCATATTCAAGAGTATTAATGCCTCCTAAGGGTTGACGGCTAAGCTCAATAATAGAGTTGTGGATATGAAGTATCAGATGCCGTTAATGCTGAGAGTGAAAAGAACAAAGATGAGCAACCAAAACAGATTATATGGAATCGTAGGAGCTTACCTGGCCCAGCACCTCCTCCTCCTAGGCCAGTCATGCCATCATCACTTAGGCCTTTACCTCCACCTGCTGGCCTTCTTCTCAATGTTCCAATCAAAGGCCTCCTGGACAAGTCCAATATTTTATCCCACTGTTAGACCACCACCTCCCCCCATCCAAATGATGCAGGGGCAACAATTTATGTGGAATCGTCCTCCAATGCTCACGTTCCTCTGCCTCCTAGATTGATTTATACACTTATTAGCAATCCATAAATGTGGATGAAGGAAATCTAAAAGGGTAAGTGCTGGACATCGTGGTGCAATCCTTGTCTGAAATAGTTGGCAGTTTAAAAGAGAAACTTGCAGGCGAGATGTTGGTAATATAGGGTGTGATAATCTTGGAATACTTCTTTGGATCGTGTAGTCACTTTCCAAACAAGATAATTCGACCCTACTGTTGTTGCCGGGGTTACACGAATTCCTTGTTGGGATAATCCAAGAAGGCAATCTTATTCAGGCAATATGAATTCGATCAGAAAGTAGAGAGGATGTATGAGTTTTCGTTGTACTTGTTTTGGAGACTGATCGCTTCAATAAATAGAAGCGAAAAAGTGTGAACGAAGTGGTGTATCTGTTCAGAACGAAGTGTTATGAACGAAAGGTCACGTTAGTTCACGAACAAGCCTGTTCGTTCACGAAGAGTTGCAACCCCGCAGCGGCGCTGCCCCTCGCAACCCCGCAGGGGCGCTGCCCCTCGCTACGCCCCTTGGAACCCCGCAGGGGCGCTGCCCCTCGCAACCCCCTACAGGGGCGCTGCCCCTTGCAACCCCGCGAGGGGCGCTACCCCTTAACCCCCGCTTCGTATTCGTGGTCGATAACTCGTTGACTCAACAAGCGTGCACTCCGCACTACCCAAACTTGTTCCGAGCTCAACGAGAGATCGCATCAGTCTCTAGCAGATCGCATTACTACTAAAATGAATTGATGACACTAAAATCACCAACACGAGATTCAGCTTCCTGCAAAAATGCAGAAGCTCAGTGGGAAGGCTGGTTTTACTCAAGGACAACTCATCTCTGGCTTATTACAACGTTGCATTTGAACGACATGAAGACAAATCATCCAAAGTTGTGTATAACAGAGAAGAGTTGTTGACGATTTTGACTTGATATTATTTGATCGTATAGGTCCGTGTTAATACCGCCATGTTTTATTGGTTTTGTTGATTAAAGTCTGTGATCTATGTGTCTTGTTCTTATGTTATTTTTTTTCCATTTTCTTATATAAATAACTAAAATTCTGCATGTTTAATTCAATAGTGATTATGTCTACTTCTTTTTTACAGGGTGGTTTTAGTGTATGTTAAACCCCATATCCCACCTGGCTTGCTTGGTAATAGGTTCTAAAATCAACATATAAGATTTGATAAATTTGACCCCTAAACCCAATTCTAATATGGTATCAGAGCATGCCCAAGTCAATGATGGTTGTTTGTCGGTGTTGGGTTTGAGCCGACATATAGGTCCTGAAATCAACATATATAATCAACTTTGCCGTCTGTTTAAGATAGGCCTATATGATGATGGTGTTAAAAACCAGTTTAATTGATCAAAACCAGCATATGACATGCACTTTGTATGTGACTCTGCCATGTGGTTGAATTTCTTGGTATTTATTTGTGTTGGTGCATGGTAAAATAACTTGCACTTGTTGCAGAGTGATTTGGAGAATGTTGTATGGAGTAGAAGAAATAAGACAGTTCACACAAGTGTAGATGGATTGGTAAGACAAAGCGAACAAATATATGAAGCATGCCCGTATTACCATTGATGATCTAGTTCATTCAGATGTTCGCTATCAGTACTGGTTCTCATTTTTGCTCTAGACAATGTATGCAACAAACAGAAATTTGTTAAACCAAATCCTGTAAGATACTTTTAGGTGAAAATAAACAAACAGGGGAATCTTATGTTTTGACTGGATCAGATCAGCAGTATGAATGGTAGAGTCAAATTCCCTTTGTAACTTTATTTTTACAGCAACAGACACTAAATTTATGCCTATAATAGAAATAACCTCCCTAGTCCATTGGGCTCATCATTCTACATAAAATTTGATCAATGGAGTTTTATACTTTCTCCTTATTTATTTTCTCTAAGTCCTTTGAAAGTTGGAAAGAATCCAGTGTTAGTATTAAGTAAGTAATTTTCTGTATAAACACTCTACTCTCCCTCTACACTTATTACTTATATTGTTTTTCTTACTCTTATAGTCTTATTTACAGTAAAACTTTCTGCTTCAAATATGCTACTACTACTACTACTATTATATATGCATTTCTAACTTCAGTTTCCATATTCAATCCGCAAATATTATTGATTCTGATTCCACTTTTCATTAAGCAGGTGTGATGAAGAAGAAGAAGAAAATAATGTGGCAAACTATTCAGTGGAATAGGAGGTAATTTAATCTATTTTCTATCCCATCCTTGTACATACAAAACAGGGGTTCTTTTATAACAACATAAGAAAAATAAACAATAAAAACACTACTAGTAATATTTGAAAACTCGAAATGCATAGTTGTGTTGTGCCGAAACATGCATGTGTGTAGATTAATCCTAACGTATTTTCCCTATCTTTCAGAATTCGGCAATGTTATATATGAACTTATTATTGGAGGCGGAATTTTAACTACAGTACCAGTGGCACCAGCGGCAGCTGAGATGTTTGCGATGGCTTTGATAACATGGACCCAATCTGCAGTCAACCGGGCAGAAGTGCTTAATGAAATGGCAGAGGTGTTTACCATTGTTTACCCCTTCTCTCTTGAGGATCATGAGGCGAGTTGGCTATTTCCAAGGAGATCCACAGATTCTCATATTAAGGAGAATGCTAACAGTTCTTCTTTCAGTTCCAGTACAAACTCACCTATGAATTGCGCTCCCTTTGGAACGCTCTACTCCATTTGAAGTGTTGTCCGATACCTCTGATACATCCTCTTTCTCAACGTCTTCCCTGATGGTTTCATCTTTCAAATGAACACTGAAGTTGATATTGACTTCAGTGACTTTGACGAATGATCATCTGCAATCTTGACTTACCTCAGTAATCATGTCTAGAAGAAGTCCCAAATCTGGAATCTGAAATGCCTTAGCAATAAGGTCTAGAAAAAGGTTCAAGTATGGAATCTGAATAACCTGAGTAATTAATTAGGTCTAGAACCTATGAGAACTATTCATGTTTGTGATAAATTTGGGGAGAAATATTCATTCATGTTTGTGATAAGCTCTAGGATTTGTAATAAGAATAGTGAGAACAAATTATGAACCTGAATAGTTTTGAACATGATTTATCATGATTGTTTCATCTGTTTTTTCTCACTTCAGGTATTGTCAGATGACTCACATTATGGTTCTACTAACAAATTAAGACACCTACTTATGGCGTAGCATCACGCATCACCGGGAAAGCTTTCGTATCTTGGTTCAACCCGAAATCTAGAGAAGAGTCCTGCACTCCAAGGCGGAATTATATGTACACGGGGATATATATATAGGTCTGTAGCCCTTCAATTGTTGAACAACATGTGTACCAACAAGACAAAAGTAAAAATTTCAAAATGTCATTGCAACATCGGATTTTCTGCATCTAGTCTGGATATACTTGGAAGGTCTTGAAGTCTGATGATGTTTTCCACACCTGGAATGCAGAAATTAGCTCGCCCGGCCCATGCCCTTACCTGCAAACAACATCATCCAAATTGGTTTAACATAATTAACTTACCAAACCGTAATGAGTAATATAGAATTTGTTGTTAATTACTAACAAAGAAGCACAACCACTATGTAGTAATGACCGGCTTGATGTGGCCTTGATCAGGAAAAAGGTATAATTGATATTCGGTTGTCAGTATAGTAAAATTCTTAAATTCAGTTCTGATTTGTTGTTGAATGCAAGAAGATACCGAGATACGTAACTTGTCCATATGCACAAACATAGAACTCATAACTCATAACGTTACTTTGCCCCTGCACGTTACACGACCAATCTTCCTGGCCACAGAGTTGACGTCCAGGACCATAGAACTCGACTATAACAACCAGTCAGGAATGCCTAGAGTGGTTAGACCATACAGAAACATGGACAAGTTATGAGTTCTTAGGAATACAACAACTAATACATGGGAATACAACAACAATGATGCATCTGACAGTTTTACAATCAACAATCAGGAAGTTAAACCACCATTCTGAAATCTGGAATCTGGTACATGCAACACGTTTCTTTCCAGTTCTATTGCATAATCCTCAATACAATGCAGTGTCCCAGAACAAGTATCTTTTTAGCTAAGCAACTAAATTCAACAGTTTTTAAATTAGGCTAGCCATGGAAAGATAATTAAATAAGAGTGTTGGAGTGAAGACTTTAAAGAACAACAGATTTGATATGAATCTTAAGGAAACGTTACAGAATAGAGAAATATATTGAAGAAAAACTAAGTAAATTAATACCTTTGCAGAGCACTTTATCCTCACTTCCAACAATGACACGGTGGGTCATCCATTCTAAAATTGCTTTAAAATAAGCACGATTAGCATTTTAACTTTGGAGTTTCCACAAATGATCTTCCCAATTATGTATGCATTCTTGAAGGTCATGTAAGTGTCACTGTTGTTTTTAGGGTGTTGAGATAGGGATTCACCTATAGGTTTACTCAACCCCTAATTCTGGAAACAGAGCACTTAGCCGCTTTTATATAGTTTTACCTATTCTAACTCAATTACTATTCCATATCTGTAGTTGGTTGTCTTGTGCAGGAAGTTGATTTATACATGAGAATTGTCGAATTACAAGAAGGCTAAAGATGGAAGAAGGCTTAGTCGAAAAGGATTCAAAAAGGAATTCATGTCATAGAAGGAAAAGGAGTCTTTGAAGAGGAAGTCGATTCCTACTAGAAGATTATTACCGTGGCATGTCCAGATTCATTCAAGCGCGTTTCCTGATTAAAGTCGATCAAGGCTTTCCAACTCTAAATAAAGCATAGCACACTACAAGAATTCTGGTGTATAGTGACGGAATTTAGCGATGGATCGATCGGTTGTGTCTTTTATAGTAATAAAAGGTTACGACACAAAGAGCAAAGGCGATCAAGTTTCAGAGTTTTATAGTTTTATTGTTTTAGTTCGTTGTGTCTTTTACACTAGTTTATATTCTAGACTTCTCTAACATCGTATTGAAGGTAGAATAGATAGATTGGTTTCTATATCATCTTATAGGTGACTAGTGTTGTTTTACTAGGATAGATATTGAGAGTATACAGCGTTGTACGAACAAGATCTTTTCTAGTTGTTGTTTCTGCATTGACTGGGCATCAAGCAAGCTTACAAAGCTGCTTGAAAAGTTTCAAACACAAGTTCTTCTTTATATTCCGCTGTGCTTTAATTTCTATATATTATCTGTGTTTGTTAATCTGCAGGTTGACGTAGGTGTTCACTGAACCCCGTAGTCAATCTTGGACCTACTGGCTGGTAATTTGTATCTAAAGAAAGTTATATCGATCCTACATTCTTTCAATTGGCATCTAGAGCTAGTTACTTTTATTAAAGTAATTGTTTTAGGTACATACGATGGATTCAGCCAATCCAAACCTTGAAAGGTTACCCGTACTTGATGGAGCTAACTATGGTTACTGGCAATTAAGGTTGCGGACATACCTTAAGTCTTTGGATGCAGGTGTTTGGAGAGCTTGTGAAGTAGCTTATGTGCCTCCCATGAAGGAAAAGGACAAGAACAATGATGTTCTGCCTAAGGAGTTCAAAGATTACACCGATGAGGAGAAAACTAATGCTACTAACAATGAAAAAGCTCTCAATGTTATTTTTTCTTGGATTGATGTGCATATGTTTAAACTTGTGCAGAATTGTGCTAATGCTCAATCAGCCTGGGAGACTCTTCAAAGCCACTGTGAGGGTGACGCGACTGTGAAGGCAACCAGGGTTAGACTTTTGCAAAGCAGGTTTGAACTATTGCTTATGGAGGAAGATGAGGATATAGGTACTTACTTCACTAAAATTTGGATATTGCTAATGAATCTCATAACCTTGTTGAACCCATGTGGCTAGCAAAGTTCTAGTAAATAAAGCCCTTAGATCCCTACCTCCTAGGTTTAATATCAAGGTATCTGCTATTGAAGAAAATCGTAATTTGGCAACGATGAGCTTAGACACCCTAATGAACATCTTGAAAAATTATGAACTTCATCTCCAATCTCAAGAACCCTTTAAACAACAAGAAAAGACTAGAGGGGGGGGGGTGAATAGTCTTTTCAAACTTTCGTCGTTTAAAAACTTTCTCAGCAAGTACTTATTACTTTTCAGTAATGAGTTTGCTGATACTTAACTTTCTCAGCAAGCGTAAGTTACTTTACAGTAGCTTGGTTTGCTGATGCTTAAAATCAGAGAGCGGAAGTCTTTGATACAATAAGTGCTCTTTCAGTAAGTAAAGGTTTCAGCAAGTGAAGTGAGTGACTGTGTACAGACAGATATAAATTGTTGAAAGCTAAATACAGTAAGTAAATCACACAAACACTTTTATAGTGGTATCTGAGAGTGGCGTAATCTCTCAACTAATCCACTTCGTCCTTTCTAGGACTGAATCCACTAAGATATGATTGAGGTTCCTTACAATCTCCTATCTAAAGCGATTCAACAAAAACTAAAGCGCACTTGCTTTGTCTCCAACCTAAACTAGAGAACTCAACCTTGTTCTCCACCAAACTTGGTACTTTTAATCAGCAAAACTATGCTCGATTAAGTTCCCCTGAATATCACGCCTGAAAGGGTGTATTTTCAGTTAGAGAGTTTTGGGGTGAGATAACTTAATTATAACTTATTCAGTTACAACAAGTAATCTAAGAAACACAACTTGAAATACTTTGCAGTAAACAAGTTTGATTGTTTCTGGTGTCAAGACTTGTTCTTGTTCGAAAGAAAGAACACTTAACTAATTTCTTAGCCGAGTTTGTTCTACTTCTTCACAAGTAGCTTTTTCAAGCTTTAAGTCTTGGAACGGATCAATGGCAGTAAGAGTTTTTGAAGGTTTGTGAGTTTTAAGCACAAGTGAGAGTTTGATCACGTTGTTGACACACTTCAACTCTTTGCCGGATGACCTCTATTTATAGTGCAAGTAAGGAGCCGTTTGAATTTCAAATCCTAAGGCTTTTGTTCCTTAACATGTCACTATCTTGCTTTTGTACTTTAGCAGCGTCTTTGTTTGTCTTCTAGTCTTCATGTCCTTCGCGTGTAAGCTTTGCATTAAATGCACATTTGAATAGAATTCAAACAGTAACATTGGAGCGCAAATTCACGTACATTCAGCAAGAGGTCACATATGTTCCATCAGCAAGTGGTCATTCTCAGTTTCAGCAAGCACAACCTACTCTGTCTTTCAGATTTTCACTTATGCAATGCTGTTGCTGAATTTTCCACTTTCTGAGCAACACGTGCCTTTGTAGATACCAGTCTTCAGCAATCTTCAAGTCTTCAGATCTTCAAATTCTTCAAGTCTTCAGATCTTCAAAAGTCTTCAAGATTCTGAGCGGTTTCTATTTGCTTCAATAATTTGTTTGTATAAACAAAGTACATCTTCAGCAAATGCTTCAATAGGTATTTCTTTTCAGAAAATAAGATACATCATAAGCTAAGCATCAATAAGTTATTTTCTTTTCAGAAAATAAAATACATCATACGCAAAAGAAATAACTTATCTAACACCTAACTAAGTCATCAGCAAACGTTCCTCTTTTACAATGTCCTTAAAATTCTAAATTCCTATGGACCTTAAGAGTACTAGTTACTGGACTTTCCTTAATTTAGCATGGTTAATTGCTCATCAAAATTACAAGTTTCCTAACAAATTCCCCCCTTTTTGATGTTAGCAATCCATGGCTAAATTAATTGTTACCCTTTTAGAGGTTTCTGATGTTGAATAATCAGTTGATTAATGCAAGCATACTTGAATAATTAAACAGTAAGCATAAGTAATTGCATAATCAAAAACCAATAAGAGTCAAAAGATTTATTGCTGATAGTTATCATTCAGAAGTTTACAGAAAAGCATAGATAACTAAACAGAATCAGCAAACAAAAACTTTAAACAAAACTATTGCAGGGACTTAAGCTCTTTCAGAGGATTTTCTCAAAATCTCTTACACTCTTCTCAGCAAGTGCAGTAAATTCAACACAATCCTTTTCGTAGTTTTCCAGAAGCCTACGGACTTGTAGTTGAAGAATTCTTGCGTTTTTGCAGGCAGTATGATGATGCTTTTCAGCATTCATTTCCATGTATTAATACCCACAAATGCATGCCCCAATTGCTGGCATGGAAAGTTGTGTATCTGAAATGCTTTCGGATGAATCTTTCTTAGCCAGAGAAGATCTTCTTCTTGATCCTTAGCAGTGAGATAGAAGTACTCATAAGGAATCAATCCAAGTTTCTTCTTAGGTTTCTTTGTTACCGGGTCATAGTAAGCAATGCCAGGTGGTTTGATCAGATTTGGTTCTTGCTTGTATGTCTTACCAATGGCAACTCTTCTTACATGAGACCTCAGATTCAACCATTTCCCAGCAATATTTCTTGGGAGGGATTCTTCCCTTTGATTTCTTTGGACCTTGAGTTCAATCCATTTGAACATTTGATTCAAAATGGCTGTAGGAAAGAACTCATTTACCAGCAAGTCTTCCAGCTTTAAAATCCAGCAACCATGAATGTTTCTGATTACATTCTGAGTGGTTTCCTCATTGCTGGTCTTGTATATTCAATGCCGAGCCATAGCAATGTGGCCAGCCTTTTTTCTTCCTGTCTTTGCCTTCTTCTTCTTGTTTTAGCATTGTCTTGATCTCTTGCTGAAGAGTCAGACGAAAAATGCTTTGAGTGGCCAGACGGAGTATGGCTGTTAAAGGTCTAGCTCTTATGGCTTGAGCTATTGTTTGATTGTCATCATCTTCTTCATCATCTTCATTCAGATTGTGATGACTTTCAGTATGACAGAAATCTTGAGTTTCAGCAGCGGTTTTTCTCTTTTGGTACTTGCTGAATTTAACTCAATTCTGCTTGTCTTTTAGAACTTTGCTCTCTTTCAGCAAGAGGTTCTATTGGAAGTGGACATCAACGCAGGAGTAGAGGGTGTTGGTTTTTTCTAGTATTCTTTTTTTCCCCCTTAGACATGGATTGCAACATCGGAGTGATGTGTAGAGAATAAAACTCATTGCAATTTTCAGCAAGAGTGTTTAAACTGTTATACTTCATGATGATTTGCTTGTTGGTCAGAGTTCATTGTTGACAACTCTCTTTGAATATTCATCATGTTCTCTTCATGTCTTTTCTCTGTTGCGGCCTTCTCATCCATAAAGTCTGAGCCTTGACGAGAGCATTCTTTGCAAGCTGAGCGCTTGACTTACATCTTCTTCATAGCTCTTGTGATAAGACTGATGTCTTTCTGAGCTATTGTCAAAGTTGTAGTGCGTCTCAGCACTGTAGCCAATATCTTTCCAATGTCAAGTGGGCTTCAGCAAGCAATGCCTCATTTTCAGCTTGGCAGGCATCAGGGACTTGCTTTAGTGCTAGAATTCTGGGAGTAAACTCCTCAACTCTTGGGAACGGCACTAAAGAAGGTGTCAGGAATGAACCTTGTTCGGAAGCAACTGATCATCGTGTAAAAGTAGCTCTGCTCTTAAAGAATCAC
>CM051455.1:66048156-66072418 GCA_028274465.1 Plantago ovata
TTTCATCCTAAATCGTTCGATTTGCAGATCTGAGGTATCATCCTTAGAACCCTAATTTCGAAATTTGGGGTTTTTTAATTTGAGCTTCGATTATGCTTATTTAATGCAGGTATGTTGTTTATGATTAGACATGTTATTTACTATCAATTGCATGCTCAATTTGCTGGATTGTTGATTTGGTATTTTGCTGCTAGATGATTTATCTTGTTCTGCATATGTGTCTTTATCTTGGTTCTTGCATAGGAATATGTTAATTGGGTGTGTAATGTTTGGATTTGGCATAGAATGCTTAATTGTTGAGATGAGGATTTGTGTTGGTAGAATTTTTGCGCTGCTTATGGTATGAATGAGCCCTTTTATCAAGGTTTGTTGTCTTGTGAGAGCATGATGTGATGTATGCATGTAGTAGTTACGTGTATGTTGCATGATGAAGAAGCTAGGCTAGACATTGCGGTTTGGGGAGTTTGATTGTTGATTCTATCACTCGTATTTTTGCTTTACATAGCATATATTGAGTCTGTTTTGTGTCTACGAGGTGCTAATAGCTCTTTGTGGTACCCATACAAAGGAAGGGAGCATCTCCCGTATGATTGCTGTGAAGAACCATGTCAAGGAAGGTGATCTCGCTAGATGTGCGTTCGAGCCAAGGGGTTTTGCAACAAACGTCGTGGATTATCCGAGAGGAGGGCTAGAGTACACCTGATTAAGGACTCCTATGCCTATTCATGCACCACCGAAGGGACAGAAACCGTTTATAACATCACACTCCATCACGAGGACTGCAGAGTTCGAGTGAACTGGAAGGGCACCGGGACATTCGCAAGCGAGGATTTGATCTTGAGTTCGCAGTTGCTAGAAGGTACAAAGCGCTAGCTTGGTTCCATCCAAAGGCAAATGACCGGTACACAGTCCCTCGTTGGGGCGCCCTTTGCCTGCCTCAAGTAAGGCATCATATACATCGGGCGGAGCACACATGGAGACTGTGGTCGAAATTGAGAAACCGGTAGAAGAACTTCGAGTAACTGAAGCAGCCTAACTGAAACCTTCTGTGGGGTAAAACGTTTGGAGAGGGAGGTCCTGATACCACTGCCCTTTCCTTCAACAGTTCACATCCCATTGGGGTGCTACAGGATGGAGGATTCCTAACATCGCGTCTGGTCTTGAGAATTCTACCTGCCACTGCAAACTCTACTGGTGATGATGATGGTGATGTAGTGACGATGAAGGCCATACGGGCAATGATGATTCTGATAGAGGAGTTGATCATGACCGGACTAAAAATGGAACTCCGCACCACCAGAAGACATGATGTCACACTATGAAACTCACAGAGGAGGCCCAATAACTCACACCAAGCAGCATACTCAGCCGACCGAGGCCAACTGGGGGGTAACATCTAGTATCACATCTTATTTCCTCATTTTCTTACTGCTAGGGACTAGCGTTAATTCATGAGGGGGGATGGGATTTTATTGATCTGAGTTATTAGTTGGAGCTTGGTATTGGTAGGATGAGTATAGTACCTCGCATGCTTTATCCGTCTGCATTTGCATTTGCACGTTACTACTTTCTTAGTTTTTTTTTTTTTAGGTTGCATTCACTACATTCATCCTAGTATAGTCTTGCATGTTTTATATGGAGTTTATTGCCGAATTTTTTGAACTTTTTTATTGGGTAGATCAACCAACTATGCCATTAATCGTATGCTTCATCTCTATGAATTTGTTTGAGGTTTTTCTCGCTTGGCTTGTCACATTTATGTATTGCACTTAGTTAAGCATGGTAGTCTCGACATCACTTAGTGGTGTTTTCTCTACTGCGGTTCACGAAGGCCTTATAATAGGATGATGCATGTTAGGGTCTTATGGTTGTTTTTCCGAGTAATTATGTACCTAAGAGGCAACAAGTCTTCACCATGCTTTGAGATTGCTAAATGCCTAGGAAGGAGGTAGTGTGAGGTTGTGTAATCCTTTGTTTATAACCTATTCTTCCAAATAGGTTTGGGGAGGGGGTTACACCATCATAGACTTGTTTCTGTTTTTCATTCTTCGTGCCGTGAGTTTATTTTTCATTTTTTCGTAAATTTTGTACTCCAACCTATTCTTCGAATAGGTTTGGGGAAGTCGTGTGAGTCGTTTTGCTTCTTTTTGTTATGCTACTGCTGGCTAGAAAAAAAAAATTTGAAAAAAAAGAAATGAAAAATTCCAGAAAAAAAAGAGAAAAGAAAAAGAATCTGGAAGAAAAAAAAAAGAGAAAAAAAGGAAGACCCCAAAAAGCAAAGAAGGGTCCAAACAATAAAGCCAAATAGCAGTTTAGCAAAGTTTGAGTCTTTTCCATTTTTTCGTATTGTTCGTAATTGTGTTTTTCTATTTTTTATCTTTTTTGTCTTAAGTGTCATCTGTTCTAGACCACCCTCGTCCTGCAATTGAGGAAGTGGTGAATAACTTAAGACTTTACTTGAGAGATGGGTAGAATAGGGGAGTGTTATCTTTATAGGGAACCCTCCTTCGTTTGATGAGAGCCAATACTGGTTCGACCTCTTTTGAGGAAAAGTCTTAACATGGTGGAACAGCAGTAAGTCCTCAGTTTCATAGGCACGGGGCAACCATTCGTATCTTAGCATGCATCATTACGTCGTCACTGACTAGGTTCAGGTAGAGAATGTTACGAGAGACTATCTTGTCTTGACATAAGTGCTTATGTGGATGTGTATAAGTCAATCGAGGGTATTCTTCAACCTATATTCATGCTTTGATTTATATGGTTTTTGTTCATATGTTATTTGGTGAATTCAGTAGATTAGTTCATTTTATTTGGCATGAAACTCCATTTTTGTGTCTTGCATGTTTTTTGTATTAGAGTCTAGCTTAGTTGCTTGAGGACAAGCAAATGTTCGGTTTGGGGAGTTTGATGAATGTGTATTTTACACTTTCATTCGAGTCTTTTTCACCTAATTTAGCTATCCTCTATGTTAATTTAGCTATATTTTAATACATTTTATTAGAATAGTGTCACGTTTCCCTTTAGATTTATTTTACAGGTTTTGGTTGAAATTCGGAGATTTACGGGCAATTATATTGAAGTCTACAAGGAATTGGTGTTCCAGAAGCCTATTTGGAGTATCTGAAGGTTTCCGGATAGGATTTGGAGTCTAGGGGTCGAATCTGGAGGTTAGAAGGCCATTAGAAGTCTGAAACCGAGTCCGAAAAGGTGAAGAAATCCAAATCCGCGTCGAAAAACGCAGAAATTCCACGAAATACTGGGGGGTGAACCGCCCCAGCACTCGGGCGAACCGCCCCAGAAGAATTTCGGGCCTATATATAGTTGCGAGTTTTTTCTCCGAAAATCATATCTTTCCAAGCCTACTTTCTCACCTCTCTCTATGGTAGGAACTTCCCGAGGCCTGTCCTGGGAGTTCCATAGCTTAGGGGATACTTTTTCATAGCAGATTCGAGCGCGTAGGATCGCAATCATCCGGAGATTGACAACCTTCGGTAACTTTGTATCTTACAACTTTTATCTACTTATTTTATTCTTCTTTCAATATGTTTTCTTCTATGATTGCTATTGATTGCATGCCTATTATGAGTAGCTAAATTTATCATTGGTGGTACTATGTGAATTCTTAGCGAGGGAAGATAATCATGCTAATGGCTATATCGAGCATTATACTCCGTGTCATTGCTTTATTTCGTTGATCAGTTGAAACCAAAATTTGCGTATGTTGTATTGATCATTATGCACACTTGGACACTTGTCGACCAATCAGACCAATTATCTTCGTAGTGTTGAATGATTACGGAACACAATAGGACGTTAGTTGTTGACGAGTCAGACCCATATTATCTTCGTAGTGCTTAATACTTGCAACAGGACACAAGATTGATTCAAAGATCTCTATGCAAGACCGAGGAATTTATGCATGATTATCGACCCATTATGTTAAGAAGGACCATACTATCACCAATATCCATTATCTGCTTGAAAACCCCTATTGCTTTCTATCTGCTGTTTTTCATATTCTTAATTAGACTTGATAAAGCTAGTATAGTCCTGAGAGAACGACACTCGAGTCATTCTACTACTACACTACGGTTTTCGTTGTAGTTGTGGATTGTCTTTGGCTAATACAACTTTATTTGACTGAATCTGACACGTTCGTCACCGGTAAGTTGTCGAAGTGATCCCAGTCGTCCTTTGTACTTACAGGACTTTATCATCACATTTGTTGCCCCATATCCTTGGTGGACCCGTCGATGTCAGCTCTGAATAAGAAGTTGACCTAAGATACGATCCAGGATTATGGCTACATACAAATGGAGATGATAAGTGATTCTGTGAAGGATTCATCTCTCAAGTGCAGCACAGGAGAGTACTGCTCATAGTCTGCATAGTTGTGTTGGTAAAGTCACTGGACAGTGCAAATGATATATTATGATGGTCATAAGTATATCTTAACCAAGCAACTCCCTGAGACGCCCGTGGATGTATTATTGGGATAGACACTTCATCGATCTTAGATACATTCGAGCAAGTCAGATGAAGGGACGTTACCAACGCCGCTTTGAGCGCAACAGACTTCGCAACGAAAGGGTTAGCTTTGAGAAACCTCTCAAACGTCCTCATGTATTAATATTGCAAATGGAACCGTCTAGGAATTCCATGTTGCCTAGTCTAGAACTTGCTTAATACGATGAGGCCCTATGGGTCACACTATGTGGTGATTCAGTTTATCAGAATATCCTTGCAGATGGAATCGTAATTAATTTGGAATTAATTGTGATTGATGGATTATAATTGATTTGGAATTAATTATAATATTTGGTGGCTCAATTAATGATTTGGAATTATTAATTGAATTGGCTAATTAATTGTATTTTATGTAAATACAATTAAAGATTATATTTTGGAAATATAATAGAGGTTTGATTTGAAAGGATATGTTAATTTAGAATTAACATATGCACTTGGGCAAAATCTACTTGGAGTTTGAATTGCCTTAGAACTATAAGTGGGTCCCAAAATTGGGACCCACCTACTGTCCCTGGGCGAGCGCGCGCGCGCGCATAGATGAGTAGGGGAAGGAGTTCGACTCCTTCCTCTATTAGAAGTCCAAGGGATAAGTTAGATTTTCCTGATTGTGTTTTAATTTGATTGGGAATGAATCTAGACTTGATATTGGTTTACTAGTGTGATAAGAATTAGATTCTTATTCCTTTACGAAGTCTAATTGCTTATGCTTTAGGCTTCCATTGACTACTATATATAGTAGACTATTAGAGAGCTTTTGACATAGACTTTCACAGTTATTCTACCCAGTTTTCTTAGAGAAAATAAAATCTCTCCCCTCCTCTATAAGCCTCCACGCGCGCGCCACCTCACCGGAGGAATTGCCACCCCGTCTTCTTGGTCACACAAAGAATATCCTAGCATTCTTCCGATAGGCTGTTCATCCGTGGATACCAAGGTTGAGGTTCTAGGAGCTGGAAACTAACTCTTATTGTCTTGCATATAATCAGAGTATTGCAAATATCTTCGACTTCGGCGAAGGAGAAGATACACCGGATTATTACAAAGACTTGGAAGCTGCTTTGGAAGTAAGGTTAGTCTTCTAATTGACGTGTTTATATATATACGACATATACATAATCAATTAACCTGTATGTTAAGAAATTTTTTTGAAATTCCGCTGAGTACCCTAGGGGTAACTCTGGCCATATTTTCTTACAAAATGTACCTTTCGAGTCAAAGGAGGGAAGTTCCTCGGTTACATGGTAACAGAAAGAGGAATTGAAGCGAACCCTGAAAAGATCAAGTCAATTCTCGACCTTCCTCAACCCCAAACCATCATTGATGTACAATAATTGGTAGGAAAGTCCATCGCGTTGGTTTATCTCAAGATCCGCCAAGAAGAACCTTCCATTTTTCAATGTTTTGGGAAAAGCAACCACTTCGAGTGGACATAGAGTTCGAGGAAGCTTTCGAGAAACTCAAAGAGTATCTACTCTCCCCTCCGCTCTTATCAAAACCCATGGAAGGAGAAATACTTTACTTATACTTGGCGGAAATAGGGGAAGCCATTAGCTCGGTATTGGTAAGGATCCAAGGGAACGACTACTTGCCCATCTACTACTTGAGTAAAGTACTTGCCGGAGCCGAGACACCTTACATGGATATCGAGAGGCTATCCTTCGCTCTTGTCTACACGGCAAGGAGACTGAAGTCTTACTTTGGAGCTCATAAGGTTGTGGTTCTGACGAAGCAGCCTCTAAAAAAGTCCTTGGAAAACCAGAAAACTCACGAAGGCTAGCAAGGTGGGCAATCGAGTTGAGCGTGTGCGACATTGACTACCAAGCCCTATTTTGGCCAAGAAAGCCCAAGTTATTGCTGACTTCTTGGTAGAGTATCCCTATAAGGAAGTGTCAGAGGAAACCCTCCAGAAAGCCAAAATGTCATGATGATGGTCGAGGAGCGAGGCAATGCAAACTTTAGAAGATGCTCTGAAAGAACTCAAAGAGATGTCACAAACGAAGAGGAAAAGACATGAAGTGTTCCTAGCAGAAAAATCGAGGAGCCCAAGGTTAAGGAGAACGTCTCTTCGAAACCTAAAGAGCTCACCGACCACGGGGATGTGTGGATTCTTCATGTTGATGGATCTTCCTCAGGAAAAAATGGCAGAATAGGAATATACTTCAAAAGTCCAGGAGGAGCGGAGCTCGAGTACGCCGTTACTCTAAGCTTCCCGGTCTCCAATAATGAAGCTGAGTATGAAGCTATCCTCATAGCTCTACGTATGGCGAAAGCGCTTGAAGTGAAGAAGCTCCACCTCTTCACCGACTCTCAATTGACCGAGAAGCAAATCTCGGGAAAGTTCAAAACAAAGAAAGATTCACTAGTCGAGTACAAGAGCGCCATCGCGGAAGAAATCCAAAAATTTGAAAGTTGTGAAATTGAAAAATTCTCAAGAGATCTCAATCAAAGAGCGGATCCTCTATCAAAATACGCTTTAGCCTCCGGAGGAGTGGATACCCGGAATGTGATACTCATGAAAATCAATGCGTCATCCCTCTGGTCATCAAAGCCAACTGTCTTGGACATTGATACTCAACCAAGTTGGATGCAGGGGATTGCTACCTATCTCATGCACGGTAGCCTTCCTCGTGACAAAGTTGAAGCACGAAGAATCAAAGGGAAGGTTGGTCGCTACATCATACAAGGAGACCACCTGTACAAAAGATCCTTCGAGGGAGTCTACTTGAGATGCATATCCGAGTAAGAAGTGCAAAAGGTCTTAGGAGAGATGCACCAAGGGAGTTTCGGAGACCATGCCAGAGGAAGAACCCTCGCACAAAAAACCATTTTCCAAGGTTACTACTGGCCAACTGTTCGTGAAGATGCTGCTCGATTCGTGAAAAGGTGCGAGGAGTGTCAATTGCACGCCAATTTAATCAATGTTCCGGCCAAGCCCCTTATGCCTATCTCGATCACATACCCTTTTGATATTTGGGGTATCGACATAGTTGGTCCGTTCCCAAGAGGCACGGGGCAGAAGAAATTCATCATTGTCGCGGTAGAATACTTTAGCAAATGGGCGGAAGTCGAGGCAGTGTCCACTATCACCGAACAAAGGGTGATGAATTTTGTGTGGAGAAACATCGTGTGTCGATTTGGCCTACCCAGGGTCTTCATCTCCGATAATGGGTCTCAATTTTGCGGATTAGTACCCATTATATGAACAATAACATTTTAGTCCCGACTTTGACTTTTTGACGAATTAGCCCCTGTTCATATTTGCCAAAATCTCTTGTAAAAAAAAAGAAGAAAGGCTCGATCGGAGCTTTCAGCTTCGATCAGAGTAGTTAAAGCTCCGATTGGAGCTATACTGCTCAGATCAAAGCTATACTTCTCCGATCGAAGCTTTAATTGCTCTGATCGGATCTTTACGGCTCCGATCGGAGCAATTATTTACAGAGATGGCGGAGTTAAAGCTCCTCTATGTGCAGAGATAGGATGAGCTCAGCTCCGCCATGTCTCTGCAATAGGCTAGGTTGAGCTCCGCCCAGCTCCACCAGCATAGGCGCCCAGATGTGGTGGTGCTCCACCACCACACTTTATTATTTCATTTTATTCTTTTAATTTTTTTCTTTTTTCTTTTTGTTACTTCTTTAGTTTTTTTATTTTAATTTCTATTTTTTAACTTAAGGGCATGTTTGTTTCAAGCATTTTGAGGCAATGACAAACTTGTAATTAATGGGCAGTCAACTCAAAAAACTAAATTTTAGTACTAAAAATGTTATTGTTCATCTAAGGGGTATTATTTTGTTATTAGGGGTCACAAGGATACCCTATTCTGATATTTTATCTTCAGATTATTAGATTTGATAACTTTGTGATGAACGCGCTGGTGTCGTGTTCCAACGCGAACGGATCAAATAAATTTGTAATTAAGCCAAAGGCAATCCACAACTACAACGAAAACCGTAGTGTAGCAGTAGAATGACTCGAGTGTCGTTCTATCAGGACTATAACTAGCTTTATCTATTTACAAGAGAATATAAACAGCAGACAGATAGCAAAGGGATTTTTCTAACAGATAATGGAGATTGGTGATAGTATGATCCTTCTTAGCATACGGTCGATAATCATGCATAAATTCCTCGGTCTTGCATAGAGATCTTTGAATCAATCTAGTGTCCTGTTGCAAATATTAAGCACTACGAAGATAATTGGTCTGACAAGTCAATCACTATTGTCCTAATGTGTTCCGTAATTATTCACACTACGAAGATAATTGGTCTGATGGTCGACAAGTGTCCAATTGTGCATAATAATTAATACAACATACGAGAATTTAGGTTGTGCCTGATTAACGAAATAAAGCAATGACACGGAGTATAATGCGCGATATATCCATTAGCATGATTATCTTCCCTTCGTTAAGAATTCACATACTACCACCAACGATAAGTTTAGCTACTCATAATAGGCATGCAATCAATAGAAATCATAGAAGAAAACATATGAAAGATATATAAAATAAGTAGATTAAACTTTAAGATACAAGTTACCGAAGGTTGTCAATCTCCGAAGAATTGCGATCCTACGAGCTCCAATCCGCTATGAAAAAGTGTCCCCTAAGCTACAGAACTCCCAGGACAGGCCCCGGGTAGTTCCTACCTAAAACTATAGAGAGAGGTGAGAAAGTAGGTCTGGAAAGATATGATTTTCGGAGAAAACTGAGCAACTATATATAGGCCCCGAAATACTGTGGGGCGGTTCGCCCTACACACCGGGCGGTTCGCCCCAGAGAATTTCTCACGAAATTCCGCGTTTTCGACGCGTTTTTGGATTTCTTCCCCTTTTCGGACTCGGTTTCTGACTTCTAGTAGCCTTCTAACCTCCAGATTCGGCCCCTAGACTCCAAATCCTATCCGGAAACCTTCAGATACTCCAAATAAGCTTCTGGAACACCAATTCCTTGTCAACTTCAATATATTTGCCCGGAAATCTTCGAATTTCAACCAAAACCTTTAAAATAAAATCTAAAGGGAAACGTGACACTATCTAATAAAATGCATTAAAATATAGCTAAATTAACATAGAGGATAGCTAAAATAGGTGAAAAAGACTCGAATGAAAGTGTAAAATACACATTCATCAAACTCCCCAACCGAACCTTTGCTTGTCCTCAAGCAACTAAGCTAGACTCTAATACAAAAAACATGCAAGACACAAAATGGAGTCTCATGCCAAATAAAATGAACTAATCTACTGAATCTACCAAATAACATATGAACAAAAACCATATAAATCAAAGCATGAATATAGGTTGAAGAATACCACGATTGACTCATACACATCCACATAAGCACTTATGTCAAGACAAGATAGTCTCTCGTAACATTCTCTACCTGGACCTAGTCAGTGACGACGTAATGAAGCATGCTAAGATACGAATGGTTGCCCCGTGCCTATGAAACTGAGGACTTACTGCTGTTCCACCATGTTAAGACTTTTCCTCAAAAGAGGTCGAACCAGTACTGGCTCTCATCAAACGAAGGAGGGTTCCCTATAAAAGATATCTCTCCCCTATTCTACCCATCTCTCAAGTAAAGTCTTAAACTATTCACCACTTCCTGAATGGCAGGACGAGGGTGGTCTAGAACAGATGACACTCAAGACAAAAAAGATAAAAACACGATTACGAACATTACAAAAAATGGAAAAGACTCAACACTTTGCTAACTGCTATTTGGCTTTCTTTTTTGGACCCTTCTTTGCTTTTTGGGGTCTTTTCTTTTTTTCTTTCCAGATTCTTTTTTTTTTCTTTTTCTTTTTCTCTTTTTTTCTGGAATTTTTTCTTTCTTTCTTTTTTAGCCAGCAGTAGCATAACAAAGAGAGAAACAAAATGACTCACACGACTTCCCCAAACCTATTCGAAAGAATAGGTTTGAGCACAAAAATTCACGGAAAAGGAAAAGTAAACTCACGATACGGAAATGAAAAACAGAAACAAGTCTATGATGGTGTAACCCCCTCCCCAAACCTATTCGGAAGAATAGGTTATAAACAAAGGATCACACAACCCACACTACCTCCTTCCTAGGCATTTAGCAATCTCAAAGCATGGTGAAGACTTGTTGCCTCTTAGGTACATAATTACTCGGGAAAACAACCATAAGACCCTAACATGCATCATCCTATTATAAAGGCCTTCGTGAACCGCAGTAGAGAAAACACCACTAAGTGATGTCGAGACTACCATGCTTAACTAAGTGCAATACATAAATGTGACAAGCCAAGCGAGAAAAACCTCAAACAAATTCATAGAGATGAAGCATACGATTAATGGCATAGTTAGTTGATCTACCCAATAAAAAAGTTCAAAAAATTCAGCAATAGACTCCATATAAAACATGCAAGACTATCCTAGGATGAATGTAGTGAAATGCAACCTAAAAATCTAAGAAAGCGGTAAACGTGCAAATGCAAATGCAAACGGATAAAGCATGCGAGGTACTATACTCATCCTACCAATACCAAGCTCCAAACTAACAACATCAGATCACTTAAATCCCATCCCCCCTCATGAAATTAACGCTAGTCCCTAGCAGTAAGAAAATGAGGAAATAAGATGTGATACTAGATGTTACCCCATGGTTTGGCCTCGGTCGGCTGAGTATGCTGCTTATGAGTTATTGGGCCTGCTCTGGGAGCTTTATAGGGTGTCATCAGGTCTTCAGGTAAGCGTGGTAGTTTCAATCATAGGCCGGATAGGAACAACTCCTCCATAAGTATCATCATTGCCCGTATGGCCTTCATTGTCACTACTTTCACGCACATCCTCACCAGTAGAGTTGTAGTGGCAGGTAGAATTCTCAAGATTAGCCGCCGCTGTTATGAAATCCTCCATCCTGAAGCCCTCCAATAGGATGTGAACTGTTGAAGGAGAAAGGGCAGTGGTATCAGGACCTCCCCCTCCAACGTTTTACACCACGAGAAGGTTTCAGTAAGCTGCTCGGATACTCAGAAGTCTTCTACCTTTTTCTCCAATTTCGACCACATTCTCTACGGTGGATCCGACCGATGTCTATATGATGCTCACTTTAGAGGCAGGCAAGGGGCACCCCAACAAGGTGCTGGGCACCCATGTCATTATGTTTTGGAACCAAGCTAGCAGCTTTGGAACCTTCTAGCAACTGCAAACTCAAGATTGAATCCGTCGCGGCGAGAATGTCCCGGTGCCTTCCTGTTCACTCGAACTCTGCGGTTCGCCCGGTGTGGGGCGGTTCGCCTCAGAGAATTTCTCGCGGAATTTGTTCCAACGCGAACGGATCAAATAAATTTGTAATTAAGCCAAAGGCAATCCACAACTATAACGAAAACCGTAGTGTAGCAGTAGAATGACTCGAGTGTCGTTCTCCTCCGGACTATAACTAGCTTTATCTATTTAACAAGAGAATATAAACAGCAAACAGATAGCAAAAGGGGTTTCTAGCAGATAATGGAGATTGGTGATAGTATGGTCCTTCTTAACATAACGGGTCGATAATCATGCATAAATTCCTCGGTCTTGCATAGAGATCTTTGAATCAATCTAGTGTCCTGTTGCAAATATTAAGCACTACGAAGATAATTGGTCTGACAAGACAATCACTATTGTCCTAATGTGTTCCGTAATTATTCAACACTACGAAGATAATTGGTCTGATGGTCGACAAGTGTCCAATTGTGCATAATAATTAATACAACATACGAGAATTTAGGCTGTGCCTGATCAACGAAATAAAGCAATGACACGGAGTATAATGCGCGATATAGCCATTAGCATGATTATCTTCCCTTCGTTAAGAATTCACATACTACCACCAACGATAAGTTTAGCTACTCATAATAGGCATGCAATCAATAGAAATCATAGAAGAAAACATATTGAAAGATATATAAATAAGTAGATTAAACTTTAAGATACAAGTTACCGAAGGTTGTTAATCTCCGAAGAATTGCGATCCTACGAGCTCCAATCCGCTATGAAAAAGTGTCCCTAAGCTACAGAACTCCCAGGACAGGCCCCGGGTAGTTCCTACCTAAAACTATAGAGAGAGGTGAGAAAGTAGGTCTGGAAAGATATGATTTTCGGAGAAAACTGAGCAACTATATATAGGCCCCGAAATACTGTGGGGCGGTTCGCCCACACACCGGCGTTCGCCCACCTCTGGGGCTGTTCGCCCCAGAGAATTTCTCGCGGAATTCCGCGTTTTCGACGCGTTTTTGGATTTCTTCCCCTTTTCGGACTCGGTTTCTGACTTCTAGTAGCCTTCTAACCCACAGATTCGGCCCCTAGACTCCAAATCCTATCCGGAACCTTCAGATACTCCAAATAAGCTTCTGGAACACCATTCCTTGTCAACTTCAATATATTTGCCCGGAAATCTTCGAATTTCAACCAAAACCTGTAAAATAAAATCTAAAGGGAAACGTGACACTATTCTAATAAAATGCATTAAAATATAGCTAAATTAACATAGAGGATAGCTAAAATAGGTGAAAAATACTCGAATGAAAGTGTAAAATACACATTCATCACTTTGTCGGGTACCCGTATGAGCGTGAAAAGGAGCGAGGAAGGGAGGAATACGATTACTGCCTCCTCGATAATTGTTCATTGAGAAAACTAACTCTCATTTCTATGTGTTTCCAATTTCCAACAGGGGTTTGTCTTTCTAACCTCACAACTCTAGAACTTTTCCATGTTCTGATCGGGAATGAGAGTTCAAACACTAATCACGTCAAATACACCTTCCCGGTCCTTAAAACATTGGAAATGACTCTTTGCACATGGTTGAAAGTGAAGCTTGTGGAAATCCATGCCCCAAAACTGACTATATTCGTTTTGACAATAGAATACTTGATGTAGCTGATAATGAATATACAATCAAGGTGATCGAAGACAAGCTTGAGGAGTTGTTCACTTCTTGTCATTTGCCACAAGAAGTTATTGTGACTGGATCACAAATTGTAGATGCAGTTTTCAGATACTTTGGTCCGAACTGATGGAGATAACCAGGTTTCAAGAAAGAAAGGATTACAAGTGCTTCGCCTTTTAACAGGATTCTCTAGTTTAAGGATATTGGCATTGACGAATTCCATGGTTGAGGTAAGACCTCTAAAACATGCTCCGGCTCTAATAAGCATGGCATTTGTGTTGTATTCAGATCTCTTATACCAAGTCTGTTTCCTTAATGTATTTGTCTTTGCACTGACTCTATATCAGGCTATGAGAAAATGGAAACAACAGTTTCCTCTTCCCAGATTTGTGAAGCTGGTACAACTGGATCTGTTGTCCTCAGTTTCATGCGAAGGACTACTTGAGTTACTCCACGCCACGCCATATCTAAATTTTGTAACCATAGTTATGATGAACATCGATGTAAGCTTGTCTGACGCCCTCTTCTTTTCTGTTAGCTTAACAAGAATGTGTGATGAACATGTTAATGGTTCTTGCCAGAGATCTCCGGCTTGGAAACGTGATGATTACGATGAGGTTGAATCCATGCCATCGTGTGTTGTATCTCACTTGGAGGAACTTCTGTTTACGTATAGGGTAGGCGAGGTTCCACAGTATCATCTAGAGGAGTTTTTGCTCATGAACGGAATGGAGCTGGAGAAACTTCATGTCAATCAAGTGGTACGTAGAGATGGAATTCTGGAAACGCTTGCTGCATTTCCCAAGGTTTCTACCAAGTTGACATTTAAAACTGCTTCCTCCCAGGAAGAACGCAGGCCAGGTCTATACCGGGGATATTATTATAGTGATCAATCGTTTTCCTCAAAAAGAGAGACGTTTTGGAAGTTGCCACAAATGTTTCCGGCATTTCATAAATATTTTGAATGAAAAATAAAAATGATATATTTATCAAGACTATGTGTTTTAAAAAAAATTCGAATTAGATGTCTGTTTCAAATTTAAGACATTTCATTTTAATACTTTTTGTTCCGCTTAGATGAAATTTTTAATCATGTTTTTTCAATGATTCAAGTTGGCTTATGGAGTCAGTATTTGTAAGAGCTTTTAAGATGTTACCTTGTTACTGTTTTATTAGTGTTATCTTGGTTGTGATGTAGACAGGCATCTTTACAATTGGATTCACAAAATAGGCATCTTTTTTGTATCTTCATAAATATTTGGTCTGAGCTGGTGTGCCCCAGTTATTCCAGAACCATTTGTCATAGTTGCATATAACAGCTAGATTATAGTATTTTCTTTCATTCATGGGCAACTTTGCTGTAATCTCATTCACTCTTCTTCTCCTTCAACTATCTTTCAATATAGGTGTTTATAACAGCCAATGCAAATCATCAAACCTTTCTGGACTGTATGTCCAGTTATTCAGGGGAAATCTGGAATTCTAGAACGTGTTTGTGGTCCAAATTCTCCAGCATATGTATCCCTCCTCGAATTTGCCGAAAAAAATCCCCGATGGTTCAACCTAACCACACAGCTACCCTTCATGATCGTGACACCCAATGAAATAAATGAAGTTTGCCTTACCATTCTCTGTGGTAAGGAGCTTGGTGTCCAGCTCAGAGACGCCATTTGTCATGATCGATGTTTCCAGCCTCAATTCCACCACGTTTGATCTCAAACACGAGGCCATCTGGATTCAGTTAGGGGTTACATTAGGACAGCTGTACTATGAAATTGCAGAGAAGGGTAGGACACTCGCATTCCCTGCTGGTCTGAACCCGAGCGTTGGCTCTGGAGGGTCATTAGTGGTGGTGGGTTAGGGACTATCATGATGTGGAAACATGGCCTTGCAGCGGATAATGTGCTTTATGCAGTCATCATGGATGTGAATGGAAAGGTCCTTGATAGGGAAGGCATGGGTGAACATCTATTCTAGGCTATGATCAGCAGGGGAAGTGGAGCAGCAAGTTTGGGAGTAATTCTCGCCTGGTAACTCAAACTCGTTCATGTTCCAGAACAGGTGACTGCTTTCACGGTTGGAGGAAACTGGATCCTGATAATCTGGATCTTTTCTAGAAGTGGCAGAATAATGCGCACAAGCTACCTAAAGATCTTTTCATGAGAGTTCTCATCTCTAACAACTACTGTGTAGCAATCCAGGGGACAAAAAGACTGTTCAGAGTATCCTATAATGGGTTATTTATTGGAACGGCTGATAAGCTAGTTCCGATACTGAATGAGAAGATTCCATAATTCAACCTGGAAACTAAAGATTGTTCCAGGAAACGCCTTTCCCACATAGAAAGGGAAATTTGTTCAACATACCGTACATGACCAAGTGGTCAGGAGTGAATTGGATTAGAAAAATATACTACGAAATGGAGCCATACGTAACAAGATCTCCGAGAACTGCTTATCCCAATTACAAGGATCTGGTGTTTGGGAGAAACGCCGCAAACTATAGTCATGATCAAAATAATTAACTATCCGAGAGATTGTACGTACATTATCAAATTATTAAAATAGCGAATTGAAAGAATACATTAGACTAGTACCAGTAGTAATCTGATACAAAGGAACAACAGCACGTACCATACAACCTCTAGGCTAGCTACCAGCAGCTGGAAAAATCTTTAAAATTGTCCAAAACCTGACAGAATATATCAATCGGCCAGAACCAGAACAGAACAGAAAAATCATCTAAATATATAATTATCCGAGAGATTGAACATCATCAAATATTACATGATGAAAGAGAGAATACATTAGACTAGTACCAGTAGTAATCTGATACAAAGGAACAACAGCACCAAAAAACCTCTAGGCTAGCTACCATGTATCATATCATCTATTTGTCCATTATCTCTACTTCATCCCTTCTTCAAGTTAGCCCACCAGAAACACACATGCTTGCTGGTAATTAAACTAGAAAATTGCGTCATAAACTTTATATATATTAAAAATCTCTCTTCACATGAATACAAAACTAAGCAACATATATAGCACGTATAGTACAAGCCAAAAAGCGACAGTAAACAGCAAAACAGGATCTGCTGCTACTGCTCTGTAATCGATTTAATTAAGCTAAACAGGACACATATGTGTTTTGTCCATAAATTTGGTAACACAATGCGATTTCAATCTTTATGTTCCGATCAATGAGATTTGAACATCATCAAATATTACATGAAAGAAAGAATACAATAGACGACCAGTACTACAAATTAATATTCTCGATCGACGACAAAAAGATTGATCATCACAATAATAATATTAAATCAAGTTCTTATTCTTTTTCGCATGGAGTTGCATACGGATTTGGGTTTTGGAACATCCTTCAACACTTGAATTTGTCTCTTGCGCTTCTGGGATTCGATCATGGCATATCCTTGTCGGAATTTCTGTCCCCTCGCCTCCAATTTCTCATCGTAACTAGTAGTAGTATCTTCTTTCTTGTCATCGTTCACTCTTTTCGCGCTTGGAAGATGGCAGCTTCTTTCTTATTCGTCGTTTTGTGATCATCCAGCTGCTTCTTCTTGTCAAGAACCTCTAATACTTTAACTTCCTTATTCGGTTTGTCATCAAGAACCTCTGCCTTCGATTACTTATCCTTCTTCTCTGCTCTTTTCTGTGCATCATGGAACACAGCTGCGACGGCATTCTTCTTCTTGATATCTTCTTGTTTCCCGAACGTATAATAACCTCCATCATTCTCCGTGTCCGCTTGCAAGCTCATGTGGATACTTGGACGCGGAGACAGAGAGAGCACCTTCTATCAAGTCGATGATATTGACATGATCTTTCACATTGAAGTGGCTGCGAAATAGCAACTCTAGGTCCATGTTTGTCTTCTGCGTGTTTGGTCTTATCTTTGGAAATTTTACAGGGAAGGAAGGAAAGTAAAAGTCGCATATTTATACTACTCCAAAAAATTGTAACTTATTATTATAGGATAGTATAGTCCTATTAGGATTCCAACAAAAACAAATTTGTAATATATGGCTCTAGCACTATGAGGATTCCAACAATATTAAAATTGTAATATATGGTCCTACGTATTTCCAAATACCAAATACTAGTACTTACTCGGTCCCACAAAATATTACACATCTTTATGTTACACATCATTTATTGACTTTTTAGAGTCAGTTTGACCTTAAAATTATTCTCAAGTCATATGATAAAAATAATTAAAAATAATATATTATAAAACTAGAATGTTTATATTTTTATAATATAAAATTCTTAATTATTTTTATTGTATAATTTGAATTAATACGAGGTCAAACTGACCCTCGAAAAGTCAACAAAATGAAGTGTAACATTTGTTATGGGACCGGGGAAGTAGTATATATAGCTTCACAATTAATCAGCTAACATATTATTCACTGTATAACTGATTTCTTAATTAGACTTGTAACAAGTTATCAGGGACGGAGACAGGGGGTGGGGGACCGCCACCCCCAAACTTTTAGATTTTATTATTACTATATGTATATTTTTTAAATTGTTAGGTTTCGCCACCCCTAACTTTTTAGTTTTTTAAGTCGTGTCTTCACCGAATCAAATTATGAATTAAGCTCTAGCAGAGACCAGTGCAGATGCTCCAGGAGCACACGTACCAGGGCAGTGGTGTTTAAGCTTCCAAATTTTGCAGGGACGGAAATAAAAAGGGGGTATACGTAGTATATATATACTAGCGAGTAGTACTCGAGTAATATTAGGATTGCAAAGATATGGTAACCTGCTACTAAAGTAGTCACAACTCACAAGTAGTGGAGATACATAGTTAAACTTTCCACGGTAAAAAAGTTTTTCGATTTAATTTATCTTTCTATTTCATTTTACATCTAATGTCAGAAAAAATGTGTTGTCAATTGAGTTTTTATGTACACCTATATATTCATGAAAATAAATACTAGAGTATACTTTTTCCTTTAACTTTTGGGGAACCTTTCTATGGGATGGAGGAAGTATATTCTTAATTACTTAATCAATTTTCTTTTTTATTTTAGTTATTCCAATGGAAAAATAAAATTATTAATAAATTTCATTGACATTCCAAAAATACAAATTACAAAATACTCCCTCCATCCAAATTAGAAGTTACCAATAAAAATATGTGTTCGACTTTGATAAACATGAATAACTCCTAAATTATAACGATAAAAGATAAAATAAAAACTACTACTTATTATAAATTACATTTTGCAATCTTTATCAACATAAAATTTTTATAATTTATATATGAATGATAACGAGGAATGGCAATGGCCAGGCTTACAAAGCCCCATATGGGGCCGGGACATTTCTCTCAAGCCCAGGGCCTACCCAAGGCTAGGGGTTGGGCCCAAGCCCAGGCCCATCGTGGGTTGGGCATGCTTGGACTTGAGGTAATGACCCGAATTCAGACCATAACGGATCAGGAATGGATTGGACAATTTTCGGTTGCCCCAATACTTCACGAGAAATGCGGTGGAACTTCTGGTGCTATCCAGAAAATTGAGAGGGGCGGAGAGATATGAGAAAATCATACTCTAACGTCACCTTCGAGCTCGTGACTATTCATAGATGACCAATGGTAAATCATGCTAGAAGGTCATGGAATGACATCATATAAGAATAAGACTATCTGCATTGCATGACGACATGTGACCCGTCATGCAGATGTCGCTTTGTTGGGCCTGCATCGCAAGGCCAACGACGCGGCAAAGTCCATATTTTGGACAACTGTGTCGTCCCACGACTAAGTTTTCAATTGGCAGCAGCTTATCGCCTATTGCAACTTGTCAACATGTGTGGTTTGTTTCTTCTTTTAAAAATAAAAAATAAAACAATTCCTCCAAAATCTTCAAATGGGTATAAATCAAAATATAAAAAATGTAAAAAATAAATAAAAATCACCTACGATTTTATTTTCTCGAGATCTATAAATAAACATCACTCTTGACTTATGTTTGAAACATCCTATCTCCATCTCCTATTTCTCTCATAATTAACGTGGCAAAGTCATTTTAAATATATTCGTGTTTTGTTTAAATAAATTTTAAAATATATTTTAATCAATCTTACCGTTCATATTATCATCATCTATTAAAAATATTTAAAAAAAATACGCGCCAATGTCCAATACAATGCGGAATGAAAAACACCCCGACGGCATGGCATCGAGGCAAAAAACACCCCGACAGTATGGCATCGTCCGTCAACAATGTGGGTAGTCTAACCTTGGGATCTCAAGTGCAATGTACGAGCAGCAGTAAGAAATGCATGAACTCGTGGCAACATGTACACATCTTTGGGATGAAATCCCTCAGCTCCAGAAGACCAGAACCCCTGCATTCAAAAATGTATCGAAATTGGACGTGACAAACAGACTTTAGTTTACATTTTGAGAAACACCGAGGGAAAAAAAGAAACCAATAAATCAATATACAACGAGCTCATTCAAGGTGTGTTCTTATGAAACACATAAAAACTGAATCTGCACTTCATAAACAAATCCCATCACTATTAAGTTTAGGCTATTGATAATGCTTGTTACTGCCAGAGCAGTTTTCTTTTATTTTGGGCAAGTATATTAATGAAATTTCATTCTACTTATCATTCCTTAATGGCTAGTGATATAGCCAGAGCTAAAATTACTAATGCCAGAGCAATTGTGCACTTTTAGGAATGATTAGTGTTTATAAAAGGTAAATTGCTCTGGCATTAGTAATTTTAGCTCTGGCTATATCGCTAGCCTTCCTTAATTACCATCTCTAAAGTAGATAAATTAGGTAAGTCTTTAATAAATACTCGGACCAAATTAACTGAAAGTTCAACAAGTAATTTCACTTGCAACATGCAAACTTAATTTCAATTCAACCCCTAAAAAATATTTATACTACCAGTATTTGTTAATTAAACTCTATATTCTCCTATCAAAGTATTTCATAACTTTATGGATAATTTCACAATTCTCATTGTTACAATAATATATGCGTAACAGTGTAAATGTGGCATTTTGAAATTAATTTTTTTTAGGTGAAAGTGAACACGATTTCTATTAACAACAAATTTCAATTATTTTGCCTCTTTAACAAGTTATATGCAATATTAATTTATAAAGACTGTTACACTGCAAATTTATTAGAAATCATATTCAATTTTTTTAATTTATAGTATTACTGAATTATGATAATTATTTTCTTATATAACTTTTAATTATTTTTTGATAATAGCTAGTTTTGGCGTCAATTTATGGCCAAATGGACTATAAAGGTGAATAAATTAAAATAAAGTAGGTAATTAACTTGTGAAGGAATACATGATATATTAGTGTAAATTTGGGTGTTAACTTATTTAAATATTAAGCATCCGTGCGTTTAATATTTTGCATGGTCAATCTAATGTTCTGTTTGAAGAGATCATTATTAATTTGAGAATTGAAAAGTAAATTTCCTTTTATGTTATTTCGAGATTGATATTTATAGAATGAAAACTATTAATTTGAAAATTGAAAAGTAAATGTCCTTTTATGTTATTTCGAGATTGATATTTATAAAATGAAAACTATGAGAACATTTTATTAATGAACTTGCCAAACTAGAATAGATTTTGCTCTGGCAGGAACAAAACTGCTCTGGCAATATCAATAGCCTTAAGTTTATAGTTCATCATCTCTCCAAAAGCTTTTCATTTGATATATTAGCTTTTTTAAAACTCCATTCAACCTACTATAACCCTAAATTAATCATAAATCAATACCTGGAGAATAATTTACAAGTTATATTATGATAATATAGTAACTATATTATCATAATATAACTTTGTAATATATTTTTTTGCATTGATTTAAGATTAATACATTGTAAAACAAAGTATTAAAAAAGTCAATGAAAGAATGTAGGATCGGTATAACTTGCTTTAGATACAAATTACCAGCCAAATGGTCCACGATTGACTATGGGGTTCAGTGAACACCTACGTCAACCTGCAGATTAACAAACACATATAATATATATAAATTAAAGCACATCGGAAAGTAAAGAAGAACATGTGTTTGGTATTTTTCAAGCAGCTTTTGTAAGCTTGCTCGAATGCCCAGTCAAGGCAGAAAATCAACTAGAAAGGATTTTGTTCGTACAACGCTGTATACTCTCAATATCTATTCTAGAAAACAACACTAGTCACCTATAAGATGATATAGAAACCAATCTATCTATCCTACCTTCAATATGTTGTTAGAGAAGTCTAGAATATAAAATAGTGTAAAAGACACGATAAATAAAACAATAAAAGAACCTAAAAACTCAATAACTCGAATGCTCTCTTATTGTGTCGTCGTGTGGGTTTTCTGTGTAGTCGACTCTTCCATATATATAGTAGTGAAAACCTTGTCGAATACTATCAGGAAACACGTCTTGAATGAATCTGGACATGATTTGGAATTAGTCTTCTATTAGGAATAAACTTCTTCTCCAAGAACTCCTTTTCCTATTAAGACTTGATTTTCTTTTTGAGTTCTTCTTTGAATAAGTCTCTTCCTTCTTGTAATCTGACAATTCCCACGTTCTAATAAACTTCCTACACAAGTAAAACAACTACAGCTGTGGAACAATTAGTGTTAGAATAGGTAAAATAATAAAAGGCAGCAAAGTGCTCTGTTTCCCGAAACTAGGGGTTGAGTGAACCTATATGTGAATCCCTATGTCAACACCCTTGAAACAGTGACACTTACAATCTCCCCCTTTTTGCCTATTCTACACATCACCAAACCTGCACAGTTAGATCAATAAAACATAACTAATGCAACATGTCTAACTATAGCTTAGTCGTAAATATGCAGAAGTACTACTTAGTCTTAGGATTAAATCTACTTGTCAGAAATAGTTTACAAGCAATTTGAGACTTCAAGAAAAACCAAAATAAGAATCAAAAGGTTAGATTCCAAATCATCACATCACATCAAGCAGACCTAGCCGGTTGTGTACTTTCTCCCCCTTGATCAGAACCATTTCTTCTTTTTCTTGATGAACTGTGCACTTCTCCCCCTTGAGGTGTGGTATGGGCAAAAAGAAACTCAGATCATAGTGTCAATCTCAACATCCCGGAGAGATATCATCCTAACAAAATTCTATTACCCTAGCTCGCGTAGTTTCAATCTCAACATCCCGGAGAGATATCATCCTAACAAAGTATGTAAGCTAGAAGGTAGCCATATCAAAAGGTAAACCTCAGTAAAGAGAACCATAATAAGTACCAGAAACATCATCAGTAGAAGAACCAGAAATTGTAGGAATTGGAGTAGCAGACGCACAACTTTGGTCGGTTTGGAGAGACAAACAGAGAAGCAAGAGTTTTGGAGTTTGGGAAAGTGGTAAGGGCATGGTTGGATCTTTGGTAAAGAGGCTGGGCACACATGAATAACTGTCAAGATCTTCCAGAAAAATTGTTTTGGTATGCTCCAAATTTTATATCTGTAATAAGGTTAGAACCAAGGCACAAGATATATGGTATACCAAAAATATGAAAAACAATTTATAAATGATTCAAGATCAAGATAGCAAAATAAACTTTAGGAATAAACTAATGGAGGATCTGTCTATAGAGAAAATAACTTAATTAGTCACTTTAACTAAAAACAAAAACAAGATCCTTTATAATCCCCAATGCATATGTGCACCCCCCCCTTAATAAAGACCTACATGTACACCACCACCTAGACACAACTAAAAGAGTTTACCTAGACTCAAAAAAAAAAAAAAAAAAAAAAAAAACACATTAACAAAAATTGAAATCACATAATTTCGCAAGACAGTCCAGAGGTGTTGGGTAAGGTGTTGTTCAACCCCTTGGCAACACTCGATCAAGAAACTCAGTAATCATCAAAAGCCTCACCTGTATTTTTCCCTTTTCAATTTTTGAAGACGTTGAAACAAGTTGTTCTCTGGTCTTTGTTTTAAATCTCAGTGCAATGTCCATGGGCGATTTTGCAAAAAATATATTTTTTTTAAATGCTGTTCATTATTCTTAATGCAGCTTTTTGCATTTGTTCTTTCCAAACCTTCATAGATTTGAGACCCAAAGATTGCCAGAAAACCGGAGACAAGTTTTACCTTCCTTGCTTTTCGGGCCTTTGCGGCACTTGTTTAGCTACAATTAGAGAATTCAAGGCCCCTAATGTGCTCTTTCTCCTGTTAATAAGGCATAGATATGCTCATAGGAAATTCAAGGTTCCTAGACATGAAAGACTATATTTGTCAATCACAAAAGTTTGAGCTGCTCAAGCTCCAGGAGAGGGCTTCCAATAAGTGAGCAAAACAAGGGTCAACAGGGACTAGTAATTTTTAAGAGTTCCTCTTTCTCATGCATTCCAAGAAAGCTTTACAAATAAACTTACTTGCAACATAGTACATAGACTGACGCGAAATATACACATAGCAAGTGAATGCTATCACAGACACACAAATTGAAAATGCAAACACACGCACCACATGATACTACAGGTGTTGACTGTGGTGTTAAGTCAACCCCTGGGACAACCTATTTTTCAGACAGTGCACAGACAAAAGACTCCTAAGACTACGACAATCTTTCAGTATCCAATGGCTTCGTGAACAAACAGCAAGTTGGTTGGTTGTTTCTATATGTTCTATGTCTAAACAGCAGCCTCAACAAGTTCTCTCAGAAAATGTGTCTAATATCATATGCTTATACAGCATGATGTACAGGGTTATGCAAGTATAATTTATAGCACTCAAATTATCACATAAAAGTAACACTGAATCACACTTAAGCCCATAATCTGAT
>CM051455.1:66072518-66087518 GCA_028274465.1 Plantago ovata
TTTTTCGTTCTCTTCATACACATTTCACATAAGCACTTATGTCAAACAAGATAGTCTCTTGTAACATTCTCTACCTGGACCTAGTCAGTGACGACGTAATGAAACATGTTAAATACGAATGGTTGTTCCGTGCCTATGAAACTGAGGACTTACTACTGTTCACCAAGTTAAGACTTTTCCTCAAACAGGTCGAACCAATACTGGTTCTCATCAAACGAAGGAGGGTTCCCTAAAAAAGATAACACTCCCCCATTCTATCCATCTCTCAAGCAAAGTCTTAAGCTATTTACCACTTCCTGAATGGCAGGACGAGGGTGGTCTAGATCAGATGACACTCAAAAGACAAAGATTACAACTCGATTACGAACATTACATGAAAAAATGAGACAAACACCTTGCTAAACTGCTTTTTGGCTCTTTTTTTTGGACCCTTCTTTGCCCCTTTTATTTTATTTTTATTTTTTTTGGGGTCTTTTCTTTTTTTTCTTTTCCAGATTTTTTTCTTTTTTTTTCTGGAATTTTTTCTCTCTTTTTTTTCGATTGTTTTTTTTTAGCCAACAGTAGCACAACGAAAAAGAAACAATGCGACACAAACGAGCTCCCCAAACCTATTCGAAAGAATAGGTTGGAGTATAAAATTTACGAAAAAGGAAAATAAACTCACAACACACACTCAAAAATCGAAAAACAAGTCTAATGATAGCGTAACCCCCTCCCCAAACCTATTCGAGGAAATAGGTTGCAACAAAGGATTACACAATCTCACACTATCTCCTTCTTAGGCATTTAGCAATCTCAAAGCAAGGTGAAGACTTGTTGCCTCTTAGGTACATAATTACTCGGGAAAACAACCATAAGACCCTAACATGCATCATCCTATTATAAAGGCCTTCGTGAACCGTAGTAGAGAAAAAACCACTAAGTGATGTCGAGACTACCAATCTTAACTAAGTGCAATACATAAATGTGACAAGCCAAGCGAGAAAAACCTCAAACAAATTCATAGAGATGAAGCATATGATTAATGTCATAATTAGTTAGTCTACCCAATAAAAAAGTTCAAAAAATTTGGCAATAAACTCCACATAAAACATGCAAGACTATCCTAGGATGAATGTAGTGTATGCAACTAAATACTAAGAAAGCGGTAAACGTGCAAATGCAAATGCAAACAAAAAATTTCACGAGTTTATCATAAGCAAGACAAGTATAGAGATAGCCAGCGATAACCCCCCCCCCCAAAACCTGAACGTCGTCGCTCGTCCCGAACGTCGAAAGTGGATTTAAGGTGTGAGCTAATACTTGTATAAGTGACCTATATTACTCAATCAAACTCGTGAGAAAACAAAACGGGTGATAAACGAGGTAAAAAGATCGATAATTTAGCATAATAGGAGAAAATCGGGTTCCCTCCTAAAATGCTAAATTATCATCTAGAGACCTATTTTATCACCAAAAACATACGAAAATATAAAAAACAACACAATGATATGCTCAAAACAACAAAACACACTAACCGTCAGTAGAGGCGATAAGGGTAAGCTCAAGATGATCAACCTCCCTTGATCACTAGATATCTCGAAGTATGGCTTCACTCGTTGACCATTCACCTTGAAAGTATTGCCCGTCTTTGGATCAAAGAGTTCTACAGCTCCATGGGGAGCAACTTTGATAATTTCGTATGGTCCATCCCAACGAGTACGGAGCTTTCCAGGAAATAGTCGAAGGCGAGAATTAAATACCAAAGCTTTTTGCCCAGGAATCAGTTCCTTACGTACTATACCACGATCATGATACTTCTTAGTACGTTCCTTGTAGATCTTGGCATTTTCATAAGCACCTAGGCGTAATTCATCAAGCTCATCTAGTTGCAACAATCGTTCTTCGCCAGCTTTTCCCATATCAAGATTGAGTGCTTTGATAGCCCAATATGCCTTGTGTTCCAGTTCTACGGGAAGATGACATGCTTTCCCATACATGAGTCTGTACGGAGTGGTTCCAATCACCGTTTTGTAGCTAGTCATGTATGCCCAAAGTGCATCATTCAATTTTCCTGCCCAATCTTTCCTACTAGGCTTCACTACTCGCTCCAGGATCTTCTTAATTTGACGGTTGCTAACTTCAACTTGGCCCGATGTCTGTGGATGATATGGCGTAGCAACACTATGGTGGACACCGTATCTCTTAAGAAGAGAGGCAAAGGTTCTATTGACGAAGTGTGAACCTCCATCACTGATGATAGTCCTAGGGCACCCAAACCTAGAGAATATTACTTCCTTCAAGAACTTCATAACAACCGCTCCGTCATTCGTTTTTGTGGAATTGCCTCCACCCATTTAGTCAAATAATCCACCGCAACAAGAATGTATCCATAACCTCCACTTGATGGAAATGGTCCCATGAAATCAATGCCCCACACGTCGAAAGGCTCGACCACTAGATTCCCTTGAAGGGCATTTCGTCTTTCTTGCTAATATTACCACCTCGTTGACATGGGTCGCAATTCTTCACAAAAATTCGAGCATCTCGGTGTATTGTTGGCCAGTAAAATCCTGCTTGCAGTACTTTTCGAGCTGTTTTCAAGCCACTATAGTGTCCTCCACAATGAAGTTCATGGCAATGAATCAACACACTTTGTTGCTCTTATTGTGGCACGCATCTCCTCAGAATTCTATCAGCTCCTTCTTTGAAAAGATGCGGATCATCCCATATGAAAGACCTGCAACGCTTGGCAAGAGCTCTCTTGTCGGAGGCCGAAAAGTTAGTGGGGCAAACACTCATAGCCAAATAGTTCACAATATCAGCATACCATGGCTCTTCATTAGCCTTCATCAAGTGTTCATCAGGGAGATCCTCATTAATAGGTATCGAATCAATAGGGATATTTGGTAATCTAGACAATTGATCAACTACTAAATTCTCCCTACCAGCTCTATCCACTATGGTCAAATCAAAATCTTGTAGCAAAAGGACCCAACGGATTAATCTAGGCTTAGAATCTTGCTTAGCTATTAAATGTCTCAAAGCAACATGATCAGTATGGACATTCACAGGATGACCAATTAAATAAGACCTAAACTTTTGTAAAGCAAAAACAACAGCTAAAAATTCCTTTTCAATAGTTGTGTAGTTAACTTGCACGGAGTCTAGAGTCTTACTAACATAATAAATCACACGATACTGCTTATCAACTTTTTGGCATAAAACAACACCCATAGCAAAATTCGAAGCATCACATATAATCTCAAAAGGAAGATTCCAGTCAGGTGGCACAACAATGGGAGCAGAAACAAGCTTTTCCTTAAGGGTATTAAAAGCAACTAAGCACTCATTAGAAAAATGGAAAACCACATCTTTTGCAAGCAAGCTACTTAAAGGTTTAGCAATTTTCGAAAAATCCTTAATAAACCTCCTATGAAACCCTACATGGCCAAGAAAAGACTGCAATTCTTTCACACAAGTAGGTGGGGGAAGTTTTTCAATGATTTCGATCTTAGCCTTGTCTACCTCAATACCTCTTTCAGAAACTACATGTCCTAGAACAATGCCTTCCCTAACCATGTAATGACTTTTCTCCCAGCTTAAGGTCAAATTGCATTCAATGCACCTTTTCAAAACAAGATCTAATCTTTGCAAGCATTCATCAAACGAATCACCAAAAGGGAAAAATCATCCATGAAAAATTCAACAAACTTAGTTACCATATCAGAGAAAACAGAAATCATGCACCATTGGAAGTGGCGGGAGCGTTGCATAGCCCAAACGGCATCCTCCTATAGGCAAATGTTCCAAATGGGCAAGTGAATGTCGTCTTCTCCTGATCCTCCAGTGCAATTGGGATCTGGTAGAAACCTGATAAACCATCAAGAAAACAATTGAATTTCCGCCCCGCACGGCGGTTTAGCATGTCATCTATAAATGGCAAAGGGAAGTGGTCTTTCTTAGTGGGGGCATTTAATCTTCTATAGTCAATGCACATCCGCCATCCAGTGGTCTTCCTAACCTATACTAACTATCCCTTCTCATTCTCTTCTACCGTGACCCCTGATTTCTTAGGAACTACATGAACCGGGCTCACCCATCGACTATCAGGAATGGGGTAAATCATATTGGCATCTAGCAACTTGATTACTTCTTTCTTTACCACCTCTTGCATGGCCGGATTTATCCTACGTTGAGGTTGCCTAACGGGTTTGGCATCCTGTTCTAGAGTGATGTTGTGCACACACCGAGTAGGGCTAATTCCCTTGATATCACTAATCCCCCATCCTATCGCTGTGGAATTTTCTTTCAAAATTTCAATTAGCCGACTTTCTTCATCGTTGGAGAGATGTGAGGAGACTATCACAGGCTTCTTCTGATTTTCTCCTAAGTAGACATACTTGAGGTGCGCATGAAGTGGCTTTAATTCTAAGCTAGGCTCTTCAGGAAATTTACTTTCTTCCTCTTCTTCATCTAAAGGTTCAAGCGCCTCCTCTCCTACGGGAATTTCTGGGGTGCTATCCATTATTTCAACTAGTTCCCTTGCTTCCTCGGTCATGTAGCATGTCTCACCCTGCATGGTTAGTGCCTCCTCAAGAGGTTCACGATTATCATAGCAGTGATGAAATTCGGAAATCACAGAATCATAGCAGTCGACAAAATTTAATTCTTCCACGACTTCCTTATCTCCGATGCCACATCCTACCAATTCAACCTTCTCTCCCATTACCTCCATGGTTATTTTCTTGCCTTCGAGTTCAAGGCATGTGTTGGTAGTTGCCATGAATGGTCTCCCAAGTAGTACCACGTGTTCGCGAATATGGTTCTTTCCCTCGTCTGCAGACTTCATTACCACAAAATCAGCTGGAATTATCAATTTGTCCACTTTCACAAGGATATCCTCTATTATCCCGACTGGCCTCTTCACACTTTGGTCCGCCATTTGGACAACCATATCAGTTGGTGTCAATTCTCCGAGATCCAGGGCCTTGTATACCGAATAAGGCATTAAGTTAATGCTAGCCCCCAAGTCAAGCATTGCCTTCGTAGTTCGACCATTCCCCAAAGCGATGTTGATGATGAAACTTCCAGGATCTTTCTTCTTCACAGGTAATCCGGCAATCGAATTTACTGTCTCAACCCCATTAACTTCCTTTCCTGAAGTAATCCTTTTGTTCTTTGATGAATGTGTATTTTACACTTCATTCGAGTCTTTTTCACCTATTTTAGCTATCCTCTATGTTAATTTAGCTATATTTTAGTGCATTTTATTAGAATAGTGTCACGTTTCCCTTTAGATTTTATTTTACAGGTTTTGGTTGAAATTCGAAGATTTCCAGGCAATTATATTGAAGTTGACAAGGAATTGGTGTTCCAGAAGCCTATTTGGAGTATCTGAAGGTTTCCGGATAGGATTTGGAGTCTAGGGGTCGAATCTGGAGGTTAGAAGGCCACTAGAAGTCAGAAACCGAGTCCGAAAAGGGGAAGAAAACCAAAAACGCGTCGGAAACGCAGAATTCCGTGAGAAATTCTCTGGGGCGAACCGCCGCACACCCGGGCGAACCGCCCGGTGTGTGGGGCGAACCGCCCCACAATAATTCGAGGCCTATATATAGTTGCTCAGTTTTCTCCGAAAATCATACTTTTCCAGACCTACTTTCTCACCTCTCTCTGTAGTTTTAGGTAGGGACTTCCCAGAGCCTGTTCTGGGGGTCCGTAGCTTAGGGGACACTTTTTCATAGCGGATTGGAGCTTGTAGGATCACGATTCTTCGAAGATTGACAACCTTCGGTAACATTGTATCTTACGGTTTAATCTACTTATTTTATATATCTTTCAATATGTTTTCTTCTATGATTTCTGTTGATTGCATGCCTATTATGAGTAGCTAAACTTATCGTTGGTGTTAGTATGTGAATTCTTAGCGAAGGGAAGATAATCATGCTAATGGCTATATCGCGCATTATACTCCGTGTCATTGCTTTATTTCGTTGATCAGGCACAACCTAAATTCTCGTATGTTGTATTATTTATTATGCACAATTGGACCCTCGTCGACCTGTTCGCGAGTTTATCTTCGTAGTGTTGAATAATTACGGAACACAATAGGACAATAGTGATTGACTTGTCAGACCCATTATCTTCGTAGTGCTTAATAATTGCAACAGGACACTAGATTGATTCAAAGATCTCCATGCAAGACCGAGGAATTTATGCATGATTATCGACCCGTTATGCTTTGAAGGATCATACTATCACCAATCTCCATTATCTGCTAGAAAACCCCTTTGCTATCTGTTTGCTGTTTTTATATTCTAAATTAGATTTGATAATGCTAGTATAGTCCTGAGAGAACGACACTCGAGTCATTCTACTGCTACACTACGGTTTTCGTTGTAGTTGTGGCTTGCCTTTGGCTAAATAACAAATATTATTTGCTGAATTCGGAGCACGACATCCGCGGTTCATCAAATTGGCAGAAGCTAGACCACTGAAAGCATGGGTTCAACCCACCAAGGATCGTATGAGGGGACCGCGATTGTCCTTTCATCTACAACCCGAGATCTGGAGATCAAGAACCACGCATTCCAACAACTTCCGAGGTTCTATGGCTTATCAAGGGAAGATGTGATGGGGGTACTTGCACGATATCGATGATTCGTCAACCAACTCCCACGACCCGGAGCTGAAATAACACGGATGAGTTGAGGATGAAGGTTTTTGCTATGGGACTTGGCGACAGAGCCAAGTCATGGTTGAGTTCACTACCAGCAGGTTCGCTGGACACTTGGGAGAAGGTTTTTTCAGCTTTCATGGAAAAATACTTCCCTCACACCTTGACTACCGCGCTAAAGGCGCAAATCACTGGATTCAAGCAGGACTATGATGAGACCATCTACACCGCGTTTGAGAGATTCCAAGATCTCACGAACAAGTGCCCTCGCCATGGTTTTGAACTATCTGACCTAGTCCAACACTTCTACAATGGACTAACCTTCGAGAACCAACAAGTGGTGGATTTCCAATGCCGAGGCAATATTTGGGAGGAAACCGCAGAAGCCGTCTGGGCAGTTTTCGAAAGGCTTGCTAAGGGTTCGCAGTTCAAGGACCCAAGAGCAATGGTTAGAAGACGTGGACCTGAAGATCCACTGACTCAAGAAGCCCCTATGTATAGGGGGAATGGGGATCAATTCGAGTGCTTTACCAACGAATTGAAGCAAGTCCTCAAGAGCGCCACCGAAACAACTGTTTCGAACGAAGTATGCCGAATATGCAAGAACTATGGGCATGGGGCTCATATGTGTAGACCGGAGTTGGCATACGATGATGGCAACTGGGCTCGAGGAGGCGAAGAGGAAGCCTTTGCTACGGAGTTTGGTACTCAAGAAGTTAGCTACGGACAAGACGGTAGGAATCCTCGAGGTGGATTTTGGAGAAGAGGATTCCGAAACAATCAAGGATATGCACCGGCTAACCAAACTTATGGCCCTAACCAAGACCGTAGCAGGCTAAACTATGGTAATGATCACTGCGAAAACCCCGCTCCGAAAGAGCCACCGAAGTCGAAGTCGGCTCAACTGATGGAGAACTTGCAAAAGATGGTTGATCACACACAAGTATTCTCAAACGTTATGAAGAAGATTCCGAGAAGACTAGGGCAAGGCTCGATAGGTTGGAAGAAAGCACTAGGCTTGCCCATCAGAAGATGCAAGAGTTGATCGACCGAGGAGCAAGTAGGGAGCAAGGCAAGCTGCCTAGCAACACTGAGAAGTCGATGTCCATTACCTTAGTGGGTGATCTACCTGTTGAAATCACCATCAAGAAGGTTGCTAAGTGTGAGAGTTGCAAGAGGGAAATGCCCCCACAAGCCGAAGAAGAAGAGAAGGACCTTGGTACTAACAAGAGTGAAGAGGAGCAAGAGGATCCCGAGCCACTCCCTCAAAGTTTCGATGTTAAGGTCGGGATTGGGGAGCTTGAAGATGTCCGAGCCACACTAGACACAGGATCCTACTCTAATGTGCTCCCTTTGAATGTTTTCGAGAAGAGTAACCTTGGAGAGCTAACTGTGCATAAGGCTATTGTGCAACTGGCAGACGGATCCCTTGTGAAACCCGAAGGCGTTGTGAAGAATGTATTAGTCAAAATTGGTGAAGCTTCTGTCTACACCGATTTTGTAATTATGCCGGCGTCAGCACCAGGAACGGGGGATGTCATACTCTTAGGACGCACATTCTTGACTATGTTACGCTCCGTGATGGACATCTACCAAAGAACTTGCACTATTGAAGTGGATGGCAAGCAACATGTGTTGCAAGCCATATCCGATCCACCTGATCCACCTGATACTTCTAACACTATTGATTACAGTGGTCTTAATGTCTATGTTTATTCTTATTCACAGGATCGAGGCATGGGAAGGAGATTCGTGAAGGGAAGTCTAGTACCCTCAAAAAGAAAAGATAGGCAAAGACAGGACAGGAGTCGAGTCAGAGACTTTAAACAATGGCGCTATCCGGGAGGCAACCCGGGGTTTTATCGCTTTCTTTACTGCTTTATTGCATGCATTCATTCTTGAACTATTTGCTTCTCGTATGCGAATTTGTTCATGTATGTGTCGTATATGTTTATGTTTGAGTGAGATTTTTCGAGTGGTTTTTTGAAAAAATTGGTTTCGGGGATTAAAACCGCATTTTCTGACGACAGGAACCGTCTCCCCGCATCGGGGAGCACGGGGCGAACCGCCCAACGTGGGGGGCGAACCGCCCCGTGTGGGGCGAACCGCCCCGCACCGGGGGCGAACCGCCCCACGGTTCCAGAAGCTCAGAAACGCGGATTTCTTCCCCTTTACCTCATTTTCTTCATATTTCATCATTCCTCGTCCCCAAAAAACCGAAAATCGCGATTTCATCTTCAAATCTTCATAACTTCTTCATTTCTTGACCAAATTGAGTGTTCTTTAGCTTAAATCGAAGCCTATTACATGATCTATCATCCCATCCGAACAGATTTAGTCCTAATGCGTTAGATTTTCAGATCTGAGGTATCATCCTTAGAACCCTAATTTTCGAATTTGGGGGTTTTCTAATTTGAGCTTGAATTATGCGTATTTGATGCATGGGTATGTTGTTTGTATGATTGGACATGTTATTTACTATCAATTGCATGCTCAATTTTGCTTGGATTGTTGATTTGGGTATTTTGCTACTAGATGATATATCTTGTTATGCAATATGTCTTTATCTTTGATTTCTTGCTTATGATTGTGTTTATTGGTGTAATGATGGTGGATTTGACGATAGAATGCTTAATTGTTGAGTATGAGGACTTATGATGGTAGAATTTTTCGCTACTATGGTATGAATTGAGCCTTGTTATCTAGGATATTGGTTGTCTAGTAAGAGCATAATGTGATGTATTGCATGTAATAGTTACATTGGTATGTTGCATGATGAAGAAGCTAGGCTAGACATTACGGTTTGGGGAGCTCGATTGTTGATTTTATCACTTGTGTGTTTCGCTCTTACACTAGCATATGCATGAGTCAGTTTTGTGTCATACGAGGTACTAACTGCTGTTTGTAGGAACCATACCAAGGGAAAGGAGCATTCCCGTATGATTGCTGTGAAGAATTGGAGGGGGAACAATCACTACCATGTCAAGAGGGGTGATCTCGTTACATGTGCGTTCGAGCCAAGGGGTTTTGCAACAACGTCGTGGATTATCCAAGAGGAGGAGCTAGAGTACACCTGGAGTAAGGACTCCTATGCCTATTCATGCACCACCGAAGGGACAGAAACCATTATTACGTCAGCAATCCATCACAAGGACTGCAAAGTTCGAGTGAACTGGAAGGCACCGGGACATTCTCGCCGCGACGGATTCAATCATGAGTTCGCAGTTGCTAGAAGGTTCCGAAGCGCTAGCTTGGTTCCAATACATAATGACATGGGTACCCAGCACCTTGTTGGGGTGCCCCTTGCCTTCCTCTAAAGGGAGCATCATATAGACATCGGTCGGAACAACCGTAGAGAATGTGGTCGACATTGGAAAAAATGATAGAAGAATTCTGAGTATCCGAGCAGCTTACTGTAACCTTCCCGTGGTGTAAAACGTTGGAGGGGGAGGTCCTGATACCACTGCCCTTTCCCCTTCAACAGTTCACATCCTATTGGAGGGCTACAGAATGGAGGATTCCATAACAGCGACGGCTAATCTTGAGAATTCTACTCGACACTGCAACTCTACTAGTGAGGATGTGCGTGACAGTAGTGACAATGAAGGCCATACGGGCAATGATGATACTAATGGAGGAGTTGTTCCTATTCGGCCTATAATTGAAACTACCATGCATACCAGAAGACCTGATGACACACTATAAAGCTCCCGGAGCAGTTCCAATAACTCACAAGCAGCACACTCAGCCGACCGAGGCCAAACCATGGGGTAACATCTAGTATCACATCTTATTTCCTCATTTTCTTACTGCTCGTTAATTTCATGAGGGGAGATGGGATTTAAGTGATCTGATGTTGTTAGTTTGGGGCTTGGTATTGGTAGGATGAGTATAGTACCTCGCATGCTTTATCCGTCTGCATTTGCATCTGCACGTTTACCGCTTTCTTAGTTTTTTTTAGGTTGCATTCACTACATTCATCCTAGGATAGTCTTGCATGTTTTATATGGAGTTTATTGCCGAATTTTTCGAACTTTTTTATTGGGTAGATCAACTAACTATGCCATTAATCGTATGCTTCATCTCTATGAGTTTGTTTGAGGTTTTTCTCGCTTGGCTTGTCACATTTATGTATTGCACTTAGTTAAGCTTGGTAGTCTCGACATCACTTAGTGGTGTTTTCTCTACTGCGATTCACGAAGGCCTTTATAATAGGATGATGCATGTTAGGGTCTTATGGTTGTTTCCCGAGTAATTATGTACCTAAGAGGCAACAAGCCTTCACCATGCTTTGAGATTGCTAAATGCCTAGGAAGGAGGTAGTGTGAGGTTGTGTGATCCTTTGTTTAAAACCTATTCTTCCGAATAGGTTTGGGGAGGGGGTTACACCATCATAGACTTGTTTCTGTTTTTCATTTTCGTATCGTGAGTTTGTTTTTTCCTTTTCCATAAATTTTGTACTCCAACCTATTCTTTCGAATAGGTTTGGGGAAGTCGTGTGAGTCATTTTGTTTCTCTTTTTGTTATGCTACTGCTGGCTAGAAAAAATCGAAAAAAAGAAAGAAAGAAAAAATTCCAGAAGAAAAAAAAGAAAAAGAAAAAAGAATCTGGAAAGAAAAAAAGAAAAAAAAAAGAAAATACCCCAAAAAAGCAAAGAAGGGTCCGAAAAAGAAAGCCAAATAGCAGTTTAGCAAAGTTTTGAGTCTTCTTTTCCATTTTTTGTAATGTTCGTAATCGTGTTTTTCTATATTTTATGTTTTTTTTTTGCCTTGAGTGTCATCTGTTCTAGACCACCCTCGTCCTGCCATTCAGGAAGTGGTGAATAGCTTAAGACTTTACTTGAGAGATGGGTAGAATAGGGGAGTGTTATCTTTTATAGGGAACCCTCCTTCGTTTGATGAGAGCCAGTACTGGTTCGACCTCTTTTGAGGAAAAGTCTTAACATGGTGGAACATCAGTAAGTCCTCAGTTTCATAGGCACGGGACAACCATTAGTATCTTAGCATGCTTCATTACGTCGTCACTGACTAGGTCCAGGTAGAGAATGTTACGAGAGACTATCTTGTCTTGACATAAGTGCTTATGTGGATGTGTATGAGTCAATCGAGGTATTCTTCAACCTATATTCATGCTTTGATTTATATGGTTTTTGTTCATATGTTTTTTGGTAGACTTAGTAGATTAGTTCATTTTATTTGGCATGAGACTCCATTTTGTGTCTTGCATGTTTTTTGTATTAGAGTCTAGCTTAGTTGCTTGAGGACAAGCAAAGGTTCGGTTTGGGGAGTTTGATGAATGTGTATTTTACACTTTCATTCGAGTCTTTTTCACCTATTTTAGCTATCCTTTATGTTAATTTAGCTATATTTTAGTGCATTTTATTAGAATAGTGTCACGTTTCCCTTTAGATTTTATTTTACAGGTTTTGGTTGAAATTCGAAGATTTCCGAGCAATTATATTGAAGTTGACAAGGAATTGGTGTTCCAGAAGCCTATTTGGAGTATCTGAAGGTTTCCGAATAGGATTTGGAGTCTAGGGGTCGAATCTGTAGGTTAGAAGGCCACTAGAAGTCAAAAACCGAGTCCGAAAAGGGGAAGAAATCCAAAAACGCGTCGGAAACGCGGAATTCTGCGAGAAATTCTCTGGGGCGAACCGCCCCAGAGGTGGGGCGAACCGCCGCACACGGGGCGAACTGCCCGGTGTGTGGGGCGAACCGCCCCACAATAATGCGAGGCCTATATATAGTTGCTCAGTTTTCTCCGAAAATCATACTTTTCCAAACCTACTTTCTTACCTCTCTCTGTAGTTTTAGGTAGGGACTTCCCAGAGCCTGTTCTGGGGGTCCGTAGCTTAGGAGACACTTTTTCATAGCGGATTGGAGCTTGTAGGATCACGATTCTTCGAAGATTGACAACATTCGGTAACATTGTATCTTACGGTTTAATCTACTTATTTTATATATCTTTCAATATGTTTTCTTCTATGATTTCTGTTGATTGCATGCCTATTATGAGTAGCTAAACTTATCGTTGGTGGTAGTATGTGAATTCTTAGCGAAGGGAAGATAATCATGCTAATGGCTATATCGCGCATTATACTCCGTGTCATTGCTTTATTTCGTTGATAAGGCACATCCTAAATTCTCGTATGTTGTATTATTTATTATGCACAATTGGACCCTCGTCGACCTGTTCGCGAGTTTATCTTCGTAGTGTTGAATAATTACGGAACACAATAGGACAATAGTGATTGACTTGTCAGACCCATTATCTTTGTAGTGCTTAATAATTGCAACTGGACACTAGATTGATTCAAAGATCTCCATGCAAGACCGAGGAATTTATGCATGATTATCGACCCGTTATGCTTTGAAGGATCATACTATCACCAATCTCCATTATCTGCTAGAAAACCCCTTTGCTATCTGTTTGCTGTTTTTATATTCTAAATTAGATTTGATAAAGCTAGTATAGTCCTGAGAGAACGACACTCGAGTCATTCTACTGCTACACTACGGTTTTCGTTGTAGTTGTGGATTGCCTTTGGCTAAATAACAAATATTATTTGCTGAATTCGGAGCACGACATCCGGGGTTCATCATTCTTCATCTCACGAAAGAATTTCGTATAAGCTGGAATGTTTTTGATTAACCCTAAGAGAGGCACATTGACTTCAACTTTTGAGAGGCGTTGAAATAGAGGTGACTCCTGAATATCCTTCTTGGCTGGCTTAATCCGGCTTGGGAAAGGTACATGTGGTTTTGGTGGCACATATGGATTAGAAGATTTGTGAAGTACCACTGGTGTAGGAGTTCCCCTTTCGACTTCATCATCAACCATGTCTTCTTCAGATGGTCTTGGTTCATCATCCTTCTCTTGAGGCTCTTTGGAACTTTCACTAACCTCTTGTTCTGTGCTTGGTCCTCCATTGTTGGTCCCAGAAGATTCAACACGTTTAGGACGCACGAAGTTAGGAATTTTGGTCATCTTTCCTCCACGGAGTAGTAGATTCACTTCTTCGTACCTAGGTTCCTCAGTAGTAACAGTTGGAAGTGGCTTGGAATCGATGAAATCAGCTTCAGGTGTCAAAACGGGGGAACTGGGGTCGTCCAGTTCCCTGGAGCTGGGAGGCGATTCGCCCCCCACACTGGGCGGTTCGCCCCCCACGTCCAGGGGGGCGTCTTCGTCTAAACTTTCCTCTCCTTCAAGTTGATGAACCTCCTCGACCTTTTCACACTTCAACAAGCTAAATTCCTCTATCAGTTGCTCAGTTACTTCGACTGCTTCAAAGGCCTTTTCGATGCGAAGATTGTTTTCAGCTTGCCCTGCGTGTGCTATTTCAAAAACATTCTCAATGGCCTTAATCCCTGCGTAAAACGCAAGTTCATCCTCCTCACTGATATCTTCGTCTTCAGAATCTCCTTTGTATAAGCCTTCAGTTTCGCCCCGATTTGAATTCCAGTTGGTGACTTGACTCGACATTAGCCTCTCAGACTGTGCAGATCCACTGGCGTACATTTGAAAGACCTTCTCTGCCTCTTCAACTGTACATTCTTCTAATCCTCCACACATCCCATCCACGTGAAGCCTAACATCATCACGTAGACCACCAACAAAATACCAAATCAGTTCTCCGTCGTCGAAACGGTGATGGGGGCACTCACGTTTATACAGCTCAAAACGTTCGTAGGTATCACAGAGCCGCTCATACTCTCCTTGCTTGAAGTGTTCGATCCGACTCCGCAAGGCAATCGTCTCATGGTAAGGCATGAAACGCGCCAAGAACTTCTCTACTACTTGGCCCCAGGTTCTCAGTGATCCTGGTGCTAACCTTGCTATCTAAATCCTCGGTTCATATCCCAGAGCAAAAGAAAATAATTTCCTGCATAACTGGTCCTCGGTGAACCCCTTTGCTGGAACTTTTGCTATTTCTTCCTCATAGGATCTGATGAAGCTTAACGGATTCATCCCCACTCCATCTTCGAACCTCGGTATCCTTCTCACTACAGAACTCGTTACCTCATACCCCGATAACTATTCTTCCAAGTATACAGCTGACCCTTTCTTGACTTGCGAGAACGTAGGTGTCAAGCGAGCCTTTAAGGTCGTCATACCTGGAAATCTGGAACAGGAGTAACTCAAACTGAAAATTAGTCTCGTTAGAAATCTCGAAGATCAAGAAAATTTATGGAAATCACTATAAAATCGAAAAAGACTAATACTACTAAAACTAGGAATTGAATGCTAAAAATATAAATAAGCTAAACAGAAAAAAGGAGTATAGTCCCCGGCAACGGCGCCAATTTGATGAACCGGAATTTGTCAGATTCTAATTAATCAAATAA
>CM051455.1:66087618-66117730 GCA_028274465.1 Plantago ovata
TGCAACATATGAAGTTGTTCATTTATGCCTTACGTTATTTTTCAATTAATGTCTGCCTTGCATGCTACGTTAGACACAACTCGAGGATTTACTTGTGATTAGTTGTTTTTTTTCCGTTTGGACTCCCTTATTTGATTTTGACCTTAGCACTTTTTGTTATCTTTACGCGTCTCCTGTACGTTCACGTTAGATTGACTTAAGTTAGTGCCTTAGTTCACGTTACGCCACGATGAGGGACGTTAATTACGTTACTGACCTTAGACTAATTGCGATAGGATGGCTCCAAGGACACCACCCGCAACTGCAATGGCAATGGCAATGGCACACCACTGACAACGGGACAACCACAAAACAATGGCAACAACAACAATGCTGGCATCAGGACCAAGTGGAGCGGCTATTGCAGCTTTGGGAAACTTCAGTGAGAGCATACGCAACGTTGAGCTACACCTTTTCAGCCAGTCCGCCAGCCACCGACTCAACGATCGATCAGGCTGCGGAACGTTCGCTCGTTTCCATCCCGACAGGTTCGATGGGGCACCCACATGCCCGCAAAGCTGAGCTTTGGCTGGAGAGCATGGAGAATCTATTCTCGATCTTGCACTACCCTGATGAAAGGATGATTGAGCTCGCGGCCTTCCAGTTTGAGGAGCAGCAAGAATTGGTGGAGAACCGTAGATGCAAGGTGGAGACAGCAAGCAGTTGCCCGCACTTGGGAGAACTTGAGAAGGAGTTCATGGATAAGTTCGTGCCTCGCCTAGTTCGCGGAGAACCGGAGAGATGAGTTCCAAGCCTTGGTGCAAGGAAATATGAATGTCGCCAGTATGATCCGAGTCTCACTCGACTGCTGAAGTATGTACCGCACTTTCAAAAAGACGAGAGGGAAGGTGCGCCATTTTGTGAAGGGTCTGAACTCGAGGATCCGTTACAGCCTGTTCGGGACGGACATGCCCACACACATTAAAGCAGTGGAGTTAGCTGCTGAGGTAGAGAGTGGTCTGGGAGAACTCGAGAACTATGAACCCTCGACGGTCTCGAAAGAGGAGGTTCGATCAACAAAGTAGCAAGGATCGTCATTCTCCATCCAAGTATTTCTCGCACCGCAGAGAAAAAGTCGATCTCGTCATGTGGCCGAAAGTGCTGAACAACCACCTCGAAGAAATTGCAATTTTGCGGAGGCACAACTCATGAGGAGAGGAACTGTGGAGGAAGCAAGGTGTATGCTGGCATGTGGAAGCAAGGAGCATAAGATCAATGGCTTTCCGCGACGCAACTCCCTATTGGAGAAGGAAGATTGGAGGCACCGCTTCAAGGAAGCAAGGAAGTAGTGCGAAGGCCAAACCAGAGTCTAGCATGGTTTGACGTGAGACGCCCTCGACGAGTGTGGCTAAAGGTACGCTCACGTGGACAAACTTCTTCTAAGTCTTTTCTTTTCCCGTTACCGTGCTGTTTTTCTTTCGCTAGGATAGAGTCACTTGAAGCTTAATTACCGACTTTTGGTTGAGGAGTAATAGTTTGGACGATATGGTTGAAGAGGCAAGCTTTAACTTCCTTAGGTTATTACGAATTCTCTTAACCTTTGGCTTGCGAACGTGTTCGTTGACCCGGCTTTGAAGTTGAAGACTTTCGTTTACCCGTTCCACGTCGTTAATTCTACGCGAGTTAAGTTTCGAGGACGAACTCCTTTTAAGGTGGTGGAGTGTAACATCCCGTTTTTTTTTTTAATTTCTTTTTTATTATTATTACCGAGTAATTTATTTTATTTGATAATTTAATTAATTTCTTTCCCGCGCAATCGAATTCGACTTTAGAAGAGTTCGCATAGTATTGTTTCGTCTCGTTCCGTTTTGGGGCTAGCTAGCAATCTGATAGTTTTATGGCCCAAGCTAGTTGTGATTTCTGGCCCAATTTGTAGCCCATTTCGCTAGGCTCCCAGCTGGCCCATTAATCCCTAACCCTAAACCTAACTTACTCTTCCCTCACACTTTCTCCTCTACTCCACGCCACCCACAAAACAAAAAGAAAGAGTTCTCTGCCTCTCTCTCTCTCACCCGACTCCACCATCTTCACCAAACTCCATTGTTACACCATCATCATCAACGGACTAGAATCATCATCATCACCGCCGTACCACCACCACCGTGCCACCTCTGCCCGCCTCTACTCCGTCCAATTCGCTCCATCCAGATCGCGGTTCACTAACCGGTTCCGTTCTCTTCCGTCAACCGCCGCCAGCCTCCGTTCCGATCCGGTTCACCTTCTACCGTGCTGCTCGGTTCTCCGGTAAGTCATACCCCAACTGCTCTGCTCTCTTCGTTCTTCTATCATCTCCATCTTTCGACTTTTCTATCATCTCGGTTCAATCTGGATTTGGATCCGTGTTAATTGTGGTTTCATTTGGATTCGCAGTTTGATTCAATTCATTCCCAGATCGTTCGAGGGTAATGCTCTGATCCTTTCTCGTTTTGTTTTTCTTCTTTTTCTATTATGACCGTTTTGCCCCTGAGATATATCTGAACCTCGATTTAGACCTTGAACTGAAATTCGAACTCGGATTAGGATAACTGGACCGATTTTGGGTTGTAGAATTTGGACTGTGATTGACTTGCTTTGACTGTTTGACTCTGAGCTTGCATTTGTTGACCGAATTCGAATATTAAGACTGAAAATGAAATGTTTGGGTTTCGTTGGACTGATTTGGGAAACTAAAAACGTAAAGGACCTTTTTGCAGTTTTACTGTTGACCATAGTTGACTGACAGTAAGCTTTTATCGTAAACTTTTTGCTTTGAGAAGACTGTTTGATGTATGGAAACTACTGGTTCGTTTGTACTGTCTTTTTCGAAAAGGGTTTTTCTTGCAATTTGCCACCTGAGGGTATTTCGGTAATTTCCAGAATCTGAAAATCGAAAGAGTTTCTGAAAATGTTTTAAACTTAGTTTCTGTTTTGTAAGTTAGTATAGACTTGACTTGCTAGCCTAGTTGGTTAGGTCCTTGCTTGACTAACTTAGAGGTCCGAGTTCGAACCCCGACTTTACCATTCTTTTTTCGACCTTTTTCCTTCCGTCCGTTCGGCTTCTAAATTGTGTTTAGTACTTCTTGTTAGGTTCTCCGTTGTCCGTAAACCCGTAAGCTCAGTTCTAGTTGAAGGTCTTTTACTCGCAAGCTAAGGTGAGTGTTCACCCCTAAACCTATTATTTGCGAAAAACTGGAAGGCTATGTGACTGTTTGTGTCTATTAGTATCTACTGTATATTGTATGCTTCCGCGTAAAAGTATAAGTCCTAAGTATGACTTTTTGCATTTCTGTTTATTGCTACTCTGTTCTGGACTGACCTTTCTGCAGGAACACCTCTCGGTGTTAATTGTCTGTATCTGTTGTTCTGTATCTGTTCTGTTTCTGTGTGACCGGTCGATTAGGTTATGGTTAGGTAGGCTTGGGTAGTAGAGGACTATCGGGTTTGCTTGATCGTGGCCTAGTCTATTCCCTTTTAGGCGCGAGGCAGAAGTCGTTGAGGTCTATTAGGGTCGTAGGATCTGTTTCCCCAAAGTACACGGGGGTTTCTGTTTCTGTCCGGAGTTATGCATCCTCTGGAGGGAGTTACAAGGGCATTCTGGGAGTAGGAGCAATAAGGCGGGCTGCACCAACGGTCTACAACGTATCTGTTCTGTTAATCTGTTATATGTGCTCTGTTCTGTTTGCTCGTTTTTCTGAAAAGGATTTTGTTTTTAAAATCGATTACTTTCTGTTTAACTTAGAACCTCACTGAGATCCTTTATCTCACACTCTTTGTTTTTTTCAAAATTCCTTCCTTCCAGATGCTGCTGAGGATGTGCGTGACTAGGATGCCAGCGACTGAGAGAAGGGTCTGGGGTGTCATGGGTTTCTTTTGCAAAATAAGGAGATAAACTTTTTACTGTCTTCATTCGTTTTTCCTTTGAACTTGAGTTGTCGTTGGATATTTGTTTATTTCTGTTAGCGTCAAAGATTATTTTGGCATTAATTGCCGACCGTTGCTATTAAAGTTATTTTGATTTTCTTTTTCAAGAAATTATTTGTTTTCAAAACCGGTACCGTTACAGTTGGTATCAGAGCTTGAGTTCAAACTCGAGCTTGCTAGGATATGGTCTTCTGGCCTTTGGGGTGCGTGTGAGGGTCCAAGTCGCTGGATTAGATTGAGTAGTCGTCGTTCTGTCTCTTCTAAAGTTTGGTCTTCCGTATTAACTTTGAACCGTTATGTTCGTCTGTCAACTGTCCTACTGTTCTCTCTTCCGCCTTCCAAAACTATCTTGCTACTCATTCTGTTTAACTTCTACCAAGTTCACAAGCTTACGATTGTTACTTGTTTATTTTTTTTAAGGCGATTATGTTGTTTTTATTAATTGCATGAGTGTTTGTTTAAAAGTATGTTTAATTACTATAATGTCATTTGTTGCATGCATTTGTTTTACTTCTTGAGGTTGATATATGCTCTTGCTATGTTCTGTCATATTGCGATCTATCGCTTAACGAAAGTCGACATAAATCACTGGCAGGCGGCCGACTGTTTATGTGATTCGTGTTAACCGAGGTCAAATGACTGATCACTTTATGAGAGAACGCTCTTATTGCATGCGTTATGTTTACGAATCTTTCCTACGACATATGAATTTGCTACTTATGCTTTTATCATTGCTTCTTCAATTTATGTCAGCCTTGCATGCTAGGTTAGACACGCTCGAGGATTTACTTAATGATTAGTTGCTTTTTCCTTTTGACTCCCTGATTTGATTTTGACCTTAGCACTTTTTGTTATCTTTTACGCGTCTCTTGCTCGTTCACTAGGATGACTTAAGATAGTGCCTTAGAATACGTTTACGCCTGAAGATAGACTCACTCAAGATGGTTAATAACGTTACTGACCTTAGACTAATTGCGATAGGATGGCTCCAAGGAACACCACCCGCAACGGCAATGGCAATGGCAACACCAACGACAACGACAACCACAACAACAATGGCAACAACAACAACGCTGGCAATCAGGACCAAGTGGAGCGGATCATTGCAGCTTTGGGCAACTTCAGTGAGAGCGTACGCAACGTTGAGCTACCACCTGTTCAGCCAACTCCGCCGCCACCGCCACCGACTCAAACGATCGATCAGGCTGCGGAACGTTTCGCTCGTTTCCATCCCGACAGGTTCGATGGGGCACCCAATGCCCGCAAAGCTGAGCTTTGGCTGGAGAGCATGGAGAATCTATTCTCGATCTTGCACTACCCTGATGAAAGGATGATTGAGCTCGCGGGTTTCCAGTTTGAAGGAGCAACAAGAAATTGGTGGAGGACCGTAGATGCAAGGTGGAGACAAGCAGCAGTTGCCCGCACTTGGGAGAACTTTGAGAAGGAGTTCATGGATAAGTTCGTGCCTCGCCTAGTTCGCGAGAGCAGGAGAGATGAGTTCCAAGCCTTGGTGCAAGGAAATATGAATGTCGCCGAATATGACTCCGAGTTCACTCGACTGCTGAAGTACGTGCCGCACTTTCAAAACGACGAGAGGGAGAAGGTGCGCCATTTTGTGATTACAGCCTGTTCGGGACTGACATGCCCACCTACATTAAAGCAGTGGAGTTAGCTGCTGAGGTAGAGAGTGGTCTGGGAGAACTCGAGAACTATGAACCCCGACGGTCTCGAAAGAGGAGTTCTGATCACAGAAGTAGCAAGGATCGTCGTTCTCCATCCAAGTATTCTCGCACCGAGCAGAAAAGTCGATCTCGTTATGTGGCCGAAATTGCTGAACAACCACCTCGAAGAAATTGCAATTTCTGCGGAGGCGCAACTCATGAGGAGAAGAACTGTTGGAGGAAGCAAGGTGTATGCCTGGCATGTGGAAGCAAGGAGCATAAGATCAATGATTGTCCGCGACGCAACTCCCTGATGGAAGAAGGAAGATCTGGAGGCACCGCTTCAAGGAGTCAAGGAAGTAGTGCGAAGGCCAAACCAAAAGTCTTTAGCATGGTTGGACGTGAGACTCCCTCGACAAGTGTGGCTAAAGGTACGCTCACGTGGACAAACTTCTTCTAAGTCTTTTCTTTCCTGTTACCGTGCTGTTTTTCTTTCGCTAGGAAAGATTCACTTGAAGCTTAATTACCGACTTTTGGTTGAGGAGTATTAGTTCGACGATCTGGTTGAAGAGGCAAGCTTTAACTTCCTTAGGTTATTTACGAATTCTCTTAACCTTTGGCTTGCGAACGTGTTCGTTGACCCGGCGTTTGAAGTTGAAGACTTTCGTTTACCCGTTCCACGTTCGTTAATTCTACGCGAGTTAAGTTTCGAGGACGAACTCCTTTTAAGGGTGGTGGAGTGTAACATCCCGTTTTTTTTTTAATTTCTTTTTTATTATTATTACCTGAGTAATTTATTTTATTTGATAATTTAATTAATTTCTTTCCCGCGCAATCGAATTCGACTTTAGAAGAGTTCGCATAGTATTGTTTCGTCTCGTTCCGTTTGGGGCTAGCTAGCAATCTGATAGTTTTATGGCCCAAGCTAGTTGTGATTTCTGGCCCAATTTGTAGCCCATTTCGCTAGGCTCCCAGCTGGCCCATTAATCCCTAACCCTAAACCTAACTTACTCTTCCCTCACTCTTTCTCCTCTACTCCACGCCACCCACAAAACAAAAAGAAAGAGTTCTCTGCCTCTCTCTCTCTCACCCGACTCCACCATCTTCACCAAACTCCATTGTTACACCATCATCATCAACGGACTAGAATCATCATCATCACCGCCGTACCACCACCACCGTGCCACCTCTGCCCGCCTCTACTCCGTCCAATTCGCTCCATCCAGATCGCGGTTCACTAACCGGTTCCGTTCTCTTCCGTCAACCGCCGCCAGCCTCCGTTCCGATCCGGTTCACCTTCTACCGTGCTGCTCGGTTCTCCGGTAAGTCATACCCCAACTGCTCTGCTCTCTTCGTTCTTCTATCATCTCCATCTTTCGACTTTTCTATCATCTCGGTTCAATCTGGATTTGGATCCGTGTTAATTGTGGTTTCATTTTGGATTCGCAGTTTGATTCAATTCATTCCCAGATCGTTCGAGGGTAATGCTCTGATCCTTTCTCGTTTTTGTTTTTCTTCTTTTTCTATTATGACCGTTTTGCCCCTGAGATATATCTGAACCTCGATTTAGACCTTGAACTGAAATTCGAACTCGGATTAGGATAACTGGACCGATTTTGGGTTGTAGAATTTGGACTGTGATTGACCTGCTTTGACTGTTTGACTCTGAGCTTGCATTTGTTGACCGAATTCGAATATTAAGACTGAAAATGGAAATGTTTGGGTTTCGTTGGACTGATTTGGGAAACTTAAAAACCTAAAGGACCTTTTTGCAGTTTTACTGTTGACCATAGTTGACTGACAGTAAGCTTTTATCGTAAACCTTTTTGCTTTGAGAAGACTGTTTGATGTCTGGAAACTACTGGTTCGTTTGTACTGTCTGTTTTCGAAAAGGGTTTTTCTTGCAATTTGCCACCTGAGGGTATTTCGGTAATTTCCAGAATCTGAAAATCGAAAGAGTTTCTGAAAATGTTTTAAACTTAGTTTCTGTTTTGTAAGTTAGTATAGACTTGACTTGCTAGCCTAGTTGGTTAGGTCCTTGCTTGACTAACTTAGATGTTCCGAGTTCGAACCCCGACTTTACCATTCTTTTTTCGACCTTTTTCCTTCCGTCCGTTCGGCTTCTAAATTGTGTTTAGTACTTTCTTGTTAGGTTCTCCGTTGTCCGTAAACCCGTAAGCTCAGTTCTCGTTGAAGGTCTTTTACTCGCAAGCTAAGGTGAGTGTTCACCCCTAAACCTATTATTTGCGAAAAACTGGAAGGCTATGTGACTGTTTGTGTCTATTAGTATCTACTGTATATTGTATGCTTCCGCGTAAAAGTATAAGTCCTAAGTATGACTTTTTGCATTTCTGTTTATTGCTACTCTGTTCTGGACTGACCTTTCTGCAGGAACACCTCTCGGTGTTAATTGTCTGTATCTGTTGTTCTGTATCTGTTCTGTTTCTGTGTGACCGGTCGATTAGGTTATGGTTAGGTAGGCTTGGGTAGTAGAGGACTATCGGGTTTGCTTGATCGTGGCCTAGTCTATTCCCTTTTAGGCGCGAGGCAGAAGTCGCTGAGGTCTATTAGGGTCGTAGGATCTGTTTCCCCAAAGTACACGGGGGTTTCTGTTTCTGTCCGGAGTTATGCATCCTCTGGAGGGAGTTACAAGGGCATTCTGGGAGTAGGAGCAATAAGGCGGGCTGCACCAACGGTCTACAACGTATCTGTTCTGTTAATCTGTTATATGTGCTCTGTTCTGTTTGCTCGTTTTTTCTGAAAAGGATTTGTTTTTAAAATCGATTACTTTCTGTTTAACTTAGAACCTCACTGAGATCCTTTATCTCACACTCTTTGTTTTTTTCAAAATTCCTTCCTTCCAGATGCTGCTGAGGATGTGCGTGACTAGGATGCCAGTGACTGAGAGAAGGGTCTGGGTGTCATGGTTTTCTTTTGCAAAATAAGGAGATAAACTTTTTACTGTCTTCATTCGTTTTTCCTTTGAACTTGAGTTGTCGTTGGATATTTGTTTATTTCTGTTAGCGTCAAAGATTATTTTGGCATTAATTGCCGACCGTTGCTATTAAAGTTATTTTGATTTTCTTTTCAAGAAATTATTTGTTTTCAAAACCGGTACCGTTACAGCCCCCCACGTGGGGCGGTTCGCCCCGGGAGTCCAGTAACCAATCCGGACACCCAATTTTCTCCCGATATGTTAAATTGTTAATCTTTTTACATCTTTTATCACCTATTTTGGTTTCTCACGAGTTTCTTTGAGTAATATAGGTTACAGGTACAAGTTTAGCTCTCACCTTAAATCCACTTTCGACGTTCGGGACGAGCGACGACGTTCAGGTTTGGGTGGGGGGTTATCGCTGGGTATTTCTATAATCTATTTTGCTTATGTTAATTCGTGAGAACTGATGAACGTGTATTTTACACTTTCATTAGAGTCTTTTTCACCAATTTAGCTATCCTCTAGGTTAATTTAGCTTATATTTTAGTGCATTTTATTAGAATAGTGTCACGTTTCCCTTTTCTTTGCATTTTTCAGGTTTTAGGTGAAAAACGTGTTTTTATGGGCAATATTGTTGAAGTGGATGAGGTTTTGGTGTTTCGAGGACATTCGTGGAGTATCTAGAAGGTTCCGGATGAGATTTGAGGCCTAGGGGACGAGTTTCAAGGCTTAAAGGTCACTAGAAGGCAAAATTTGAGTCAGAAAAGGAAAGAAGACTAAAATCTCGCTGAACTTGATCTGGAGCTCCCGGAGATTCTCCCCCCGCCAGGCGGTTCGCCCGGCGTCTGGGGCGGTTCGCCCCATGCTATTCCGAACATTATATATAGTTGCTCCATTCTCTACATTTTTCATACCTTTTCACATTATTTTGAGAGACGAATTCTCCAGAGCCTGTTCTGGGAATTCTTAGCATAGGAGACTCTTTTTCTTATCAATTTGGAGGATTAAGCCTAGCAATTGGACCTCGTTGTTTATCAATTCTTGCTTGTGAGTTAGCAATTCTTCGGAGATTGACAACCTTCGTTGGTAACATTGTATCTCACGATTTTTCTACTTTTGTTTATTTCTTCCAACATGTTTTCATTCAATCTTGCTTTGATTCTTGTTGATTGCAATTTATCTATGAGTAGCTAAATCTATTGTTGGTGATAGTATGTGATTTCTTAGCTAGGGTACTTAATTGTGCATGATTGGTTGTAACGCGATTCAGACTTGACTTATTGCTTTATTTCTTTGATCTATCTAAGCCCTCTATCTTCGTAGTGTTTAATTGAACGGAACACATTGGACAATTCATGATCTTAGATTTATATGCAAACGTTCAAGTACTTCATGCATGATTATTAACCTGATGCTTTGAATGATCATACTATCGCTAACTTCCATTATTATTGATAAGAAAGTCTGTGCTAAGTCGTTTGTTGAGTTTATAGTTTAAGTTAAATTAGATAAAGCTAGTTATAGTCCTTAGAGATCGACACTCGAGGTTATTTTATTTCTACACTACGTGCCTTGGTTTTCGTTGTAGTTGTGAATTGCCTTTGGCTAAAAACAAATTTATTTGATTAATTGAGTCTGACAAATTCGGTTCATCAAATTGGCGCCGTTGCCGGGGACTATACTCCTTTTTTCTGTTTAGCTTATTTATATTTTCAACATTCAATTCTCTGAATTAGTAGTTTAATTAGTCTTTTTCGATTTTTTAGGTGAATTCCAGAAATGTTCTTGATTTTCGAGACTTCTAACGAGACTAATTTCAGTTTTGAGTTACTCCTGTTCCAGATTTCCAGGTATGACGACCTTAAAAGCTCGCTTGACACCTATATTCTCGCAAGTTAAGAAAGGGTCAGCTATATACTTGGAAGAAGAGTTATCAGGGTATGAGGTAACGAGTTCTGTAGTGAGAAGTATACCGAGGTTCGAAGATGGAGTGGGGATGAATCCGTTAAGTTTCATTAGATCCTATGAGAAAGAAATAGCAAAAGTTCCAGCAAAGGGGTTCACTGAGGACCAATTGTGCAGGAGATTATTTTCTTTCGCTCTCGGATATGAGCCAAGGCTTTGGATATCCAGGTTAGCACCGGGATCGCTGAAACATGGAGCCAAGTAGTAGAGGAGTTCTTTGCGCGATTTATGCCTTACCATGAGACAATTGCCTTACGAAATAGGATCGAACACTTCAAGCAAGGAGAGTATGAGCGGTTTTGTGACACCTACGAACGTTTTGAGTTGTATAAACGTGAGTGCCCCTATCACCGTTTCGACGACGGGGAGCTGATCTGGTATTTTGTTGTGGTCTACGTGATGATGTTAGGCTTCAAGTGGATGGGATGTGTGGAGGATTAGAAGAATGTACAGTTGAAGAGGCAGAGAAGGTCATTCAAAGGTACGCCTGTGGTTCCGCACAATCTGAGAGGCTAATGTCGAGTCAAGTCACCAATGGGAATTCAAATCGGGGCGAAACTGAAGGCTTATACGAAGGATATTCCGAAGACGAAGATATCAGTGAGGAGGATGAACTTGCGTTTTTATGCAGGGATTAAGGCCATTGAAAATGGTTTTGAGATAGCACACACATAGCAAGTTGAAAACAATCTTCGCATCGAAAGGTTTTTGAAGCAGTCGAAGTAACTGAGCAACTTATGGAGGAATTTAGCTTGTTGAAGTGTGAAAAGGCAGAGGAGGTTCATAAACTCGAAATTGGGAAGGTAATCGACGAAAACGCCCCTCTGGAGGTGGAGGGCGAACAACCCAGCATAGGGGGCGAATCGCCCCCCACAGGCAGAGAGCTGGGGGCGATCCAGCTCGCCCAGGCGATTCGCCCGGGGCAGGGGGCGAATCGCCCCCCAGCTCCAGGGAGTTGGACGACCCCAACTCCCATGTTCCGACGCCAAAAGTTGATTCTCTCGATCCTAAACCTCTCCAAACAGATTCTACTGAGGAACCTGAGTACGAAGAAGTGAATCTACTACTCCGTGGAGGAAAGATGACCAAAATTCCTAACTTCGTGCGTCCTAAACCTATTAAATCTTCTGGGACTAACAATGCAGCACCAAGCACAGAACAAGAAGTTAGTGAAAGTTCCAAAGAACCTCAAGAGAAGGATGATGAACCAAGACCATCTGAAGAAGATATGGTTGATGATGAGGTCGAAGGGGGCACTCCTGATCCGGGGGTACTTCACAAATCTTCTAATCCATATGTGCCCCCGAAACCACATGTGACATTCCCAAGTCGGATCAAGCCAGCCAAGAAGGATATTCAAAAGTCACCTCTATTCCAACGCCTCTCAAAAGTTGAAGTTAATGTGCCTCTCCAGCCAAGAAGGATATTCAAAAGTCACCTCTATTCCAACGCCTCTCAAAAGTTGAAGTTAATGTGCCTCTCCTGGAGTTAATCCAAATCATTCCGGCTTATACGAAATTCTTTCGTGAGATGAAGAACAACAAAAGTGTTACTTCAGGAAAAGAAGTTAATGAGATTGAGACGGTGAATTCAATTGCCGAGTTACCTGTGAAGCAAAGAGATCCTGGAAGTTTCATCATCAACATCGCTTTGGAGAATGGTCGAACCACGAAGGCTATGCTTGACTTGGGGGCTAGCATTAACTTAATGCCCTATTCAGTATACAAGGCCTTAGATCTCGGTGAATTGACACCAACTGATATGGTTGTCCAAATGGCGGACCAAAGCGTGAAGAGGCCAATTGGGATAATAGAAGATATCCTTGTGAAAGTCGACAAATTGATAATTCCAGCTGATTTTGTGGTAATGAAGTCTGCAGACGAGGGAAAGAGCCATATTCGCGAACACGTGGTACTACTTGGGAGACCATTCATGGAAACTACCAACACGTGCCTTGAACTCAAAGGCAAGAAGATCTCTATGGAGGTAATGAGTGAGAAAATTCAATTGGTAGGTTGCAATGCGGAGGTAAATAAAGATGGTATGGATGAGTTAAATTTCGTTGACTGCTTTAATTCTATGCTTTCTGAATTTCCTCATCACCGTGATAATATTGAACCTCTTGAGGAGGCACTAACCATGCAGGTTGAGACGTGTTACATGTCCGAAGAAGCAAGGGAATTAGTTGAAATGATGGATAGTACCCCATAAATTCTCGTAGGAGAAGAAGTGGTTGAACCCTTAGATGAAGAAGAGGAAGAAAGCAAATTTCCTGAAGAGCCTAGCTTAGAATTGAAGCCTCTCCCTGCACAACTCAAGTATGTCTACTTAGGAGAGAATCAGAAAAAGCCTGTGATAGTCTCCTCACATCTTTCCAGCGATGAAGAAAGTAGGCTAGTTGAAATTTTGAGAGAAAATTCTGCAGCTATAGGATGGGGGATTAGTGATATCAAGGGAATTAGCCCTACTCGGTGTGTGCACAACATCACTCTAGAACAAGATGCCAAACCCGTTAGGCAACGCCAGCGTAGGATAAATCCGGCCATGCAAGAGGTGGTAAAGAAAGAAGTAATTAAGTTGCTAGATGCCGATATGATTTACCCCATTCCTGATAGTCGATGGGTGAGCCCTGTTCATGTAGTTCCTAAAAAATCAGGGGTCACGGTAGAAGAGAATGAGAAGGGAGAGTTAGTACCAGTTAGGAAAACCATTGGATGGCGGATGTGCATTGATTATAGAAGATTAAATGCCGCCACTAAGAAAGACCACTTCCCTTTGCCATTTATAGATGACATGCTAAACCGCCTTGCGGGGCAGAAATTCTTTTGTTTCTTGATGGCTTGTCAGGTTTCTACCAGATCCCGATTGCACCGGAGGATCAAGAGAAGACGACATTCACTTGCCCATTCGGGACGTTTGCCTATAGGAGGATGCCGTTTGGGCTATGTGTTGGTCCCTTTAAACAACAAGAAAAGACTAGAGGGGGGGGGTGAATAGTCTTTTCAAACTATCGTCGTTTAAAACTTTCTCAGCAATTGCTTATTACTTTTCAGTAATGAGTTTGCTGATACTTAACTTTCTCAGCAAGCGTAAGTTACTTTGCAGTAACTAGGTTTGCTGATACTTAAAATCAAAGAGCGAAAGTCTTTGATACAATAAGTGCTCTTTTAGTAAAAGAAGGTTTCAGCAAGTGATGTGCGTGACTGTGTACAGATAGATATGATTTGCTGAAAACCAAGTACAGTAAGTAAATCACGCAAACACTTTTATAGTGGTATCTAAGAGTGGCGTAATCTCTCAACTAATCCACTTTGTCCTTTCTAGGACTGAATCCACTAAGATAAGATTGAGGTTCCTTACAACACCTATCTAGAGCGATTCAAACAGAAACCAAAGCACACTTGCTTCATCTCCAACCTAATCTAGAGAACGCAAATTTGTTCTCCACCAAACTTGGTACTTTTAATCAGAAAAACTATGCTCAATTAAGTTCCCCCTGTATATCACGCCTGAAAGGGTGTATTTTCAGTTAGAGAGGTTTGGGATATGATAACTTAATTATAACTTATTCAGTTACAACAAGTAATCTAAGAAACAAAACTATGAATACTTTGCAGTAAACAAGTTTGATTGTTTCTGGTGTCAAGACTTGTTCTTGTTCAAAAGAAAGAAAGAACACTTAACTAATTTCTTAGTTGTGTAAATTCTACTTCTTCACAAGTAGCTTTTTCAAGCTTTAAGTCTTGGAACGGATCAATGGCAGTAGAGAGTATTGAAGGGTTTGTGAGTTTTAAGCACAAGTGAGAGTATGATCACGTTGTTGACACACTTCAACTCTTTGCCGGATGACCTCTATTTATAGTGAAAATAAGGAGCCGTTTGAATTTCAAATTCTAAGGCTTTTGTTCCTTAAAATGTCACTATCTTGCTTTTGTACTTTCAGCAGCGTCCTTGTTTGTCTTCTAGTCTTCATGTCCTTCGCGTGCATGCTTTGCATTTAATGCTTATTTGAATAGAATCAAACAGTAACATTGGACGCAAATGCAAGTACTTTCAGCAAGAGGTCACAAATGTTCATCAGCAAGTGGTCAATCTCAGTTTCAGCAAGCACAACCTACTCTGTCATATAGATTTTCACTTATGCAATGTTGTTGCTGAAGTTTCCACTTTCTGAGCAACATGTGCCTTTGTAGATACCAGTCTTCAGAAATCTTCTAGTCTTCAGATCTTCAAAATCTTCAAGTCTTCAGATCTTCAAAATCTTCAAGATTCTGAGCGGTTCTAAATGCTTCAATAGTTTGTTTGTAAAAACAAAGTACATCATCAGCAAATGCTTCAATAGGTTGTATTTCTTTTCAGAAAACAAGATACATCATAAGCTTTAAAACCAACCTATCTAGCACCTATTCTAAGTCTTCAGCAACGTTCCTCTTTTACAATGTCCTTAAAATTCTAAATTCCTATGGACCTTAAGAGTACTAGTTACTGGACTTTCCTTAATTTAGCATAGTTAATTGCTCATCAAAATTACAAGTTTCCTAACAAATATCCCCCTTTTTGATATTAGCAATCCATGGCTAAATTAATTGTTACCCTTTTAGAGGTTTCTGATGTTGAATAAATCAGTTGATTAATGCAAGCATACTTGAATAATTAAACAGTAAGCATAAGTAAATTGCATAATCAAAAACCAATAAGAGTCAAAAGCTTCATTGCTGATAGTTATCTTTCAGAAGTTTACAATAAGTAGCAGAGATAACTAAACAAAATCAACAAACAAAACTTTAACAAAACTATTACAGAGAGTTAAGCTCTTCCAGAAGATTTTCTCAAAATCTCTCTTACACTCTTCTCAGCAAGTGTAGTAAATTCAACACAGTCCTTTTCGTAGTTCTCAAGAAGCCTACGGACTTGTAGTTGAAGAATTCTTGCATTTTTGCAGGCAGTATGATGATGCTTTTCAGCATTCATTTCCATGTAGTGAGTTACCCACAAATGCATGCCCCAATTGCTGGCATGGAGAAGCTGTGTATCTGAAATGCTTTTAGGATGAATCTTTCTTAGCCAGAGAAGATCTTCTTCTTGATCCTTAGAAGTGAGATAGAAATACTCATAAGGAATCAATCCAAGTCTCTTCTTTGTTTTCTTGGTTACTGGGTCAGAGTAATAAGCAATGCCAGGTGGTTTTATCAAATCTGGTTCTTGTCTATAAGTCTTACCAATGGCAGTTCTTCTTACTGAGACCTCAAGATTCAACCATCTCCCAGCAATATTTCTTGGGAGGGATTCTTCCCTTGTTTTTTACCTTGAGTTCAATCCATGTGAACATTTGGTTCAATATGGCTGTAGGAAAGAACTCATTCACCAGCAAGTCTTCCAGCTTTAAGATCCAGCAACCATGAATGTTTCTGATCACATTCTGAGTGGTTTCATCATTGCTGTCTTTGTATACTCGATGCCGGAGCCAATAGCAATGCTGGGCAGCCTCTTTTCTTCCTGTCTTTGCCTTCTTCTTCTTGATTTAGCATTGTCTTGATCTCTTGCTGAAGAGTCAGACGAGAAATGCTTTGAATGGCCAGACGGAGTTAAGGCTGTTAATGGTCTAGCTCTTATGGCTTGAGCTATTGTCTGATTTCATCATCTTCATCATCTTCATTCAGATTTTGATGACTTTCAGTGTGGCAAAAATCTTGAGTTTCAGCAGCAGTTTTCTCTTTTTGGTACTTGCTGAATTTAACTCAGATTCTGCTTGCCTTTTAGAACTTGCTCTTTTTCAGCAAGCGGTTCTATGGGCAGTGGCTCATCAACAGTAGGAGGGGTTTGGTTTCTCTTTCTGGTATTTCTCTTTTCCCCCTTAGACATGGATTGCAACATCGGAGTGATGTGCAGAGAATAGAACTCATTGATTTTCAGCAAGAGTACTTAAGCGTTATACTTCATGATGATTTGTTGTTGATCAGAAGTCATTTTTGACAACTCTTTTGAATACTCACCATGTTCTCTTCATGTCTTTTCTCTGTTGCGGCCTTATCATCCATGAAAGTCTCAGCCTTCACTAGAGCGGTCTTTGCGAGCATGAGTGCTTGACTTACATCTTCTTCATAGCTTTTGTGATAAAGACTGATGTCTTTCTGAGCTATCGTAAGGTAGTAGTGCGTCTCAAACTGTAGCCAATATTTTCCAATATCAAGCGGACTCTCAGCAAGCAATGCCTCATCTTCTGCTTTGCAGGCATCATGGACTTTCTTCAGTGCCAAATTCTAGGAGTAAACTCCTCAACTCTTGGGAACGGCACTAGGTTTGGGGTCAAGGAATGAACTTTCAGTTCTGAAGCAAACTGATCATCCTTCATCAGCAATTCTCCTCTTAGACCATCGTCTATATCATTTATGTAATCAGGAGGAGGAATTTGAACAACTTGGGGGTCTTTTGGATTGTTCATCCTCATTTGCTGATAAGTCATCGTCATCCTCAGATTCATCAAGGTCAGCAACCTTGGAACCTAAGTCAGCAGCTTCACTTCCTTTTGGTTGAGTGGTTGTTGATGGCAACACTTCAGACTCAACAACTGGAGTTTTCGCCAGTAGTTAGTTTTAATTGAGTAGTTGCTGAGGGCAACGTTTGAGACTCAATTACTGGAGTTTCGCCAGTATTAAATGGAAGGGAGGGGACTTCCTTTGGTCTTACTCCTGAAGATTCACCAATTTCTAGATCCTGCGTATGCCTTGCATGGATCAATAGACTGTTCTGTAGAGCGCGTTGGTAGTCTTCATCCAATTCATCTTCATCATCAAGGTTTGCATCAGTGACCTTGGCATCAGAAATTTGGCTCTTGCCATTTTTCAAGGCAGCCCTTTTTCTGGCATATTCTTCTTCAGTATCAGCACCTTGTACAGGTGCTTGATTTTCAGCAGCAGGAGCAGGTTGAGATTCATGCTGAGGTTATGGTTGTTCAGCTTGCTGATTGTCTTGTTGAGTATTTTCAGCAACTGTCAATTTTAAGCCACCAGCATCAGGACTTGGACCTTGATTGTCATCATCATCGTCTTTCTTGTCCTTTGAATCTTTCCCTTCATCATCACTGGGATCAGTCGGAATGTTTTCATCTTCTTCGTCTTCATCATCATCGGTCAGAATTACTAGCTCGAATGAACGAATGTCTCGAGCTTTAGCAGAGAAGATCTCTTTTCTCATTAGATAGATGAAGATGGAGATCAGAGAAATCCATTCGCCTGTATCTTTGCCAGTTGCTGACGGACTTAACAACTCTTGACAAAGTTGTTTGCTTGAAATTCAATCAGAACTTACTTGTTGATCTTTAGTGATGAGCAGCACTTCAGTGGTCTCCTTTTGAGCCTGAAAAGAACGATATTTAGATCAGGATTGGTTTGATAATTGCTTTAGAGTTCAAAGCTGAAACATGAATTACCTGCTGAGATTCAGCAAGCTCATGTTGTACAATTTCCATTCCTTGAGGAGCTTGAGTAGCATCCTCCATTTGTTCATCCTGAAATAAATTTGAGTTAGATACAAGTACTAAGCTGTCAAACTTAGTTTTATTACCAAAAACATTAACTACCTGCTGAGCAGGGAGTGTTGATTCTGGTGCAGAGGCATCAGCAACCATCTGACTTGCATCTTGAGAAGTCTGTAGAGATAACATAATATTAGCAAAAGAATAAGTTTCAGAATTTGAAGGTTTACTGATGGTTGAATTATCTACCTGCTGAAGAAGGACAGGTTGTGGCTCAGTCCTTTCAGCATTAACAGTTTCTTCATTTTCTGGGACTGTTTCTTCAGCAGACTTCTTGGCTTGCTCTGTTTGAGAAAGTTGCATGGTTTCAGCAATCTCTCTTGTCTCTGAAATGACAAGTTGAGCAGAAGCATCTTGACCTTTAATCTCACTGCTTGTCAAGAAGACATCAATGGATTTGTTGGATGATTCTTCAATCTCCAACTCCGTTTCTTGGCTTATAGCTTCTAGTACAAGGTGGACTTTGTCTATTGATGTCTTTGGTGAACTTGGGCCAGTATTCTCAGCATCACGATATGCGTCGTTGAATAGTGCTTCTTGTGTTTCAGCAACTTCTGGAACTTGAACCATTGCTGTCTCAGCAACTGGTTCTTCAGCAACCGGGGTTTCAGCAACTTGATGAGTTGCTTGTACAACAACCATCTTTTCAGCAGCATCAGCAAGTGCCGCCTTTTGCAGATCAGCAGCAATATCACTTGCTGGTTCCATAGTTGGATCATCTAGATTATCTACAATGTAGATATCTGGGACTTGGGTAGGAATTTCATTCCCACTGCCTTGTGGTCTGTTCTCAGTAGAAGGATCAACGTGAGTCGATCATTGAAGGCTTCCGCAAACACTTCAATGTTGCTGACATAGGCATCAGTAACTACCTTGTCAACATCTACTGGATCTTGCGTTTCAGCAATTGTCTGGGAATTGTCTGAGAGGTCATGGACAATAGGGACTGACTTGCGAGCCAGTGTTTTCTTCCTTGTGTTACTTGTCCTTTTCCTTTTTAGTACAGGATTGCTGATGACGCTGCAGTCTGAGTGTCATCATCAACTTCCTCTTTTTCTTGTTAGATTTCTTCAGTTTCCCAGCAGATACGTCAGTAGTTGCATTTTCAGCAACGGCTGTTGTACACGTACCTTGTTGATCATCTACAACAGTTTCATTTTTGTCACCACCATCTACAGCAGTTTCATCTCTAAGTTGCTGAGTGGTGTCATCTGCAGCTGTTGTATACCTTTCTTGCTGGCTTGTGCTGACAACATTTGCAGCTGTTGTCTTCTTTGATTTTTCTAGTTTCTTGCCAGCAGTCTTAGGTACATTCTGCTTGTAGAAGGATCTTCCCACATTGCATACAGATTTTCTTGATTGGCAATGGGTTTCTCAGCTGAATCCTGAAATGTTCAAGGATATAGCATATCTTTATTCCATACATAACTGGAAAGGAAGGTGAGACCTTGTTGTCTTCTACCTTTACCTTGAACTTAGTGATACAATCAACAAGCCTGTTGAAAATGTACTTAGCCCAGTTAAGTTCCGTTTTATTTTCATGGATATGCATCAGCAGCGGCCATCTTCTCAGGCCTACTTTGTCAATTCCTCCGACTTGGGAGTCCAAAACTTTTATCAGTAGCAGAGCTACTAGACCAAGTGAATGGCAGAGATGCTTCCTCTTAACGTGCTTTGTCCAAGTCACGGGAGCAATCTCTCCTTTCTTCATTTTCTCATTTCTGACCTCACTGTAGAAAGCTTCAATTTCTTCGTCAGTGGCAGTCACGTCATCTTCAGTTCCAGTGGTTGGAATCTGAAAGATTTCCACTAAATCAGTCCATTTCAGGACGATTTGCGTGTTCTGAACTGTAATAAAGATCACTTTTTCAATGACTCCTTTACTATCAGTAAGGGACTGGATTTCTGCATTATTGTAGAAATCCATTGTGTCTATCATGCTCACTTGCTTAGTGCGAGCAGATATAAAGTTCATGAGGCCTTGCTGCTTGATAAATTCAAGCGCCTCTTCATTCTCGTCATCGAGTTCTTCTTCATAGAAGTATCTAATGTACTTCTCCTTTGCAAATCCACCCCATTGCATCATCATCTCACACTTTGCAGTGTCAAGATATGACGGAGGCATAGGTCTTTCCGATATCCTATCGTTTTTCAACACAACTTTCGTTGTGTTTGATGCCGGAGTAGTCACCGGAGCAGTGCGTGTCTCAACACTGTCAACCTTAGACGACTTTGAGGACTTAGAGGACTGTCTCTTTGGTGCCATTTCTTTATAGAGAAGAAAGTGTACGAAAAAGATAGTTTGCTTTTTGACCGGAGGTACAGTAGATTCAGGCTAAAATTTGCAGAGAAAGGAAATGTGAGTTAAAGAATTTTGTCATTTCTCTAACTCCTTCTTTATATAGTGTCTCAGATGTGCGAGAAATTCAATCGATTTGAACTCTCAGCAAGGGTAAAACAGAGAAACACAGGTGTTAGTGGAGCCTTTGCATTAAATGCGTAGTGGCCCACTAACTTGAAACCGTCAGAGCATTCTCTCTCTTGTTTTATTAACTGTTAGATTAGTAACTCCTTTTAATCAATGGCCACGATTGTATTTCATGTCATGATTATTATGAGTTTATCTGTGCCCGATTAACATCACAAATTGAGTTTTAAGGGATTAGATTGCTTGCTGAAATAGACAAGAATCTTTTAGATATCTCATATTTTCTTAAGTTTAAAAGATATTTCTGATTTCCCGTATCAGTAAATTCTTTTGTACTTGAGATATCCTTTGGTAAAATCTAAGAAATGAGTTTTGCTCTTTTTCTGAGTTCCCGTCTCAGAATATTCCCTTGATACTTCAATACCTGTTTCAGTATCTTTGATTGTCTGAATGCCTTTCAGCAATCCTTAAGGTTTTTCTCTTACTGAGTGCCTGTCTCAGCAAGTGATCAAGTTTCCTAACAAATACTCGTTTTGAAGGAATTACTTGCTGAGTGCTTGTTTCAGCAAATATGTAGTGACTTATCATTTCTTAGAAGAAATTAGTAGACGGAGCTTTTAAGTAAGAATACTTTGGCTTGCTGAATACCTGTTTCAGCATTCTGCCAAATGTATCCTTTATTGAGGTAGTTCAATCAATCCAAGGTTATACCTTAGCATTGCGAACCTATTATCTGGTAGGGGCTTTGTAAAGATGTCAGCAAGCTGATCATCAGTGCCTACTTTCACAACCTCAATATCTCCTTTTTCTACATGATCTCTAATGAAATGATGTCTAATATCAATGTGCTTAGTCCTAGAGTGAAACTTAGGATTTTGCGTGATAGCAATAGCACTTGTATTATCACAAAAGATTGGTGTTTTCTTTGCAGAAATACCATAATCTCTTAATTGTTGCTGAATCCATAGGATTTGAGCTGTGCAACAACCAGCTGCAACGTATTCAGATTCAGTGGATGAATTGGCAACACAGGTTTGCTTCTTGCTGAACCATGATATTAATCTAGTACCCAAAAGCTGACAAGTTCCAGAGGTACTTTTTCTAACTAGAGTTGATCCTCCATGATCAGCATCAGAATAACCAACGAATTCTAGTCCAGAATCTTTAGGATGCCATAATCCAACATTGATTGTACCTTTGACATATTTCAGTATCTTGATTGCCTTTTTGTAGTGTGATTCTCTTGGGTCAGATTGGAATCTTGCACACACACAAACAACATACTGAATGTCAGGTCTACTTGCTGTTAAATACAACAAGGAACCAATGAACTAAGAGTATTTTACCATCATGGTTCATGGTAAATAAGGTTTTGTCAACTTCACCTTTCTTGAAACCATTTTCCAGCAAGAACTTAGCCAAGGTATCATACCATGCTCTTGGTGCTTGCTTTAGACCATATACAGCTTTCTGAAGCTTGTATACCATCTTGATTTCTGAGGGAAGTTCAAAGCCAGGGGGTTGTTCTAAATAGACTTCTTCAGCAAGTTCACCATTCAAGAATGCACTTTTAACATCCATTTGGTAAACAATGAAGTCATTGTGAGCAGCAAAGGCCAAGAAAAGCCTAATTGCATCCAATCTAGCAACTGGTGCATAAGACTCATCATAGTCCAATCCTTCAGTCTGATAGTAACCTTGACCAACTAAACGTGCTTTATTTCTTGTTACTTCACCAGACTCACTCAACTTGTTTCTGAACACCCACATTGTACCAATAGTGATGATGTCGTTTTTCACCAATTAAATTTGTTTAAAAGCCTAAGAACACTTATCACTACACAAACTAGAGTGCAATGGAAAGTTGTCCCCGAGTGTCGTTCTCTCGGGACCTAACGTGGCTTTGTTTGAGGTTTTTGCTAGTAATTTCAGTCAACGAGTTCAAATGTTTGTAGAATGGTTTCCTTTGAACAAAGCAACGAGAAATCAGATTTTTGTAAACAAGTTTGGAAAACGGTTGGTGGTAGAAATCAAATACACATGCATGGGTTAAGAATATGGTCACAAGTTCAGTGCGTAAAACCTTCGATCAAGTCTGCTAAGCAACTCGTCTAGGCAACTTTAAGACACACATCATAAAAGATCACTATCAATACTTTAGAGGTGCTTGTCACCAACACCATTTATCTAGCATGCTGCAAATCTCAAACATACAATCCTATATTTCATTGACCAAGAGTTTGTCACTATACTCAATTCGAATATATTTTATAGGCAACTAAGAATCATATGAAGGGATTTGCAGCAAGATTGAATCACAATCTCATGTAAGCATAAACATAACCCATAGCATGCATATTCTACATTCTACCACCAACACAAAAGATTTAGCTACTCATATTCATCAACATAGACATCAATTCATATGAATAATAATCAGAATACATCATATCAAACTATAAGACAAGAGAGTGATACAAGTTACCACCAAAGCTGTCACTAATCGGTGGAAAGCAAAGAAAACCTCTCCGTAGATGATTACAAAGGATGAATCCCAATCAAAACCTTGAATCCCAAGCTAAAATACAATGTAATCTGAGTTTTCTCTGAGTTTTGGGGCTTAGGAGCTCTCCAAAATGAAGTTACAGTCCAAAAGATATTCAAAAAATGACCAAAGATCAGATCTAAGAAGGAAAATCCGAAAACGTAACCGCTGCCAAGCGGAGCGCTTGGCAAGCGAAGCGCTTCTGGCACTCCAAGCGCTTCGCTTGGCTTCTGTGCCAAAGCTCCTGGAAATTGAAGCGGAGCGCTTCACTATTCCAGGCGCTTAGCTTGGCTCCTGGGCAGATTTTTGTCTTCAAACTCAATCTTTTTGCCCTCGCACGGCCCTCGGGTGCCTTGGACTCATCCTTCTCGATGCTTATTGAAGCCCAAACACTTACGAACAAGCCACGGAGATTGGGGAACTTCAACGGGGCCATCTTTTCCATCAAAAAGGCTCGTTTTTAGCTCCAAAAACGCCGTTTCGTACCTAAGTGCCTGAAAATGCAGAAAACACAAAACGTGACACTATTCTACAAAACTAACCAAAAAACAAGGCTAGAAGATAGCAAAAGAAGGTAAGAAAGACAAGATGAACGCGTCAAAAATACGTTCATCAAACTCCCCAAACCAAACCTTTGCTTGTCCTCAAGCAACAAACTATCCTAAATGCAACACAAAAGGAGTCTCATGCCAAGTAAAGTGAACTAATCTATTGAATCTACCAAATGCTTATGAACAAAACCAAATGAGCATGACATGCAAGTAGGTTGAAGAATGCCTCGATTGCGAATATACACATTCTCATGTGCACTTGGTTAAACAAAGGAGTCTCTCGTAACATCTTCTACCTGGACCTGGTCAATGACGACACAATGATGCATGTTATCATACTACAATTGCCCCGTGCCTATGAAACCGAGGACTTGCTTCTGTTCACCAAGCGAGACTTTTCCTCAAGAGAGGGCGAACCAATACTGGCTCTCATCAAACGAAGGAGGGTTCCCTTAGAAAGATAACACTCCCCTATTCTACCCAGACTCTCAAGAATGACCCTCTTTCAACCACTTCTTGAATAGCAAGACGAGGGTGGTCAAGAACAGGCCTTGGACAAAGGCGACACGAAACGAAAGATAGAATTTACAACTCGATAACTTCACAATAACAAATATTTACATGACACTTGACACTTTACTAGACTGCTTTTGGCTTGCAACGACCCTTCTTTTGCTTTTGGGTCTTATTCTTTATTTTCTTTCTTCTTTTTTTTTTTTTTCTCTTTTCTTTTCTCTTTTTTTTTCTTCTTTTCTTTTCTTCTTTTCTTTTTCTCTTTTTTTATAAAGGGGCAAGCAGCAGTACTACGTGTCAAAAACTTCTCCCCAAACCTATTCGAGAGAATAGGTTTGAGCACAAAGACGAAAAAGAAAAAGGAAAGACTCATTTACAAAGACACCTCCCCAAACCTATTCGAAAGAATAGGTCGGGACACAAAACAAAAAGAAAAAGAAAAAGGAAACTTTACAACGACTCAAAGACGAAAGACAAGATCAAAGAAGCAACCCCCTCCCCAAACCTATTCGATAGAATAGGTTTAATACAAGGAATCACACACCTCACACTACCTCCTTCCTAGGCATTTGGCAATCTCTAATCGAGGTGAAGAACTTGTCGCCTCTTACGTACATAATTACACGGGTTACAACCATAGACTCTAACATGCATCATTTCGTAAGGCCATCGTGAACCGCAGTAGAAGAAACACCACTCGAGGTGATGTCGAGACTACTAAGCTTAACTAGTGCACATGCGAATGTGATAAACCAAGCGAGACAAGCTTCAAACTACTTGCAAAGTGATGCAACATATGATCAATGTTCATAAACACTTAGTCTACTCAATAAAAAAAGTTCAAAAGACTTGGCAATAAACTCCACACACAACAACGTGCAACAACTAATCTAGGGATGATATGCATGCAAAAATTTGAAAAAACACGACAAATCACATGAACTTGAGGCATGTACGAACCACACAAGCATATAGTACTGCAAATCCAATACCCCCTCCCCAAACCTAAACTTTTGCTCGTCCTCGAGCAAAGAAAAGTTGAATGAAAAGGAAAAATTGGATTGAAAGTACACTTCCCTGAGATAAAGGTTCGTGTCCAATCTCCTATATATGAGTAGTACCTGAAAGGACTCAAGAAACAAGTGAAAACGGGTGCGCAAAGGTGAGAAGAATGGAAAAAACGAGGAAAATCTGGGTACAGGGTCCAGGCGGACCGCTTGGCGGGAGCCAAGCGGTTCGCTTGGCAAGCGGAGCGCTTGGGAGGTTCCAAGCGCTCCGCTTGAATTTCCAGAAAGTTACAAAACTTTCTGGAATTTCAAGCGGACCGCTTGGCCCTTCCAAGCGCTTCGCTTGGCTCTGTTTCCATATTTTCAACGTTTTTTTTCTTATCTTAAATCACCTAAGGCACCAAGACAAAAACTAAACTAAACGAATCACGACAAAAGGCTCACAGACAACACCTACAAAAGAAAATAAAGATACAACCTCGGGTTGCCTCCCGAGAAGCGCCTTCGTTTAAAAGTCGTTGGCTCGACTCTTCACAACTCATGCGGGATTGAATTCATATTGGGTACTAGACTTCCCCATCAATGCCCTCTTTAATCGGTGAAATCCCTGCACATTTGAACGAAGGAATAGAGGACCAAAGTATCCTATAAGTTTGTTAGTGCAAGTCTTCCCAACACATGAATTAACAATGGCTCGCAACATGTGTCGCTTGCCATCTACCTCAAAACTACATGTACGACGGTACATGTCAATCACCATGTGCACCTTATTGATGAAGGCTCTTCCCAACAGGACCACATCCTTAAGATTAGCTTCCGAAGTCGGCATAACTATGAAGCTCGTCTTCACCTCAACACCGGCAACTCTAATAACCAAGTCTTCGAGAACTCCCAAAGGTTTCCTCATAGACCCATCAGCAAGTTGAACCATAGCTTTCATAGGCTTCAAACTGATGAATGTGTATTTTACACTTTCATTCGAGTCTTTTTCACCTATTTTAGCTATCTTCTATGTTAATTTAGCTATATTTTAGTAAATTTTATTAGAATAGTGTCACGTTTCCTTTTAGATTTTATTTTACAGGTTTTGGTTGAAATTCTGAGATTTACGGGCAATTATATCACAGTCTACAAGGAATTGGTGTTCCAGAAGCATATTTGGAGTATCTGAAGGTTTCCGGATAGGATTTGGAGTCTAGGGGCCGAATCTGGAGGTTAGAAGGCCATTAGAAGTCTGAAACCGAGTCCGAAAAGGTGAAGAAATCCAAATCCGCGTCGAAAAACGCGGAAATTCCGTGAAATACTGGGGGGCGAACCGCCCTGTGTCTCGGGCGAACCGCCCCAGATATATTTCGGGCCTATATATAGTTGCGAGTTTTCTCTCCGAAAATCATATCTTTCCAAGCCTACTTTCTCATCTCTCTCTATAGTTTTAGGTAGGAACTTCCCGGGGCCTGTCCTGGGAGTTCCATAGCTTAGGGGATACTTTTTCATAGCAGATTGGAGCGCGTAGGATCACAATCATCCGGAGATTGACAACCTTTGGTAACTTTGTATCTTACAACTTTTATCTACTTATTTTCTATTCATTCAATATGTTTTCTTCTATGATTGCTATTGATTGCATGCACATTATGAGTAGCTAAACTTATCGTTGGTGGTAGTATGTGAATTTTTAGCGAGGGAAGATAATCATGCTAATGGCTATATCGCGCATTATACTCCGTGTCATTGCTTTATTTCGTTGATGAGTTGAACACCAAAATTCTCGTATGTTGTATTGATTATTATGCACACTAGGACACTTGTCGGCCAATCAGACTTAATTATCTTCGTAGTATTGAATGATTACGAAACACAATAGGACGTTAGTTGTTGACAGGTCAGACCCATATTATCTTCGTAGTGCACAATACTTACAACAGGACCCAAGATGCATTCAAAGATCTCTATGCAAGACCGAGGAATTTATGCATGATTATCGACCCATTATGTTAAGAAGGACCATACTATCACCAACCTCCATTATCTGCTTGAAAACCCCCTATTGCTTTCTAACTGCTGTTTTATATTCTTAATTAAATAGATAAAGCTAGTTATAGTCCTGAGAGAACGACACTCGAGTCATTCTACTACTACACTATGGTTTTCGTTGTAGTTGTGGATTGCCTTTGGCTAATTACAAATTTATTTGACTGAATCTGACACGTTCATCACAAACCAGTCAACCGGGATTCTTCATACACATTCATCGGCAAGACATTGACTCCAGCTCCTGTGTCCAATGTAGCCAATATACCATCCTTCGTGCCAAGACCGATTTCCACATCGAAGCTCTCAAGTGCGGGTACTTCCACCATCTCATCCTCAGACGATGAGCTTTCTTCTTCAATATGTGAAGCTTCTTCCTCAACCATAGAGGGCTTAGGCTCCTCGTTAGCAACGCAAGGCTCAGAGATTTTCTTGCTACTTGGAACCTCTACTCGTGCTCCTTCTCTTGTGACCGTGATCTCAATTGGAATATTAGTCACCACCGTGATGGCCATAGCTCTCTCGGTATTACCCAAAAGCTTCTCTTGCTCAGGACTAGCTCCTCTATCAATTAGCTCTTGCAACTTCATGTTAATAGAAGAAGTACTAGCCTCCAAGTTCTCAAACCGCTTCTCGTTCATAGCCTGATTCTTGTAATAAGATTCCATAAACTTGTCGGTCTTTTCTACCAAGCTTTGCACCATGGCGACCAAAGAGGATAGAGCATATCCGGGTACCCCATAGTTTACCTCAGCATGTTGACGTTGACTGGCGAATCCTTGCTCATAGTCATCACCACGACCCACTTTCTCTTCAAAAGCCGCTATGGGTTCTTCTCTAGGTTCTTTTGAATGAATTTTGGCTCTTATATTCCGGTTCTGAGAATTCCGGTACATTATATCCAACTTAGCTTGAGCTTGACTCGGAAACAACTCTCCCATGCTTCCTCCACAAATGCTATCCACTTGTGCTTGAACACCAGGATGCAAACCATTATAGAGAATTGGATGAGCTGACCTCCATCAAAGTCGTGCTGTGGGCACCGATATTGCAACCCTTAAACCGATCATAAGCCTCATGGAAAGTTTCATCATACTTCTGCTCAAAAGTGCTGATTTGTCTCTTATAACCATAGTCTTGGAAGCGGGATAATACCGATCCATAATTTTCAAACACTGAGCCCATGTGTCAAAGATCCAGCTTCTAAGGATCTCAACCAAGCCTTCGCTCTATCCCCAATCCCATAGCGAAAACCTTCATCCGCAATCATCATCAGTAATTCCTCCGGTCTAGGCAAGTAGAGCACGAATTCTCTAAGTCACTCAAATACCCAATGACATCCTCATTGTCCATGCCATAGAACTTGGGTAATTGCTGGAACACGGTCTTAAGCTCCAGATTTCCTGTTGCATCATTGAGAAAATAGCTGGACCACTAGGCCCAACCGTAACTTTTGAGAGTAACTTCAGTGGTTGCTCACCATCTCGCCTGAAATCTAGTGCAATAAACACAACACTCAGACAAGGATTTTTTTCAGTTACGTGAAACAAAAACCAGAACACATAGAATTAAGCAAAAGAAATAGGGGGAAAGAAATGGGGTGAGAAAGTGATGTGGCTGAAAAACCAAAAACAAAACCACAACCAAAGGAGTTAAGTCCCCGGCAACGGCGCCAAATTGATGTGTCGTTTTCACCAATTAAATTTGTTTAAAAGCCTAAGAACACTTATCCTACACAAACCTAGAGTGCAATGGCAAGTTGTCCCTGTGCGTTCTCTCGGGACCTAACGTGGCTTTGTTTGAGGTTTTTGCTAGTAATTTCAGTCAACGAGTTCAAATGTTATAGAATGGTTTCCTTGAACAAGCAACGAGAAATCAGATTGTTGTAAACAAGTTTGGAAAAGGTTGGTGGTAGAAATCAATACACATGCATGGGTTACGAATATGCTCACAACGTTCAGTGCGTAAACCTTCGATCAAGTCGCTAAGCAACTCGTCTAGGCAAACTTTAAGACACACATCATAAAAGACCACTATCAATACTTTAGAGGTGCTTTCACCAACACCATTTATCTAGCATGCTGCAAATCTCTAACATACAATCCTATAGCTTTCATTGACCAAGAGTTTGTCACTATACTCAATTCGAATATATTTTATAGGCAACTAAGAATCATATGAAGGGATTTGCAGCAAGATTGAATCACAATCTCATGTAAGCATAAACATAACCCATAGCATGCATATTCTACATTCTACCACCAACACAAAAGATTTAGCTACTCATATTCATCAACATAGACATCAATCATATGAATAATAATCAGAATACATCATATCAAACTACAAGACAGAGAATGATACAAGTTACCACCAAAGCTGTCACTAATCGGTGGAAAGCAAAGAAAACCTCTCCGTAGATGATTACAAGGATGAATCCCAATCAAAACCTTGAATCCCAAGCTAAAATACAATGTATCTGAGTTTTCTCTGAGTTTTGGGGCTTAGGAGCTCTCCAAAACGAAGTTACAGTTCAAAAGATATTCAAAAAATGACAAAGATCAGATCTAAGAAGAAAATCCGAAAACGTAACCGCTGCCAAGCGGACCCTTGGAGAAGCCAAGCGGACCACTTGGCAAGCGAAGCGCTTTGGCACTCCAAGCGCTTCGCTTGGCTTCTGTGCCAAAGCTCCTGGAAATTGAAGCGGAGCGCTTCACTATTCCAGGCGCTTAGCTTGGCTCCTGGGCAGATTTTTGTCTTCAAACTCAATCTTTTTGCCCTCGCACGGCCCTCGGGTGCCTTGGACTCATCCTTCTCGATGCTTATTGAGCTCAAACACTTCCGAACAAGCCACGGAGATTGTGGAACTTCAACGGGTCCATCTTTTCCATAAAAAAAGGCTCTTTTAGCTTCAAAACGCCGTTTCGTACCTAGTTGCCTGAAATGCAGAAAAAACACAAAACGTGACACTATTCTACAAAACTACCAAAAAACAAGGCT
>CM051455.1:66117830-66134156 GCA_028274465.1 Plantago ovata
ACTACTAGAAAACTCATTCATAATTAACAGCTCAAAACTGTTAGGTTCATGGTTTTACTGTTAGTTATACAAGGTAACTAACAGCACACCGTTGATTCTATCTGTCATTTGGTGGGGTGTTAGCAATGGGAGCAAAAGCAACGGATCGTCAGTTATGGAGCATAAGTAACAGACAAAAGCAACAGACTATTGTTAGACATATGGCCCACACACAACCAACAGGCTATCTCCGTTGCTAATAAACATGCGATACGTATATGTATTCTTGGCTCATAATTGACGGATAGTTGTCAAACACATCTGTTATTGCCAATTATGAGTCTACGTATTTTAGTTCCCATAGACTCAACAACCGCCTGTCATTTATGTAAATGCTGTGTATTCCTACTAGCCGTATAACTAACAGCTATTGTTGATTTCATGTTCAATTATTACTCTAATATTACAGGAAAAAAAAGATTTATGTTCGTATAAGTGACAGTAACCTGTCAATTATAATTTGAACTGATTTTAGATAAAAAAAACTGAATCTAAATTTTGATAATTAAGATTCATATATAAATATAAAAAATCTAAATTAGATGACCATAAAAATAATATTCTATAAAAAAAGTATTGTCATCCACAATAAATTATATACATTTCAACCAATATTTATCTTGAACAATTCCACTATCTAAAACTTAAAAGTAATTCTCTTGTACAATTTCACTCTCTAAAAGTAAAAGCTAAAAATTAATTCTCTTGGACAATTGCAATCCTTGATTCCTTGGTATAGCATCTTTCATTCCATTCCATTGGACTCACGGAAAGACAAAAAAAAAAAAAAAAAAAAAAAGAATCACAAACAAAACAAAGAAAGGGATAGTTAGTTGATGTTAACAAATATAGAATATACCAAAGTGTAGTTACTTAGAAGCTTGAAATAAGAAATTTTAATTACCTCAAAGGATTTGATAATGTGCCTACACAAGAAAAAGTAGACAAATTGAATTAGTAATGTTTACATAATTATAGATGAAATATATACCTTCAATATAAATGTAGTATACCTTTTAATTTCTTTCACACATGGTTGATAGTGAAATATGAATGAATAATTGAACAAAATATGCTAGACTTGGAGAAGAATGAAGAACAGAGAATGAACAAGGATGGATGGAATGGATAAATGATGGGTGGGAGGTGCAAGCAGCTAGTACATATAAAACTTAAAATATTATATAATCAACAGATGTATGTTGGTCATGTTAAAATTTAACCGCGCATCAGCACCGAAATTTTTTGAAATTTATGCAACTAACGGAAAGCTGTTGATTATGTTTCAAATTGAGCGGTTCTTGGGTGGCCAAATTTTTTGAATTTTAAGCTGGTAACGGAATGCTGTTGATTATACAAAAATTAAGGCGCCATATCCAAAGTTTCAGCAAAATAAGCGGTAGTTTGAATTGGTTGAATTTTTTACATACTTGACAGAACGCTGTTGGTTATATATTTGTGTATATTATAAAAAAGATAAACATTATACTAATACTTATCTTGTGAATGAGATAAAAATATGATTCTTGGTTAAGAATCATTGTGCTTCTTATCTTGCACATATTGCACATAAGTTATTCTTTAATTTTGTTGTATATATAGTCCTTATACCATCTCTTCTTATTCAGTACTTTCTCCTACATATTTTATGTTATTATCCCTACAATCAAACAACTTGAAGTTTTCCATATTTTAAATACATAATTACGTCCCAAAAGAAAAAAAAAAAAACCAAAAAAATCTTGATTACGAGTTTGAATATCCAAGGACACGCTCTCTCGATATTAAGGTATTCTCATAAATTACGTGATTTTTGTATGTACATTTAAATTACATGATTTTCGTATGTACATTTAAATTTTGTAGTACAAATGTTTATGATTTTATATATTTTATTTCATAATCATGTTCATACAAATCGATTATGGTTGTCTAAGCTGCATATTTATACCCTTGGGATCAGTGGTGATCCTAACAAAAGAATATCATTACAAAAAATATAGGTTATCTTGGTCATTTAATTAAATATAGTAAGCATATCTTTGATAGTACTCATCATTTAATTGTATATCTTAATTTTCTGATGGAAGTTTAATTAATAATAAATTGATAATACACCTGATATATATATCAAATAATAAATTGTGTAGATGGAATTGATATTATTTTATTTTATAAATAAATAATATTAACAAATCATTTAAGAACTTTTAAATTCTGAAATGCTAAAGAAAATTTTAAAGTTTAGATTTAAATGTAAGTGTAGTAAAATAGTATTTTGTTTCAATAATTAAAAGAAGTTATCGAATTAGATTAGTTGCTCAAGGTTGGATATATTTTTTTTATGTTTTTTTTGTGTAACTTTTAATAATTTTAATTAGAAATTTATGTTTATTTATCTGGTAATTATTATATTTCATAAAAGTATAATATTTTAATTTGGACAGGATATTAACATGAATAACTTTCGAGAGTGGATGTATAACAAGTGGGGTGTAAACGGCATAAGGCCAGAGTTCTTCGCTGGAGTGGAGACCTTTTGTGATTGGGCATTTACTACACAAAATATGGTTGAGATTCCGTGTCCATGCACCGAATGCACATGCGGATGGCCTTATCTCGACAGAGCAACGGTCACCATGCACTTATACCAGTACGGTTTCCAACCTGGATACCATATCTGGAACCATCATGGTGAAAGTTACGGCGGTCAACAAGGAGTTCACTATGACATAGGAGGGGCGGGGCCATCATCTGCACCCACGGATCAATACGGGGATGAGTTTCAATCTGACCTGGATTTTGTAAATGATTGGTTTCCACATCTCCATCACAATGATGACACACATGAACCTGGAATGCCAAATCCGGAAGCAAAAAAGTTATACGAGTTAATACACGCTGCAGATCAACCTTTACTAGTGTAATCTTGATATTTGGGTGACCAACCTTTACTAATTGTTGATTTAGAATCCTGTTGTAGTTAGTTACATGTGTATGGGTTATATTTTACCGTAGTCTGATGTATCATTGAATTAAGCTTGTATGAAATTTGCTTTGAAGCTAAGATTCGTGAATAAATTTGGATTTAATTATGTAAATGCAGTATGGTTACACTAGTGCTGTTAAAGAAACTGCAACTGGGAGTAGTTCTGAAACTGTCCCATTTGTCCCTGCATTATGGGTTGAGCATGCTGAAGGAGTTAATCATGGAAGGGTGAGAGGCGTGTCTAGTACGGTTATTCTTTATGAAGCAGGATATACCTCGAACCGAGGACATGTTCCACCTGTTCATTCAACAGCGTCATCCTTTGATAGAGAAAGAAAGGACATGGAGAAGGATTTTAATAACTTTAAGTCTGAAGTGAAGTCCAAAATGAACAAGCAATTAAAGGCCATGAAAGACTTTTTCATTAATGTCTTGGAGAAAACAGGTAACTCTGAAGTGGCGAAACAAGCTGATGCAACTTTTGTGTTTGATGATGATGAGGATAATGATGATGATGCTGGTGGTGGTAAAGATCTTGACGACGAGACCAACGATGAGGAGACTGATGGTCGTTCTTCTGGCCCTTCGACTACTTGATCATACTCTTATCTGATTGCTATGTATGTATTGGTAAGGACTTTGTTATGTTTTAGTATTTGGGCGGTGTATTCGTACATCACACTGTTATTTGTACATCGTATTTGATCATACTCCCTTCGAGGACTTGATCATACACCGACTGACTCCTTGTATGTGAATTGTTTATGCAGGGAACGCAGTAAGACAATATGAAGCACATACAGATAGTTGAATGTATCAAGCACCTTTTGTAGAAACTCGAGAGTTGGAGACTCTCTTTTGTGTGCAGAGAAAGTAATGTAGTGGTAGATGTTCTATTAAAAATCAGTTCTTCTGTCTGTGTAAGTTATCTGGACTCCCCTTGATGTTTTAGAACATGCTAACTTAGGGGAAATAGTTTTTGAATCTTGGCCATTTTGGTTGGATAGTTTGTTACGACCAAGATTAGCTTCATACTTCCTACCTTTCAGTTCAATCGGCGGAGGAAGCATATATTTCTATATGTATGTAACTACTTATTATTATTACTAGCAATAAAATGCGATACTTTTTCCAAAAAAAAAAAAAAAATTGGATGTTGACTTTTTCACTGTTTCGAAGTATTATTATTTTGTTGTTATTGTTGTCATTGATTGTCTCTAATTGTGCTTTGAAGTTTATAAATATTAAATTACACATTAAATATATTAAAAAAATAAAAGTTTCTGTTTCCGATTTTTTTATAGTTTTAGCGTTTTCACGTACCCGTATTGTTTCCCTTTCCGTTTCCGTGCTTTCTAGTTGCAAACGAATAAAACAAAAACATTGAAAGCGTAAGGTAACACAGGTTCTTATTAACACCCCACGAATTCTTCGTATAAGTAGATTTTGATAAAACTCAACACATTTAAAAAGTTTGAAATATTGCAAATCACACCTTAGTGCCATTTCCTTCCCCATTTTAGGGGTATAGAATATTGTGACAAAAAAACAAAATAGAAAAAAAATCCCTTTCTCCACCTTATAATCTGATATCATGATTTTGTCACCGGCGAGAAATTCCTTCAAACTTAAATTCAATGTGTGTTCTAATAAATTTCAAATTTACGAGATATTATTTAAAAATAATTATTATTTATTATATAAATAAAAAAAATGAGATGTTTGACATTTTAGAGGGATTTTCATTGTAAATTACTCGTACAATTTTACATAATACTCCCTCCGTTCCCTGAGAAGTGTCCTGTTTGCCATTTTGGGCGTTTCGTTAGAAGTGTCCTGTTTCCTTTTTGGAAATAATACTATCCAACACATATTATAAAATATTCATCCTAATTATGTGGTCCCAAGTCATTAATCAAGTTAATTAAATTAATTAGCTCTAATTAGCTCTGTGAAAAAGTAATGCTCCCGCAAAATAATTGTACTACGGTACTACTAGTAGTCTACCTTATGTTTTACCCACCAAATGCCCTAAAAATCTGTTGGTCTACCGTGTCCTCACTCCTATTTACCATGTCGTCGCCGCCGTCATCTCCGGTCAAATTGGAGATGGAAAATAGCAGATCCATTCATCCTCTTGCACGCAAAGCCTCTGCACTCTCTTCTCCAGTCAAATCACAAAAGAAAAAGAGAATATCAGCTCCTCTTCCACACAACTCTTCCCCACCTTCTTCTCCGGTCAAATCGGAGACGGTAAAGAGTCCATCGCCTCCCCCTCTGCTGAATTTTGTTCCTGTCACTCTGGATGATGACGATTTCAATGTCGTGGGGCTCTTTGTTCCTGATTCTGAGGATGATGATGAGTTTGATTCCAGACCATGGTGCCAGAGACAGTTTTGCCGGATTTTCTGCCTAACATCGTCAAAGCTTCATATTTGACTTCGGTCAAAGACATTGGTTCTGATACTTTGACTTCCATGGTTCCGGATACAGTGGAGCCGAATTTTATGGATTCTGATGTGAATTCGGTCAAAGACATTGGTTTTGATACTTTGGCTTCCATGGTTCCAGAGACGTTGGAGCCAAATTTGATGGAGTCCGAGCCGGAGCCGGATTCGTGGGTTCCTGATTCACCTGTGACTGACTCCAAGGAGATGCTTCTTTTGAAGCTCAAGAAGTCCAATGAAGATAGCCGTCCATTTATGAGGGAGATGATTCTTCTGTTTATGCCTCATTTTACCCACTGGTAATGCCTCATCTTTTATTTTAGTTTGATTGGCAATGCCTCCTCTGTTTATTTTAGTTTGATTGGCTTAATTGTGTTGTATGCTTGGTATACTGGAATTCTCTATTTGGTTCATGTGAAGTGGCACTAGATTTATAGCCTCATGAAAATTTTACAACTAGATGTTTAGAACTTAAAAACAAGATCTCACTTAGGACCTGTTTTCAAGCCATAAACACGTACAAAATAAGTTGTCATCTGGTTACAGAGTTATCCTATAGAGTTACATACAAAGAAGTTGCTACTTAGTTATAGAGTTACCCTATATAGTTACATACAAAGAAGTTGCTACCTAGTAACCGGGTACCCTTTATAGTTACAAAGGATTCTACCATGTACGTAGACTAAGTTTGAGCCAAGCTAGCAACATCACTAGCAAGTTCTCCTAACCCATCTGCTTCCCCCGCTGCCACCAAGTAACCAATACACTCACTCACCAATGTCAACATAGAGTGAACTGAGACACCATTTAATCCTTTCAAACATATTACCTGGTGTCAAATGTGGTTTGATTGCATTTGTATGAACTCTGATCTTCTTCTCTTTCTTCCACCTCCAAATTGTGGTTCTCCCAACTTTCAGTGCACTTGCGAGTCCAGTTATAGTTTTCCTTTTTTTCTTCGGAATCGCTTTTATTGTTTCTGCATCAACTTCCAGTTTTCTTTTTGTAACATAGCCCACTTTCTGATTTGACAATAAATTGGCTTCCCTTGTTGCATCTGGGCCACTGCTTTGTTCCATATTCTGCTCACCGTCCTCCTGGTCACACCAAAAGCGAGACTTGCTTCCGCAATCTTCCCCCGCTCTAGCTTCCGTCCCCCGAGCTCAACATTGTAGTGCAGCATCAGAAATTGTGCTACCTGGTTTCTCAACTGGTTGGACAAGTTAGGTTTTGAATTAGACATTTTGAACAGAAGCTGTATATATATGGGATGCAAACTACTTTTTGATTGGCTTCAAGATTGTCATTGGTGGTTGGCTAGGAAGCAATGCTGTGTATTTTTGGCAAGATGCTGTAGATTGGCATTTATGGATGTACTTATAATTCTAGTGGTTTGTTGTTGTAAATTTGTAATATAGGAGGGAAAACTCTGATGATTATGGTGGGAAATTTTCATTTGTTATAGTAAGGCTGTGAAATGCCATTTTAGATTTGGAAATATTTTCAGTACAGTAACTGGCTCAAATTTTGAAAATTTTGTGGGCTGTCTTTGCATCATGTTTATATTTTTGGAGGGAGTTGTTAAGTTGGACTCATCACATTATTATTGTCCACAAGACCCCACAAGTCCACTTGCATATTTATTTAAATCATTTATCTTAAAACTTGAGCCAACTTGAGAAGTGAGACACTTCTCAAGGAATGGAGGGAGTATTACTTAAGGAAATATACGCACGGTTCAATAAGGAAATATACACAAGGTAAGTAGGTGAATACAGTCATACAAGTCATACAGATATAAAAGGAGTCATGATATACAACATTTGACAGCTAGCTGTTAGTTATCTAGATTAGGAGTATGCCACCACGATACAACTTGAATATTCATACGCCCTCTCTCTTCACTATTATTTTTTATACTATAACCAACAGCTGGTTGTCACTCATTCCTTTATTATATATTTATTTTAGTAAGACTTTTCTGTATAAGCAACGGGCTTCTGTTGGTTACATGTTGCTACATTATAGCCGATTAATATAATGCAAAGTTGTAGATATAACTAACAGATACATACAAACCGTTGCTTATCGCATTAAGTACTTCACAGCAAATTTGTCTGTTAGTTATTTCCTGTCACTTATGTTCAAGTTTTTTAGTAGTGGGGTCCGTCCGCGTAGATGTACACACTGATTCTGAGAATCAATTTCAGGTTTCATATCTATAATGTGTATTTCAGAGCGGTAAACCTTAAAGATACAACTATTTTATACCTATTTCAGTTTAGATGCTCACCCCTACCAGTTTTCATATATGCAGAATTTATTTCGCCAAATCCTCCAGATAAATGTCGGACATTCCGAGCGACGTTTCTCGGGAAATACTCCGTCGTTTATCAGTCGAATGCTTGTTCAGGTTGAGGTCTGTCTGCAAGTCATGGCGCAGCGTTATTGACGATCCTGAGTTCGCTAAACTGCACATGAACGGTGGAATGGGGGAAGATTGGGTCATGCACATGAGCAAGACCGGTAAGCTCTTCTTGTTACATCTGAGGCACTTGATTTACCTGAAAAACATAGTCGAAAGCAATGATGTTACCGACATCAAACCTCCCGTGGGTCATGGTACGCCACGTATCCGTAGCATGCCTTTGCCTAACTGCAATGGCCTGGTTTTGATTTCCAGAAGCAAGGGAAAATTGGTTTGGATAATTTGGAATCCCTTTACTGGTGAGTCGTTGAAACTACCTCGTTATGACCGATTTCTAGATGAGAGATTTGAATATTCATATTCCGGGCTTGGATATGATGAAGCTACTGATGATTACAAGGTTGTGAGAATTGCTAATCGTCGCACCTTATCTTTTCGGTTAACTCGGGAGTTTGGCGTAGGATTCAGGATCTTCCAAATGACTGTAATCTTAATAAATCCGTACGCAATGGAGCTTTGTAAATGGTGCACTGCATTGGATTGTCGGTTCAACTGAAAGAATGGATATGGGATGGATAGTTGCCCTCGATCTAACCACTGAAACTTACCGAAAAATTCCATTCCCATCAGATACCAAGGGCCGGAAGTGGGATTCTTTGCGATTAGTTGCATTGAGTGGGTGCTTGTTCTTGTTTTATGGGTGGTATGGATTATATATGTGGATGCTTAAGGATTATAATTGTGGTGATGACAAGATATGGATGGGGATGGTGTTCTTCAGACAAAAGAAAACTTCTCATGATGAGTACAACCCAATTGCTTACTTGAAGAATGAAAATCGGGTTCTTATTCGCTACAAGCATGGTACGTACGTGTTGATGTGGGGAACAAAACTTTCAGGAAAGTTTCTGTGGAAGTGAATCAGGGTGCTAATGTTAGCCTCCAGTATAATGACGATACTTTTTGTTCCCAGGTTATCCCTGCGAGCCTTATTCGCCTCAATAGGAATAATGATGTGAATGAGGATGTTGCATCAGGTGAAAGAAGAGAAAACGGGCTACTTGTTCAGGAACACCAGCATAAGTATCAGTTTGCATAGTGAAAGTCAGTACTAGAAAACCAATCAAAAGTATTTACACTCGATCTTATTCAGATTTAACTACGTACTTTCATGTCTTTTACCTGAAAAACCTACAGAAAATCACAAAAGCTATGAAACTCACTGCACTTGACAATGCAAGAAACCAGTAGTAATTATCCAGTCTAGCTTTCGTCATGTCGTCTGAGAACCAGCTATCCTGTCTCCCTCCAGAACTCGTCAAGTACTCAATCACGGAGATCAGAATCGCACTCAAGAAACTCCCTACGCCAAAAACGCTGGTGTAAAGAGCAATTCCATTGTTCGCATTTTTACTGGAACTTCCGAGTAGAAGAACTCTTGCATCCCAATGACAGTGAATATATCAGAAATTCCAAGAAGTATATATTGCGGTAGTAGCCAAAATATGCTAAACGGGACTTCACCGGAGTTAACTTCCCCACGTTTACTAATCTCAAGCCTTCTCATCTCGGTTAAAGCAGCAATTACCATTGCTGTAACAGAAAGAACCATCCCGATACCCATTCTCTGCATAACGGTAATTCCCTTTTCGTTTTGTGTGAATAGGCGAACAAAAGGGATGAAAAACGTGTCGTACCAAGGCATCAGGATTATTATGGAGACTGTAATTATACTCTGAAGCGCAGCTGGAGGGATCTTGAAGTTGCTCCCAATGTTCCTCTTCATTGTCATGCCTTGTTTGGTGAAAACGTCGCTGGTTGTTGAAAAATTACCGCAAACATTAGTAGCATCACCCACACGGGTAGCAGATGAAGCACCATTTTCATTGACTGAAGAGGTGTCATGCCATCGCCCTGATTCTGAACGTCCTCATTTGCGTCTTCATTGCATAAGGCCTTCCTTTCTTGAAGCCTGCCAAAACGACAAAAGGTTAGAATCTGTATACGAATCAAAACGTTACACGAATGGGGTAAATATAAATTATACTTACTCTAGCTCGACCTTAGCAAATTCTTGAGTACTCGTATCCTTCCAAAAGATCATCTTCGACATACAGGCCTTAATACTGTGCAAAATGTCCTCAAACGACTTGGATTCAGTCATCTTACCCTGCTTACGCATGTAACACCGGTTGCCAGATAAAAACATGACGATAGACACTATCATTGTCATGGCAGGAATAGCAAATCCTATTCCCCAGCCGAAATTGTCTTGAATATACGACATAACTGAGACGCCTAGCAGGCTACCACAGCAAACACCAAAGTACCACCACTGAAAGAACAGGCTCTTTTTCTCTGAGCTCTTGTCAACAGAATTAATGACAGGCAACTCATCATCATTTTCTAGCTGATCAGCTCCGAATGCCTGTAGGGACGGGTTGTAACCGCCTTGGCCTAGGGAAATCATGTATAACGACCATGATAAACATGTGAGTGAACTTAGCTTGCTTGTTGGTAGCCAATGCCATTGCAATCCAGTTGAGGTTAATGCTAGAAGGCCCTGGCAGAGATTCAAATCAGCGGATATTATTACTTAATGTTCATTTGAGTAAATTAATATTCAGAATTTCTTACTATATAAATTGAAAATCAATTCAGTAAAAATTTAACACTTTGCCCTTTTTGCTACTAAAATATCCCGTGCATCTGAATCAAACTGTTTCAACTCATCATACTATTGTACAACTATAGTTACTTTCTCACATCCACAGAAAAAAATCCATTTTCTCCTTTTGAGGGGGGAAAGTGACAAAATGCAATTTTTGGGCACCAACTAATTTATAGATACTGGTTTTAATGAGTGATTAGACTAAGTTTTTCACCGTTGTACAATAGTTAAATTTTCAACTATTAAAATTATCTCGCACTTAAACCTTAAGCATTAACCAGGATGCCGGAAGTGTACTCCCTCCGTTCCATAGTCCCTTAGTAAGTGTAAAGTGTCTCTCGTAAGAGTAAATTCCACATGTAACACAAGACGATTTTTCACTAAGGTACGTACGATGGTGATTTGTGACGTTAAACGGGCTGAGGTGAGACATCATAAAATGATTACACCACTATCTAATCATGGATTATCTGAATTTTATATCCATACTTGTCAATTGATTCAAATTTGGTTCAGATTTTGGCTATGTGCTTTTCTGGTTGTAAATTGTTCAAGGCATTGAAAATGGGTTGTATTCTAAAAGTTTTTCTCATACTCTTTGTAATTGACTTGAAATTTCAATAAAAAGAAAAAAAAAGGGAATTATCTCATAAATGGAAAAAAGCAAGGGGTAAAAAGTGAAAGAACAACAAAGATTTGACGAGAAAACTCAGCAACAACATCTTCTCAATACCAAGTTTGTAGGTTCTACAAATCACGGAAAAATGCAAGTCTATAACAAAACTAAACAAATAGTTACAAATGACACATTTCGGTTTTACGTGATCTGAACAATGTAGGTACATAAACAATAAACATAAAAAAGAACACGAACTCACCGCAGCGTAGAGAACGCAAGAGGCCAAAATAGTTGAGTAGCGGTCCAAGTACGAGTCCGCCAGCACCGCCACCAACAACGGAAGCATCGAGGTAAACCCGACCCAGCTGTTCATAAACTTAGCCGCGGATGAGTTGTTCATCTCCATCACATCTGTCAGATAGGTCACGAGATTCGACGCCACCCCTTTATATGCAAATCTCTCCATCCCCGCTATCACTGCATCATCAAGATTCGAAAACTCTTCTATTCATAACCAGAACATAACATATATAACATAAAATACCATAACACATAAAATAAAGATCATGTAAAGAACGTACCATAACACAAAAAAACATAATGTGAAGAACGTACCTATAAGGAGAACACATGGCTTGTTGAGTCTCATTGTAAATTAATGGATAAGAGAAAAGGTGATGAATTGATGATTGGAAAATGTGGGATCAATCTAGTAAAACAAGAAACAAGATTTTGAGATTTTGATCAAGTACATAGCTAGGTATTGTGTTGTTTTTTTGTGTTGTGTAAAAATTAAAAATAATCGAGTGTCGACATATTGTTGTCTGTTGCTCTCACGAGAGAAGAGATGTATAGAACATTAGAGGGCATTGTTACATATAAGTAGTAATGCTGTTACATTGGGGAAAGCAAAATGTTTACCTCTTAGGACATAATGGAACACTTTAGACAAACACTAATACAGTATTAAGTATATATATATATATATATATATATATATATATATATATATTATATTATATATATATTATATATATATATATATATATATTTTCCTTTTGTTAATTGAATAATTGATTCATTTCTTTTAATTAAAGGCAGAGATAAGAAGAAGAAAGAAATTCTGTTTTTGATCCGACCGTATTGTTTGTACTTCGTAGTTAAAATTACCAAAGTTAAATGTTGCTATTGACACGTGGGATTGCACTCTACGTAGCAATATTATTTCAATTGCCACGTAACTCACACTACAGTGCTGTTGTATTGCATTTGGAGTTCCGATCTCATGAAACTTGGGAGGTGTTTTGTCTTTTCTAGGGTTAAAACTTAAAACCAAGTCGATAAAGTGATTGGTATATTTAGCCCGCCTATTTTCCGGGAAGTAAATCAATTGTTGTACTTTCAAAGTTGGAATAAGAGTGTAAGAGCATGATAAAGTTGTATTTTCCGGTAACTATTGATAAGGTTGCACCCGGGGCGGAAATAGAGAATGGCGAGAGTTGGACTGCCACTCCTCCAAAGTTTAAAGTCTTTTGTTGGAGTTGTGAGACTTTTTCTGAAGTAAGAGTACGAAAGAAGAACAAATAGAGGTAAAAAAAACAAATGGGAGTATATAAGTATATCAATATAAAAAAAAAAATGAATTTACAAAGTGGACTCCCTGAATGTTGACTCAGTTACCAAGTCGTTCCTTGAATATTTTAGGAACGAAATAAGTAACGTACGAATTGCAACAATCTATGGTCTTCCATCAACCCCCAAGGGAGTAACAAATGATAAGAAATGAGCAGAGGAGCTGATAGTTGGACAATCTCTCCAATGAATAGTTACACAACTATTCATCAAGAGTCATACACTTTCAGAAAATAATAAATCACCAAAAGGTCTCCAAATCCCGCAACCTACTATACCACAATAAGCTTCCAAGTGCACACATCCTTTCACCAATAGATGTGTTGTTCCAATAGCACAAGTGCAAGCTATCCAACCAAGAGGTCATATGTTTGAACCCCATCGGCTCCACATTAGCATAGTGAATCCATTAGAATAGCTTAACTCATCTATGTCTTGATCAACACATTATATATATTAATCACCTTTCACCACATGAGATTTTAATTAGTGAGTTAACGTTTTAGTAACATCAATTTCAGCCAATGAAAATACACGATTATAGAAAATGTGTTTTCAACATGTGGACTCATTATGACCAATGCATCGAACGAATTGAAAATTCAATCGTTTAACTAAAATTGCCTAATACTTTTTTCTACATAGTTCTATAAAATACATATTTTGTTATCCCAAAAAAAATTGGATTTTTAATTTCTGTATAAGGTATCTCGCAGCCTATGATCGCGCCAAACAAACAATTCTCCGTCCTTGCTAATTAAGTTTGTGAGATCACAAGATCAAACATTTATCTACGACCTGAAAGCTTTTCATTTTTTATTTCTTTTTTGTTTCCTTCTCTTTCAATATGATGCTCACTTACCATATTCTTACATACAATGCACTTGTGTTTCATTATTTTTTAAACATCAAAAAATTTATTACTTAGAAGAGTATAAAGAATCTTCAAACATTTACGAGAAAGTAAATATTTACAAGCAAGTGATACTCCGAATAAACCTCCTCATAAAAGTTTAAATCATTTCAGATTATACCTAAGTACATTTCATAATATACTATCTCAGAACCATGACACATATTGAAGTTAATCATTATATTATGTTAGTATATACAGTTCCTAATTTCAAACAATTGCTACATTTTAATTTGTTTTCTGTTAAATCAGTTTTAGTTTTTACAGCGAACTATGAAGTACAGATCAGATAGTATAATGGATAAAAACGTGGTGTACTACTGTTTTGCTCATGCCACTTACGGTCATCACATGCCAGGCACGGGGCCACCCTTAATAAGAAACAAATTAATTACACCACTAATTTTCCATTCCCAATTAAACGTTAAAATAAATTATTATCTTTAAAAAGTTTCTAGCTCCATCTCACTAAAATATTTTACACTTTTCTAATTTGACTATGTTCTCTTCATCTGAAACCTCATTATTTTCAGTTCAATCCAATTCTGTTCAGGTTCATTCAGTTCTGTTCAGACTTGCTTGGTTATATTTTACACTACAAATAAATTCAGTTTAGTTTAGTTCAGCTCCATTAAGTTCTGTTCAGTCCAGTTCAATTCAGTTCAGTTCTATTCAGATGAAAAGAACAGTTTCTTACTGATTCGATCTAACATAAATATCTTCTATAGTTTATTCCATAAAGTGGCATTTAAGCGTTCATATTATCTTATATAAGGTATAAACTTACCGAAAATAGCTTTTAACTTGCATATACTTAGACCAGCTCCAATAGGAGCTGTTTCCAGCTCCTACTGGAGCTATCTCAGACGCCTTATCTCGGATGCACACTATAAGGAAAACGGATTTTAGCGACGTCGCTACAGGTCACCGATCCGTCGCTACAGGTGATTAGCGATGGAATCTCCGTCGCTAAAATAAATAGCGACGGATAAACCCATTCGTCGCCAGATTATAGCGACGGATAAACCTATCCGTCTCCATAGTGGTCGTTGACCATTATGGAGACGGAACGAATTTTTCATCGCTATTATTTGGCGACGGATGGGTTTATCCGTCGCTAAAAGGATGTGACACGTGTCCTTCCCTGGCCTAGTGTTCTGGGCGACGGATAGCGTAATCCGTCGCTATATTTTATATATATATATATTTTTTTAATTTCTATTTTTGTTTTCATATTATGTTTGTTATTGAGTTAAAATTGAATGCGCCAGAGATTTATATACGATGATTGACAGTACGAAACTAAAAATTTCATTGAACAAACTAAAATAGTACGTACAAAAATACTAAAATGTACGAAAAATAACCATAAATACTAAAATGTACCAAAAAAATTTATTTGTTCTAAACATATCATTCAACAAATTAAAAATTTATCTGTCCGCCCAATACTGCTTTCACAGGGCCACTCCTCCTCCGCAATCCACCCCGGCTTCTTCCCCGATGCCTTCATCTTGGCGACCTTCTTCCGGAAGGCTTCGGAGCCTTCATGTTCGAAGGCATACCACAGCTCCGACTTGAGCTTGTTGGGGAGGAAGAACTTCTCCTACATTTCAGAAAGTATACAAAATTCAGACTAACATATATATAACACGGTGACTAACATCACCCAAATAATTGCACATTGTCCTATTTCAACTAACACGCGGTGACTAACATATCACTCAAACAATTGCACATTGTCCTATTTCAACTAACACACGGTGACTAACATATCACCCAAGTAATTGAGAACATACCACTTAAACCATAAGAGAAGAAGAATGATTACTAACCTCCAGAGCATTCCAAATCTCCGCCTTCCGCTTCGGAGTGAAAGTATGCCACTGGGCTCCAAGTGGTGGGAGAGCCACTTTCTTCGTGGATTCCTTGCTGATGAACTGCGCAGCATCCCTCGGCATCAACCTGTTGCAATAACGTACACAAATTAATCCAACTAATAAAACATACAATACCAAGTAAAGACCTATTCATGTACTTACACATGCCCAGCCATGGGCCAGACGACGAGCTTGCCATTCACCCGCCACGTACACCTCCCCCATGTACCCATCATCCGACAGGTTTGCAAACACGTCTGGGCCACCAACGTTCATTGTCTGTACACATAAAATTGAAGTTTGAACCATGATAATTTGTAACAAAAATAAAGTCTAACTTATAACTTATCTTAAGGTGAGTATATATACAACTTCTTGGTTTACATATTTAACTTATAACATTTCCTTGGTTTACATGATTACCGCAATACAAACTCTCCTTGCTTTTCAAGACCCCGACTACACTTGATTGTTAGTTAACTTATTGTCAGTTAATAAGTTGTCACTTAAAAAGTACAGACGAGGACTCGGAAAGCAAGGAAAGTTTGTAATGTTTACTCTATGGATACCAGGAAATAAAGTCCATTTATTAGTAACAACGGCATTAATTAAATCAATGTTCACAACACAATGGGTGTTCAGTTAAATACAATCAGTTTGCTTAAATGTCAGTAAGGCTTACCAATGGGTGCAACCAATAAAACGCTT
>CM051455.1:66134256-66152779 GCA_028274465.1 Plantago ovata
GATAAGCTTCCATAGCTATTCCACACACTTCTTTGCCAATCTCAATTCTAGAGTGGCTTTTCATCGTCGGTGTCTGAACTTCCTCACTGTCTTCGGAGCTTGTCTCAATGCACAATGCATCGATTTTTGCTTGAAGCTTCTTCTTTTCTTCAGCAATGAAAGCTCTTTTGAACTTCTTCTTCTTTTCAGCAGATTTGCCTTTCAGCAAGGGCAATTAGCTTTGAAGTGTCCAGGCTTTTTGCAGTAAAAACATAGATCATTTCCAACTGCTGGTTCTTCTGATGATGTAGCTTGCTGAGCTTGCTTGTTCAGCGAGCTAGTATCATTCTTGTACTTATGGTAGTTATTACCAAGATGCTTTTTCAGCTTCTCTTTTGCTTTTCGCCTTTCAAGTTCCTTACTGATGAATTTCTTCATGTTTTTAACAACTAAAGCATTTTCATCAGCAGGCTCTTTATCATTCTTCTTTTCAGAAGATGACGGCTTTGCAGCAAGAGCAATGTTTTGCGATTTTTCAGCAAAACATTTTCTCTTTGCTTTGTCTCATAATTGACAGTAGCAAGATGAGAGAACAACTCAGTTGGTGTAATGTCAGGCATTCCTTGATTATAATAGAAATCTGAGTATGGATCCATTCTGATTCAAACTTCTGATGATAGTTTTCACTTCTCAGAATCTGAATAAAGATTTCCAACACCCAGCGCTGCCATTTCACTAACAAGAGTTGTGAATCTGAAGTCCAAGTCTTCCAGTGACTCGTTAGCACCTTGCTTAAAGTTTTGAAACTTAGCTTAAGTACTTCAAGTTTGTTTTCCTTGGTCTTGTCAGATCCAGCACAAAGATCTTGAACCATTTTCCAAGCTCCTTAGCAGTCTTAGCACCCCACAGTTTGCACTGTATGGTATCCGGAGTTGATCTGATGATGATATTGCTTGGCCATCAAGACGGAATCTCTTAGCTTCGTCAGAAGTCCATTCCTCTCTTGGTTTTGGCACAACCGTATCTGATGGTTCGCCTTGGATGGTTTCCTTTCCAGCTTCAGTGGTTCTATGAGGGAAACTCCTTTCAACCTTGGTGATCTTGATAGGTCCATCATTAATGACGGTGACCATCTCATCACTAATGGCCTCAAGATGTAACATCATGTTGTTTCGCCATTTCTCGTAATTTTCCAGCTTCAGCAAGGAGCATCTCCTAAAGACATCCTGTCAGCAAAGCACTACCAAACTGATCAAGTGAAAGTGATTTACGGAAAGCACTTAAGGGGATCTAGGTTCAGTGCAGAAGGCTAAAGAACCTCCTGCTCTGATACCACTTGTTGGTCCCTTTAAACAACAAGAAAGACTAGAGGGGGGGGGGGTGAATAGTCTTTTCAAACTTTTGTCGTTTAAAACTTTCTCAGCAAGTACTTATTACTTTTCAGTAATGAGGTTGCTGATACTTAACTTTCTCAGCAAGCGTAAGTTACTTTCCAGTAGCTTGGTTTGCTGATACTTAAAATCAGAGAGCGGAAGTCTTTGAAACAATAAGTGCTTTTTCAGCAAGTGAAGTGAGTGACTGTGTACAAACAGATATAATTTGCTGAAAGCTAAATGCAGTAAGTAAATCACACAAACGCTTTTATAGTGGTATCTGAGAGTGGCGTAATCTCTCAACTAATCCACTTTGTCCTTTCTAGGACTGAATCCACTAAGATATGATTGAGGTTCCTTACAATCTCCTATCTAAAGCGATTCAACAGAAACCAAAGCACACTTGCTTTGTCTCCAACCTAAACTAGAGAACTCAACCTTGTTCTCCACCAAACTTGGTACTTTTAATCAGCAAAACTTGCTCGATTAAGTTCCCCCTGAATATCACGCCTGAAAGGGTGTATTTTCAGTTAGAGAGTTTTGGGGTGAGATAACTTAATTATAACTTATTCAGTTACAACAAGTAATCTAAGAAACACAACTTGGAATACTTTGCAGTAAACAAGTTTGATTGTTTCTGGTGTCAAGACTTGTTCTTGTTCGAAAGAAAGAACACTTAACTAATTTCTTAGCCGAGTTTGTTCTACTTCTTCACAAGTAGCTTTTTCAAGCTTTAAGTCTTGGAACGGATCAATGGCAGTAAGAGTGTTTGAGGGTTTGTGAGTTTTTAAGCACAAGTGAGAGTTTGATCACGTTGTTGACACACTTCAACTCTTTGCCGGATGACCTCTATTTATAGTGCAAGTAAGGAGCCGTTTGAATTTCAAATCCTAAGGCTTTTGTTCCTTAACATGTCACTATCTTGCTTTTGTACTTTCAGCAGCAACCTTTGTTTGTCTTCTAGTCTTCATGTCCTTCGCGTGTAAGCTTGCATTAAATGCACTTTTGAATAGAATTCAAACAGTAACATTGGAGCGCAAAATCACGTACATTCAGCAAGAGGTCACATATGTTATCAGCAAGTGTTCATTCTCAGTTTCAGCAAGCACAACCTACTCTGTCTTTCAGATTTTCACTTATGCAATGGTGTTGCTGAAAATTTCACTTTCTGAGCAACACGTGCCTTACCAGTCTTCAGCAATCTTCAAGTCTTCAAGTCTTCAAGTCTTCAGATCTTCAAAAGTCTTCAAGATTCTGACCGGTTTATTTGCTTCAATAATTTGTTTGTAATAAACAAAATACATCTTCAGCAAATGCTTCAATAGGTCATTTTCTTTTCAGAAAATAAGATAATTAAAGCTAAGCATCAATAAGATATTTTCTTTTCAGAAAATAAAATACATCATACGCAAAGTGTCAATAAGATATTTTCTTCTCAGAAAATAAAATACGTCATACACAGAAGAAATAACTTATCTAACACCTATCTAAGTCATCAGCAAACGTTCCTCTTTTACAATGTCCTTAAAAATCTAAAATCCTATGGACCTTAAGAGTACTAGTTACTGGACTGTTCTTAATTTAGCATGGTTAATTGCTCATCGAAATTACAAGTTTCCTAACATACACATATGAGCCTCATGCCCATAGTTCTTGCATATTCGGCATACTTCATTCGAAACAGTTGTTCCGATGGCGCTCTTGAGGACTTGCTTCAATTCGTTGGTAAAGCACTCGAATTGATCCCCATTCCCTCTGTACATAGGGCTTCTTGAGTCGGTGGAGCTTCAGGTCCACGTCTCCTAACCATTTCTCTTGGGTCCTTGAACTGTGAACCCTTAGCAAGCCTTTCGAAAACAGCCCAGACGGCTTCTGCAGTTTCCTCCCAAATATTGCCTCGACATTGGAAATCCAAAACTTGTTGGTTCTCGAAGGTTAGTCCATTGTTGAAGTGTTGGACTAGGTCAGAAAGTTCAAAACCATGGTGAGGGCACTTGTTCGTGAGATCTTGGAACCTCTCGAACGCGGTGTAGATGGTCTCATCATAGTCTTGCCTTAATCCAGTGATCCGCGCCTTAAGCGCGGTAGTCAGAGTGTGTGGGAAGTATTTCTCCATGAAAGCTGAAAAAAACCTTCCCAAGTGTCCAGGTAGAGAACTCAGCCATGACTTGGCTCTGTCGCTAAGTCCCATAGCAAAAACCTTCATTCTCAACTCATCCGTTGTTATGTCAGCTCCGGGTCGTGGGAGTTGGTTGACGAAATCATCGATATCGTTCAAGTACCCCATCACATCTTCCCTTGATAAGCCATAGAACCTCGGAAGTTGTTGGAATGCGTGGTTCTTGATCTCCAGATATCGGGTTGTAGGCGAAAGAACAATCGCCGATCCCCTCATACGATCCTTGGTGGGTTGTACCCATGCCTTCAGTGGTCTAGCTTTTGCAATTCCATCGATTTCCTTGAAAGGAGTCGCCTTTCTTGGTGGTAGACTCTATCGATCTCAGCAATTGAATCAGCAAGCGGGTATTCTGCAGAACGTGTATGCGGCATACACAATCTGTGACAGAATAGGAAAGGTGATTAGAAAAGACTAGGAAAGCAGTATTAGAGAGAGATTAAAAAGGAAAACTAAAACTAATACAATTAGGAATCTAAAGCTGTAAATAAAAACAAATTAAACAGAAAAAAGGAGTATAGTCCCCGGCAACGGCGCCAATTTGATGAACGGAGATTTCTCAGGTCTCGATTCAGCAAATAAATTTGTTAATAGCCAAGGCAATCCACAACTACAACGAAAACCGTAGTGTAGTAGTAGAATGACTCGAGTGTCGTTCTCTCAGGACTATAACTAGCTTTATCTATTTAACAAGAGAATATAAAACATCAGATAGAAAGCAATAGGGGTTTTCAAGCAGATAATGGAGATTGGTGATAGTATGGTCCTTCTTAACATAATGGGTCGATAATCATGCATAAATTCCTCGGTCTTGCATAGAGATCTTTGAATCAATCTTGTGTCCTGTTGCAAGTATTAAGCACTACGAAGATAATTGGTCTGACTAGTCAACACTGCTGTCCTAATGTGTTCCGTAATTATTCAACACTACGAAGATAATTGGTCTGATGGTCGACTAGTGTCCATGCGTGCATAATAATCAATACAACATACGAGAATTTTTGTTGCAACTGATCAACGAAATAAAGCAATGACACGGAGTATAATGCGCGATATAGCCACTAGCATGATTATCTTCACTCGCTAAGAATTCACATACTACCACCAATGATAAGTTTAGCTACTCATAATAGGCATGCAATCAATAGCAATCATAGAAGAAAACATATTGAAAGAAGAATAAATAAGTAGATAAAACTGTAAGATACAAAGTTACCGAAGGTTGTCAATCTCCGGATGATTGCGATCCTACGCGCTCCAATCTGCTATGAAAAAGTATCCCCTAAGCTACGAAACTCCCAGGACAGGCCCCGGGAAGTTCCTACCTAAAACTATAGAGAGAGGTGAGAAAGTAGGCTTGGAAGATATGATTTTCGGAGAGAAAACTGAGCACTATATATAGGCCCGAAATATCACGGGGCGGTTCGCCCCATGGCTCCGGCGGTTCGCCCCCCAGTATTTCGCGGAATTTCCGCGTTTTTTGACGCGGATTTGGATTTCTTCACCTTTTCGGACTCGGTTTATGACTTCTAGTAGCCTTCTAACCTCCAGATTCGGCCCCTAGACTCCAAATCCTATCCGGAAACCTTCAGATACTCCAAATAGGCTTCTGGAACAGCAATTCCTTGTAGACTTCAATATAATTGCCCCGAAATCTCCGAATTTCAACCAAAACCTGTAAATAAAATATAAAGGGAAACGTGACACTATTCTAATAAAATATACTAAAATATAGCTAAATTATCATAGAGGATAGCTAAAATAGGTGAAAAAGAATCGAATGAAAGTGTAAAATACACATTCATCAGCGCGCGCGCATGGATGAGTAGGGGAAGGAGTTCGACTCCTTCCTCTATTAGAAGTCCAAGGGATAAGTTACATTTTCCTGATTGAGTTTTGATTTGATTGGGAATGAATCTAGACTTGATATTGGTTTCCTTGTGCGATAAGAATTAGATTCTTATTCCTTTACGAAGTCTAATTTCTTATGCTTTAGGCTTCTATAGACTACTATATATAGTAGACTATTAGAGAGCTTTTGACACACAGTTTAAAACACAGTTTCAGACATAGACTTTGACAGTTATACTACCCAGTTTTCTTAGAGAAAATAAAAGTTCTCCCCTCCTCCCTCAGCAACCCACACGCGCGCCACCTCACTGGAGGAATCGCCGCCCCGTCTTCTTGGTCACACAAAGAATATCCTAGCATTCTTCCGATAGGCTGTTCATCCGTGGATACCAAGGTTGAGGTTCTAGGAGCTGGAAACTAACTCTTACTGTCTTGCAGATATACAGAGTATTGTAGATATCTTCGACTTCGACGAAGGAGAAGATACACCGGAATATTACGAAGACTTGGAAGCTGCTTTGGAAGTAAGGTTAGTCTTCTAATTGACGTGTTTATATATATACGACATATGCATAATCAATTAACCTGTATGTTAAGAAAATTTTTGACATAGAGGATAGCTAAAGTAGGTGAAAAAGACTTGAATTAAAGTGTAAAATACACATTCATTAAACTCCCCAAACCGAACCTTTGCTTGTCCTCAAGCAACTAAGCTAGACTCTAATGCAAAAAACAATGCAACACATAAAATGGAGTCTCATGCCAAATAAAATGAACTAATCTACTGAATCTATCAAAAAACGTATGAACAAAAACCATATAAATCAAAACATGAATATAGGTTGAAGAATGCCTCGATTGACTCATACACATCCACATAAGCACTTATGTTAAGACAAGATAGTCTCTCGTAACATTCTCTACCTGGACCTAGTCAGTGACGACGTAATGAAACATGTTAAGATACGAATGGTTGTCCCGTGCCTATGAAACTGAGGACTTACTGCTGTTCACCAAGTTAAGACTTTTCCTCAAAGAGGTCGAACCATTACTGGCTCTCATCAAACGAAGGAGGGTTCCCTATAAAAAGATAACACTCCCCTATTCTACCCATCTCTCAAGAAAAGCCTTAAGATTTTCACCACTTCCTGAGTGACAGGACGAGGGTGGTCTAGAACAGATGACACTCAAAAACAAAAGACAAAAAATAAAAAATTACAACACGATTACGAACAATACAAGAATTGGAAAATGAGACACAATACTTTGCTAAACTGCTATTTGGCTTTTCTTTTTTTGGACCCTTCTTTGCTCTTTTGGGGTCTTTTTCTTTTTTCTTTTTTTTTTCTTTCCAGTTTCTTTTTTTCTTTTTTTTCTTTTTTTTCTTTTTTTCTGGAATTTTTCTTTTCTTTTTTTTCGATTTTTTAGCCAGCAGTAGCACAAAGAAACAAAATGACTCACAAACGACTTTCTCAAACCTATTCGAAAGAATAGGTTGGAGTACAAAATTTACAAGAAAGGAAAAAATAAACTCACAAAACAAATATGAAAAACGAAAAATAAGTCTAACGGTAGTGTAACCCCCTCACCAAACCTATTCGAAAGAATAGGTTGCAAATAAAGGATCACACAACCTCACACTACCTCCTTCCTAGGCATTTAGCAATCTCAAAGCATGGTGAAGACTTGTTGCCTCTTAGGTTCATAATTACTCGGGGAAACAACCACAAGACCCTAACATGCATCATCCTATTATAAAGGCCTTCGTGAACCGCAGTAGAGAAAACACCACTAAGTGATGTCGAGACTACCAAGCTTAACTAAGTGCAGTACATGAATGTGACAAGCCAAGCGAGAAAAACCTCAAACAAATTCATAGAGATGAAGCATATTATTAATGGCATAGTTAGTTAATCTACCCAATAAAAGTTCAAAAATTCGGCAATAAACTCCATATAAAACATGCAAGACTATCCTAGGATGAATGTAGTGAATGCAACCTAAAAAACTAAGAAAGCGGTAAACGTGCAAACGCAAATGCAAAAAAGCAGTAAAGAAAGCGATAAAAACTCCGGGTTGCCTCCCGGATAGCGCCATTGTTTAAAGTCTTTGACTCGACTCCTGTCTGTGCCTAGCTCTTCTTCTTGAGGGTACTAGACTTCGCCTTCATGGATCTCCTCCTCATGCCACGAACCTGTGAATAAGGATGAACATAGGCAGCAAGACCACATTAGTTAATAGTGTGAGAAGTATCAGGTGGATCAGATATGGCTCGCAACACATGTCGCTTGCCATCCACCTCAATAGTGCAAGTCCTTCGGTAGATGTCCATCACGGAGCGTAGCTTAGTCAAGAACGTTCGCCCCAAGAGAATGACATCCCCTTTCCCAGGTGTAGATGCCGGCATAACTACAAAATTGGTGTATACAGAAGCTTCACCAATTTTGACCAATACATTCTTCACAACGCCTTTGGGTCTCACAAAGGATCCATCCGCCAGTTGCACAATAGCCTTATGCTCAGATAGTTTTCCAAGGCTACTCTTCTCAAACACATTCATAGGGAGCACATTAGAGTAGCATCCCGTGTCTAGTGTGGCACGGACATCTTCAATCTCACCAATCCCGACTTTAATATCGAAACTTTGAGGGAGTGGCTCGGGATCCTCTTGCTCCTCTTCACTCTCGTCAGAACCAAGGTCCTTCTCTTCTTCCTTAGCCTGTGGAGGTTCTTCCTTCTTGCAACACTCGCACTTAGCAACCTTCTTGATGGTGATTTCGACAGGTAGATCACCCACCAAGGTAATAGACATCGACTTCTCAGTGTTGCTAGGCAGTGTGCCTTGCTCCCTACTTGCTCCTCGGTCGATCAACTCTTGCATCTTTTGTTGGGCAAGCCTACTGCTCTCTTCCAACCTATCAAGCCTTGCCCTAGTCTTCTCAAAATCTTCTTCATAACGTTTGAGAAAACTTTGGGTGTGATCAACTATCTTTTGCAAGTTCTCCATTAGTTGAGCCGACTTCGACTTCGGTGGCTCTTTCGGAGCGGGGTTTTCGCAGTGGTCATTACCATAGTTAAGCCTGCTACGGTCTTTGTTAGGGCCATAAGTTTGGCTAGCCGGTGCATATCCTTGATTGTTTCGGAACCCTCTTCTCCAAAATCCACCTCGAGGATTCCTACCATCTTATCCGTAGCTAGCTTCTTGAGTACCAAACTCCGTAGCAAAGGCTTCCTCTTCGCCTCCTTGAGCACAGTTGCCATCATCATACGCGAGCTACGATCTACACATATGAGCTCCATGCCCATAGTTCTTGCATATTCGGCAAACTTCGTTCGAAACAGTTGTTCCAGTGGCGCTCTTGAGGACTTGTTTTAATTCGTTGGTAAAGCACTCGAATTGATCCCCATTCCCCCTATACATAGGGGCTTCTTGAGTCGGTGGAGCTTCAGGTCCACGTCTCCTAACCATCGCTCTTGGGTCCTTGAACTGCGAACCCTTAGCAAGCCTTTCGAAAACTGCCCAGACGGCTTCTGCGGTTTCCTCCCAAATATTGCCTCGGCATTGGAAATCCACCACTTGTTGGTTCTCGAAGGTTAGTCCATTGTAGAAGTGTTGGACTAGGTCAGAAAGCTCAAAACCACGGTGAGGGCACTTGTTCGTGAGATCCTGGAACCTCTCAAACGCGGTGTAGATGGTCTCATCATAGTCCTGTTTGAATCCGGTGATTTGCGCCTTTAGCGCGGTAGTCAAGGTGTGAGGGAAGTATTTCTCCATGAAAGCTGAAAAAACCTTCTCCCAAGTGTCCAGCGAGCCTGCTGGTAGAGAACTCAACCATGACTTGGCTCTGTCGCCAAGCCCCATAGCAAAAACCTTCATCCGCAACTCATCCGTTGTTATTTCAGCTCCGGGTCGTGGGAGTTGGTTGACGAAATCATCGATATCGTGCAAGTACCCCATCACATCTTCCCTTGCTAAGCCATAGAACCTCGGAAGTTGTTGGAATGCGTGGTTCTTGATTTCCAGATCTCGAGTTGCAGACGAAAGAACAGTCGCCGGTCCTCTCATACGATCCTTGGAGGGTTGAACCCATGCTTTCAGTGGTCTAGCTTCTGCCATTCCGTCGATTTCCTTGAAAAGACTGTGTAGAGATTCAGAGAAATCGGTATCCTCTATTTCCTCTAATTCACGCCTTTGAAGTAGTCGCCTTCTTTGGTGGTAGACTCTGTCGATCTCAGCAATTGAATCAGTAAGCGGTGTTCCTCTAGATCGTGTATGTGGCATACACTATCTGTAACAAACTAGGAAAGGAGTATTAGATAGAGATTAAAAAGGAAAACTAAAACTACTAGAACTAGGAATTGTATGCTGAAAATATAAACAAATTAAACAGAAAAAAGGAGTATAGTCCCCGGCAGCGGCGCCAATTTGATGAACGCGTGGATGTCGGGTCCAACATATCAAATAAATTTGTATTTAGCCAAAGGCAATTCACAACTACAACAAAAACCGTAGTGTAGCAGTAGAATAACCTCGAGTGTCGATCTCTAAGGACTATAACTAGCTTTATCTAATCTAATTTAGAATATAAAATAGCAGACGATTTAGCAAAGGTTTTTCTTAACAGATAATGGAGATTGGTGATAGTATGGTCCTTCAAAGCATAACGGGTTAATAATTATGCATAAATTCCTCGGTTTTGCATGGAGATCTTGATCAATGAATTGTCCAGTTGTAATTATCAAACACTACGAAGGTATAGATTTAGATAGGTCAAAGACCAATGAATTGTCCAATTGTGTGCAATAATTAATCAACAATACGAAGATAGAGATTTAGATAGATCAAAGAAATAAAGCAATAACACGGAGTATAATGCGCGATATAGCCATTAGCATAATTATTAACCCTTCGCTAAGAATTCACATACTAGCACCAACGAGAAGTTTAGCTACTCATAGTTGTCATGCAATCAACAGAAATCATAAAAGAAAACATGTTGAAAGTTATATAAAAATAAGTAGAAAAACCGTAAGATACAATGTTACCGAAGGTTGTCAATCTTCGAAGAATCGCGATCTTACAAGCTCCAGACTGCTATGAAAAAGTATCTTCTAAGCTATGAACCCCCAGAACAGGCTTTGGGAAGTTCCTTCCTAAAACTACAGAGAAAGGTGAGAGACAAGGTCTGGAAAAGTATGAAAAACGGAGAAAAACTGAGCAACTATATATAGGCTATGAATTGTGTGGGGCGAAGGGCCCCACACACTGGGCGACTCGCCTGGTGTGGGGCGATTCGCCCCACATCCCGGGCGATTCGCCCGGGAGTAAAACTCGGGAAAATACGCGTTTTCGACGCGTTTTTGGATTTCTTCCCCTTTTCGGACTCGGTTTCTGACTTCTAGTGGCCTTCTAACCTCCAAATTCTACCCCTAGACTTCAAATTCTATCCGGAAACCTTCAGATACTCCAATTAGGCTTCTGGAACACCAATTCCTTGTCTACTTCAATATATTTGCCCGGAAATCCTCGTTTTTCAACCAAAACCTGTAAAATAAAGACTAAAGGGAAACGTGACACTATTCTAATAAAATGCACTAAAATATAGCTAAATTAACATAGAGGATACCTAAAGTAGGTGAAAAAGACTCGAATGAAAGTGTAAAATACACATTCATCAATATGTCATAGAGACAGTCCTTACTAAGGGCATAGTGCCCTTATAGAGGACATATGTGTACTATTACACAGGTCAACGTAATATAAAATATGTTTGTTGCTTTTACTATTGAGTATCGCTTTCATGTTTATATTACACCAGGCATGCAGCATGTCATATCTCTATTACTGTCTGTATTGATATTAAACATGTCCCATGTCCCCTCGGATAGATGACCGATCACACAGATAGTGAGAGCTATGTGAGTTATCATCTATCCCAAACTCTCCCTAGTCGAGGTTCATCTCGGATGTAGGGGTCTGAATGAACCAGACGAGACTAGTATGTGTAGAGGTTGTACTTGTTGGAGCAAGTGTGAGCCGATCCCACGGCCACGGAACGGATTGTTGGACAATCGAGAAACGTTCCCATAACTGTGCATAGTTGTTCGAAGAAGGATTATCGAACAATGGAAGTATCCACCGGACACTCCCATCGATGTATACTCTACACTGAAGTGTCTATGGGAACCAGTAAGTTGTCGAAGTGATGCCAGTCGTCCTTTGTACTTACAGGACTTTATCATCACATTTGTTGCCCCATATCCTTGGTGGACCCGTCGATGTCAGCTCTGAATAATCAGTTGACCTAAGACACGATCCAGGATAATGGCTACATACAAATGGGAATGATAAGTGATTCTGTGAAGGATTCATCTCTCAAGTGTAGCATAGGAGAATACTGCTCATAGTCTGCATAGTTGTGTTGGTAAAGTCACTGGCCAGTGCAAATGATATATTATGATGGTCATAAGTATATCTTAACCAAGCAACTCCTTGAGACGCCCGTGGATGTATTATTGGGATAGACACTTCATCGATCCTAGATGCATTCGAGCAAGTCAGATGAAGGGACGTTACCATCGCCGCGTTGAGCGCAACAGACTTCGCAACGAAAGGGTTAGCTTTGAGAAACCTCTCAAACGTCCTCATGTATTAATATTGCAAATGGAACCGTCTAGGAATTCCATGTTGCCTAGTCTAGGACTTGCTTAATACGATGAGGTCCTATGGGTCACACTATGTGGTGATTAAGCCTATAAGAATATCCTTGAAGATGGAATCGCAATTAATTTGGAATTAATTGTGATTGATGGATTATAATTGATTTGGAATTAATTATAATATTTCGTGGCTCAATTAATGATTTGGAATTATTAATTGAATTGGCTGATTAATTGTATTTTATGTACATACAATTAAAGATTATATTTTGGAAATATAATAGAGGTTTGATTTGAAAGGATATGTTAATTTAGAATTAACATATGCACATGGCAAAATCTACTTGGAGTTTGAATTGCCTTAGAACTATAAGTGGGTCCCAAAATGGGACCCACCTAGTGTCCTTGGGAGAGCGCGCGCGCGCATAGGCTGGATGGGGGAAGGAGTTCGACTCCTTCCTCTATTAGAAGTCCAAGGGATAAGTTAGATTTTCCTGATTGAGTTTTAATTTGATTGGGAATGAATCTAGACTTGATATTGGTTTCCTTGTGCGATCAGAATTAGATTCTTATTCCTTTACGAAGTCTAATTGCTTATGCTTTAGGCTTCTATTGACTACTATATATAGTAGACTATTAGAGAGTTTTTGACATAGACTTACACAGTTATTCTACCCAGTTTTCTTAGAGAAAATAAAAACTCTCCCCTCCTCTATAGTCATCCGCGCGCGCCACCTCAACGGAGGAATTGCCGCCCCGTCTTCTTGGTCACACAAAGAATATCCTAGCATTCTTCCGATAGGCTATTCATCCGTGGATACCAAGGTTGAGGTTCTAGGAGCTGGAAACTAACTCTTATTGTCTTGCAGATAATCAGAGTATTGCAGATATCTTCGACTTCGGCGAAGGAGAAGATACACCGGATTATTACGAAGACTTGGAAGCTGCTTTGGAAGTAAGGTTAGTCTTCTAATTGACGTGCTTATATATATACGACATATACATAATCAATTAACGTGTATGTTAAGAAAAATTTTGAAATTCCGTTGCGTACCCTAGGGGTAACTCTCACCGTATTTTCTTACACTCTGGACGTGGGGGGCGATTCGCCCCACACGGGGCGGATCGCCCCACACACGGTGTGACTCGCCCCGTAGTATCTGAAAGTTAAAAACGGGAGACAACCCCCTATTTCCTCATTTTCTCCCCCTTTTCACTCTCTTACTCCAAAAAATCCGAAAAAATCAAAATTCTTCAATCTTTCATAAAACTTTCAATCTTCCATCAAATTTTGTGTTCTATAGCTTAAACCGAAGCCCATTACGTGCTCTTTCTTTTCATTCGAACAACTTTCACACTAGTGCATTCGTTTTCCAGATCTGAGGTATCTTCACATGAACCCTAAGTTTTCAAATTTGGGGGTTTTCTGATTTATGCTTCAATTAGGCTTATATGATGTATAGGTTGGTTGTTTGTGTGATTAGAAACGTTATTCACTATCAATTGCATGTTCAATTATGCTTGGTTTGTTGGTTTGAGAATTTTGCTACTAGATATCTATATCTCGTTATGCAATGTTTCTTTTCCTTGCATTCGTACATATGATTGTCTTTACTGATGTGATAATGATGGACATGATGGTAGAATGCATGATTGATGAGTTTGAGGATTTATGATGCTAGAATTTTTGCTACTATGGTATGAATTTAGCCTTATGATTTAGGGTTATTGGTTGTCTAGCACGAGCATAATGTGATATGTACATGTCGAAGTTATTATGGTGTGTTGCATGATAGTAGCTAGATTGGACATGGAGGATTTGATGAGTTCGATTGTTGATGTTATATAGGCTACGAATTGTGTGGGGCGAAGGGCCCTGATGAACGAGGATTTGTCGGGTCCCGATTCAGCAAATAAATTTGTTATTTAGCCAAAGGCAATCCACAACTACAACGAAAACCGTAGTGTAGCGGTAGAATGACCTCAAGTGTCGTTCTCTCAGGACTATAACTAGCTTTATCTATTTAACTAGAGAATATAAGATCAGCAGACGTAAAAGCAAAGGTTTTTCTAACAGATAATGGAGATTAGTGATAGTATGATCCTTCAAAGCATAAAGGGTCAATAATCATGCGTAAATTCCTCGGTCTTGCATGGAGATCTTTGATCAATCGAATGTCCTGTTGCAATTATTAAGCACTACGAAGATAAAGATACTGACAAGTCAATCACTATTGTCCTATTGTGTTCCATAATTATTCAACACTACGAAGATATAGATGCGCATAGGTCGACGAGGGTCCAATTGTGCATAATAATTAATACAACATACGAGAATTTAGGCTGAGCCTGATCAACGAAATAAAGCAATAACACGGAGTATAATGCGCGATATAGCCATTAGCATGATTATCTTCCCTTCGCTAAGAATTCACATACTACCACCAACGATAAGTTTAGCTACTCATAATAGGCATGCAATCAACAGAAATCATAGAAGAAAACATGTTGAAAGATATATAAAAATAAGTAGAATAAACTGTAAGATACAATGTTACCGAAGGTTGTCACTCCGAAGAATTGCGATCCTACAAGCTCCAATCTGCTATGAAAAAGTGTCTCCTAAGCTACGAACCCCCAGAACAGGCTCTGGGAAGTCCCTACCTAAAACTACAGAGAAAGGTGAGAGAATAGGTCTGGAAAAGTATGAATTTCGGAGAAAAACTGAGCAACTATATATAGGCTACGAGAAAGTGTGGGGTGATGAACGCGGGTTTGTCGGTTTCTGGTTCGATCAAATAAATTTGTTATTTAGCCAAAGGCAATCCACAACTACAACGAAAACCATAGTGTAGTAGTAGAATGACTCGAGTGTCGTTCTCTCAGGACTATAACTAGCTTTATCAAATCTAATTTAGAATATAAAAACAGCAGACAGATAGCAAAGGGGTTTCTAACAGATAATGGAGATTGGTGATAGTATGATCCTTCAAAGCATAACGGGTCGATAATCATGCATAAATTCCTCGGTCTTGAATGGAGATCTTTGATCAATCTAGTGTCCTGTTGCAATTACTAAGCACTACGAAGATAAAGATTCTGACAAGTCAAGCACTATTGTCCTATTGTGTTCCGTAATTATTCAACACTACGAAGATAAACTCGCGTACAGGTCGACGAGGGTCCAATAGTGCATAATAATTAATACAACATACGAGAATTTTGGGCTTAAGCCTGATCAACGAAATAAAGCAATAACACGGAGTATAATGCGCGATATAGCCAATAGCATGATTATCTTCCCTTCGCTAAGAATTCACATACTACCACCAACGATAAGTTTAGCTACTCATAATAGGCGTGCAATCAACAGAAATCATAGAAGAAAACATGTTGAAAGATATAATAAATAAGTAGAATAAACTGTAAGATACAAAGTTACCGAAGGTTGTGAATCTCTGGAGAATTGCGATCCTACGAGCTCCAAACTGCTATGAAAAAGACTCCCCTAAGCTACGGACCCCCAGAACAGGCTCTGGGAAGTCCCTACCTAAAACTACAGAGAAAGGTGAGAAAGTAGACTTGGAGAAGTATGAATTTCGGAGAAAATCTGAGCAACTATATATAGGCTGCGAATACTGTGGGGCGGTTTGCCCCACACACCGGGCGGTTCGCCTGGTGTGGGGCGGTTCGCCCCACATCAGCGGCGGTTCGCCCCGGAGAGATTTTTGCGGAATTCCACGTTTTCGACGCATTTTTGGATTTCTTCCCCTTTTCGGACTCGGTTTCTGACTTCTAGTGGCCTTCTAACCTCCAGATTCGACCCCTAGACTCCAAATCCTATCCGGAAACCTTCAGATACTCCAAATAGGCTTCTGGAACACCAATTCCTTGTCAACTTCAATATAATTGCCCGGAAATCCTCGATTTTCAACCAAAACCTGTAAAATAAAATCTAAAGGGAAACGTGACACTATTCTAATAAAATGCACTAAAATATAGCTAAATTAACACAGAGGATAGCTAAAATAGGTGAAAAATACTCGAATGAAAGTGTAAAATACACATTCATCAAACTCCCCAAACCGAACCTTTGCTTGTCCTCAAGCAACTAAGCTAGACTCTAATGCAAAAAACATGCAAGACACAAAATGGAGTCTCATGCCAAATAAAATGAACTAATCTACTGAATCTACCAAAAAATATATGAACAAAAACCATATAAATCAAAGCATGAATATAGGTTGAAGAATACCTCGATTGACTTATACACATCCACATAAGCACTTATGTCAAGACAAGATAGTCTCTCGTAATATTCTCTACCTGGACCTAGTCAGTGACGACGTAATGAAGCATGCTAAGATACGAATGGTTGTCCGGTGCCTATGAAACTGAGGACTTACTGCTGTTCCACCATGTTAAGACTTTCCCTCACAGAGGTCGAACCAGTACTGGCTCTCATCAAACGAAGGAGGGTTCCCTATAAAAGATAACACTCCCCTATTCTACCCATCTCTTAAGCAAAGTCTTAAGCTATTCACCACTTCCTGAATAGCAGGACGAGGGTGGTCTAGAACAGATGACACTCAAAAATAGAAAATTACAACACGATTACGAACATTACAAGAATTGGAACATGAGACACACCACTTTGCTAAACTGCTATTTGGCTTTCTTTTTGGACCCTTCTTTGCTTTTTTGGGGTCTTTTCTTTTTTTCTTTTATTTTTATTCCAGATTCTTTTTTTCTTTTTCCTGGAATTTTTCTTTCTTTTTTTTCGATTTTTTCTAGCCAACAGTAGCATAACAAAAAGAGAGAAAATGACTCACACGACTTCCCCAAACCTATTCGAGAGAATAGGTTGGAGTACAAAATTTACGGAAAAGGAAAATAAACTCACGATACGGGAATGAAAAACGAAAACAAGTCTAATGATGGTGTAACCCCCTCCCCAAACCTATTCGGAAGAATAGGTTATAAAAAAGGATCACACAACATCACACTACCTCCTTCCTAGGCATTAGCAATCTCAAAGCATGGTGAAGACTTGTTGCCTCTTAGGTACATAATTACTCGGGAAAACAACCATAAGACCCTAACATGCATCATCCTATTATAAAGGCCTTCGTGAACTGCAGTACATAAATCACCACTAAGTGATGTCGAGACTACCAAGCTTAACTAAGTGCAATACATAAATGTGACAAGCCAAGCGAAAAAAACCTCAAACAAATTTATAGAGATGAAGCATATGATTAATGGCATAGTTAGTTGATCTACGCAATAAAAAAGTTCAAAAAATTCGGCAATAAACTCCATATAAAATATGCAAGACTATCCTAGGATGAATGTAGAGAATGCAACCTAAAAAACTAAGAAAGTAGTAAACGTGCAAATGCAAATGCAAACAAAAGGTTTCACGAGTAATCATAAGCAAAACAAGTATAGAAATACCCGACGATAACCCCCCCCCAAACCTGAACGTCGTCGCTCGTCCCGAACGTCGAAAGTGGATTTAAGGTGAGAGCCAGCTTGTACCTGTAACTTATAGGACTCAAGGAAACTCGTGAGAAACCAAAAACATACGAAAATATAAAATAAAACAAAATGATATGCATGCATTAAAGCGGTAAAAAAGCGATAAAAACTCCGGGTTGCCTCCCGGATAGCGTCATTGTTTAAAGTCTTTGACTCGACTCATGTCTGTGCCTATCTCTTCTTTCTGCGGGTACTAGACTTCCCTTCATTGATCTCCTCTCCATGCCACGAACCTGTGAATAAGAAAGAACATAGGCTGCAAGACCACAGTAGTGAGTAGTGTAAGAAATATCAGGCGGATCAGGTGGATCAGATATTGCTTGCAACACGTGTTGCTTGCCATCCACTTCAATAGTGCAAGTCCTTTGGTAGATGTCCATCACGGAGCGTAGTTTAGTCAAGAATGTTCGCCCTAATAGTATGACATCCCCCGTTCCAGGTGCAGACGCCGGCATAAACTACGAAAAATTGGTGTATACAGAAGCTTCACCAATCTTGACCAAACACATTTTCACAACGCCTTCGGGTCTCATAAAGGATCCATACGCCAGTGCACAAATAGGCCCTATGCTCAGATAAGTTTCCAAGGCTACTCTTTTCAAAACACATTCAAAGGGAGTATGTTTGAGTAGGATCCCGTGTCTAGTGTGGCAACGAACATCTTCAAGCTCAGCCAATCCCTACCTTAAACATCGAAACTTTAGGGAGTGGCTCGGGGATCCTCTTGCTCCTCATCACTCCGTCAGAACCAAGGTCCTTCTCTTCTTCCTTGGCCTGTAGAGTTCTTCCTTCTTGCAACAACCGCATTAGCAAACCCTTCTTGATGGTGATTTCGTCCCGTAGATCACCAGCTAATGTAAAGGAATTTGATAGTTCTCTAGTGTTGGCTCGGCAGCTTGCCTTTGCTCGCCCGTACTTGCTCCTCGGTCGATCAAACTCTTGC
>CM051455.1:66152879-66170694 GCA_028274465.1 Plantago ovata
AGAAGATAAGAGGCTTAAGTCTGTGTGAGACATGGAAACTCATGAAAAAGATCATCACGGGCCGCAGGACTGTTAGATGAAACTCACACGGAAACCTCAGAGGAGTGTTTCAATCTTTCCAAGGATAGGGTAAAAAAGCATTTTTGGTCCTCCAAGTCGCCATCCTCCTCGGTTTTGGTCCCCGCTCTCACGCTCTCTGCGCTTTTGGTCCTCTGTTTTGTATAATTCATCGTATGGGAGCGTGAAACGTGCGACTTAAGCAATACATGCCTGCCAGCGTGTGGAGAAAGAAGAAATAGCATTCCAGCTCACTCCATGTCAGCTCCACGTCCCTGAAAACACACAACAACACACTTTAACACACTTACAGATCTGGGACCAAAAGGGAGGGAATTGGGTTAGTGTGATGAACATTTCCCTCCAAAATCTTGTAGTTTACCCTAGTAAAATCTATCCATTCACATTCACCCTAGAACATTTACTTCCAGCCGACATTTTCTCTCTTTTCTCTCCAACAACCTTAAACTAATCAACACTTGGACCACTACATTTACTATAGAATCTCTGAATACTACTGAATCTTCCAAACATCTCAAAGCATGCATTTAAGAGACCAAGATGAGTTGTTCATGCCACATCCTCCGTATGGTAAGTATTTTATTGTCATAGAATTTTAAAATATGGTCTGAAAATGCATTCTTGGTTGTATAAATGTTGTTGAAGTTGTTTATTATAGATTACATACCACTAACAGATTATTCTAATGAAACTTTTGGGCCTTTTTAGCATATTCTTTGTGACTTTACCATTACAAGTTGTAATTAGTAGTGCATGATATGAACTTTTTGCATGAATATATGTGAAAAACATATTAATATAGCATTTTTGTAATGCATGAAAGTGGAACTGTTACATTGGATTAATTGCACTTGAATGCTTTTTAGTATGCATGAAATTGGAACTGTTACATTGGATATGTACTGTAGTGCTTTATGTACTGCTGAAATTGTGTTTTTTACATGGAAAAAGGCTGGTGTTTGACTGTAGTAGTGATTAACTGTTACATTAGTCTAAAGAATGGATTTTTTCATTTTCAGATGAGGACTCTACTGACCTTACTGTGTGTGTTCACTATGGTGGGAGAATTGTGAGTGACATAGTTACTAAGAAGCAAAAGTATGTGGAGGGTAAGCTTATGAAGTTTGATTATGTGGCTGTTGAAGAGCTGAGCATGGCTAAGTTGAATGAAATGGCTGACAAGTGTGGGATTGGGACTATTAGAAAGTTTCATGTGTACAAGAAATTTTACTTTGAGGAGGTTGCTAGTGACATTGAGGTTATGGCCAATGGCTCTGAGGGGTTAGATGCTAGGGACATGTCTTTCTTCATTGAAGGCATTGTTCTTACTGCCTATCCCTTTGACAGTCAACCAAAAGCCAATGAAGCTAAGGGGAAGGGGAAAGTTGTGGATGAGGAATTTGTGGATGCAAGTGGCTATGTATCTGAAACTCCAAGTGAGTATGAAACTGATGAGTCTGAAGTTGTGAAGGGGAGTGATGTGGAAGTGGATTCAGAGCTTGAATCTGATGCAAGTGGTGGTGATAGGCCAAGAGGTAGAAATAAGGTTCTTTGCCATAAGAAAGCTAATGACTATGAGCCAAGGTTCTCTTTGGGCATGGTTTTCAAGACCAAAGAAGAGTTAAGGCTTTGTATCCATGCTCATGCTGTGAAATCATTTAGGAATCTGAGGGTTTGCAAAATGACAAGATCAGAATGTGGGCTAAGTGCGTTGAAAGTGATGAATGTGAATGGAAGTTGAGGGCACATAAGGTGAAGGATGAGCCTGGATACAAGGTCCACACATATGACCCTACTCATAGTTGTGGTATGACTCAGAATGTGAACAATGCTAGGAGTTCTTTTCTAGCAAACAGGTTTCTTGCTAAGTTCAAGTCTGATCCAGATAGGTCAGTCAAGGGGTTTGTGTTGGATGTCCAAAATGAGATTGGTTTGGTGATTTCTGAACATCAAGCCTACAGGGCAAGGAAGAAAGCTCTGTCACTACTTGAAGGGGATCCTAATGCACAATATGCATTGTTGTGGGACTATGCGGAGGAATTGAGGAAGATGAACCCCGGGTCTACTGTCATTTGTGACATGAACAGGCAGACATATGAGTTCACAAGTTTCTATGTTTGCTTTAAGGCTCTGAAGGAAGGATTCATGCTTGGTTGCAGGCCATTGATTGGTGTGGATGGTTGTCATTTGAAAGGGCCTCATCCTGGAGTGCTCCTTACAGCTGTGTGTGTGGATCCTAATGATAAGTTGTCCCCTCTTGCTTATTGTGTTGTCACTCATGAGACTGGAGACACATGGACTTGGTTCTTAGGTCTATTGAGGTCTGATCTTAATATCAAAGACCCCAGCAAGATCACCATAATGTCTGACAAGCAGAAAGGGCTCATTAAGGGTGTTGCTGAGGTATTTCCTGGAGCTAACCATAGGTTCTGTGTCAGGCATCTCTTGAAGAACTTCTGGTCTGCTGGTTTCAGGGGTGATGCATTAAACATGCATTGTATAAGGCTGCCAATGCAACTACTGTTGGTTCTTGGAAGAAAGCTATGAAAGAGATGGAGGAGCTTGATCCTAAAGCATATGAATGGTTGGCTAGCAAGGCTCCTGAGGGCTGGACCAAGAGTCATTTTGATTTTGGTACTAAATGTGATCAGACTATGAACAACAACTGTGAGTCCTTTAACAAGATGATCTTGAAGGCTAGGAAGAAGCCAATACTCACTATGTTGGAGTGGATTAGGGAGTGTTTGATGAGAAGGTTGCAAGTGAATAGGGACCATGCTGAGCTAAGGTGGAAGGGTCTCCTATGTCCAACTCCAAAGCTTAACTTGGACAAAACAATGAGTAGAATGAGCATTGCATCACCACTAAGTGTGATGATGATCACTGGGTTGTCAAGGGGTATGACAGTAGCCAATACAATGTGAACTTGGCTGATCAGACATGTACTTGTAGGAGGTGGCAGTTAACTGGTATGCCCTGCAACCATGCTCTAAGTGCAATGTCCAAGAGGAAGATTGATGCAAAGAGACAAGTGCATCCTTGTTACCAAGTTGAAACCTATAAAAGGGTTTATAGTGGTGCCATTTATGGAGTGAATGGTCAAGAGATGTGGGGTGAGACACTTTTCATTCCACCACTACCCCCCCAAATGATGAAGAAAAAGGAAGACCTGAACTAGTAGAAGGAGGGGTGAAGATGAGGGACCAGCTAGCAAGCAAGGTAAGAAGAGGTCCACCAAGGCAAGAAGAGATCAAACTGGGATCAAGTGTGGCTACTGTAGGGGTGAGGGTCATAACATACTAGCTTGCCCTAGGAAATTAAGAGATGACTTGGGATATGACAGTGGTGAAGAGGACTATGATCAAGAAATGGCTAGGGAATTTGATAACTACTTCAACACTGAGGGAGAAGGACCAGCTGAGAATGAAGTTGAAGGCTTATTCAAAGATCTTAACATTGAATCTCAGGCTTCTGTTGACCTGGAAGATGATCTAAATCTGGCTGATTTCATTAAGGGTAAAAAGAAAGCTTCTGAGGTATGCATTTAACTATGGCTCATATATGTATATGTTTAGTTATATGATGCAAATATATGGTATAAGTTTAAATATACTTTTAGTTATATATGGTGTAAGTGTAAATATTTGCCCTAATTGATGGTTTTGTTTAGGTGATTACCATACTGGATGATGAAAATGTGATCCCTACTCAAGCATCTGAGGCTGCTCCAAGAAGGCCTAGAAAGAAGCATAAGGTAGTATTTCATTAGTTTACATTTAAATAATTACAATTTTCATGTATATGTTTTGGTACTTGCTTTTTTAAACTTTCATGAATATGTGCTAGTACTTATGTTTGTAAACTTTCATGTATAGGGTAACATTGGTGATGAGGTTTGGGACTTCACTCAAGGTGAGGAAGCTGTGTTTCTTGGAAGGCTTGGTGATGAACCAACTGGAATTCTTGCTGCTCCGGTTTATGAAGAACCCCCAAGTAATCACCAACAACTTTTGCAAGGAAAAGCTGCATTTGCTAAGCTCTCCATAGCTCATGAGGATACTATCTCTGGTCTCACTGCTCCTCCACTCATTGAATCCCAAAGAGATGAGAACCTAGGACCAGCTTACATGTCTGGTGGAAAGAAGTTTGTTTCTTTGAAGAACCTAGGTGCGGCTTTGGCAGAGGTGAGCAAAGAGAATGCTAAGAAGAAAGGCAAGGAGCAGGGGAAAAAGAAAGACAAGAAGTAGTACTTTGATCAGTAGTAGTAGTTTTTTAAATTTTATGCACTTTGAACATGTCAAACTTTAAGGGTGCTGTGTGGTTTGTTTTGGAGGATTCATGATGTTGGTGGATTCATGATATTGCAGTGGTATTTTGACTATATTGCAGGTTTTGTGTCAAAATAGCCTTGCAATATGTTGGTTAAAGATTGGCATGTATGACATTTATTTTAAGTTATGGTATGACATTTGGACCATTAGTAAGTATTGCTGTTATTCCCTGCAAGTTGGCTCGATTTTGAAGTAATTATATGTCATTATTTAAGTATATGTATGTTTTCAAGGAATCACATAGATATTGCAAATACTCATCATTAGTGGCATATATTGTACTACCAGGTTTACACTCAGGGTAGATTTCCAGATTTAAGTGGCCAATAAGATGAGTAGGAGTCTTTTTATCTTCCAAGAAAAAGCTACAAGTAGTTGTATGCATTCATATCTGCAATTTACCCACTAATATTTTTTTACCCAATGCATGTTTACCAAGTAACAATCTCTCACCCTTTTTTACCTACTACAAATACCCCCAAGGTAATAACATTCTGCTCCATCAACTCACACACATAATTAACAGAACAAAGAAAGAAAGGAAAGAATGGCTTCTTCTGCCTCCTCAAGAATCACTAAGTCATTTGCTACTGGGCAGCCTAATGCTCCTCTCCATGGTTCTGATGAGGTACAAGTGCCTGAGAATTACCATGGAAAGCTTGCATGGGAGATAGCTCAAAGGGATAGGCTGAACTTGCAAGAGGGCATCAAGTAAGGGGCTTATGGTGTTTTCTTGTTTTTCTTGTTTTTTTTTTCTCTTTTATTTTGTTATCTTAATTGTTAGATTTGTACTAACATCTCTATATTCTCAGGTACTACACAAGCACAGGCATCCACATCACTCATCCAACCCTCCTCACCAAGCTCCGGATTCTACATTTGAAAGTTCATTTCAGGAACTGTGATTCTAGGGGAGCTTTCTGGCAGTGTTGTGATTTGGTCTCTAAGCTTGGCTATGTGGCTCATGAGCATCCAGAGATACTCCCCTATGCTGTGAGCCTGAAGGTTGAGCTACAAGAGATGATGGTGATGAATCATGCAGAACTGATGCTGCATGTGTTCAATTCCCTCCAGGCTCTCATCACAAGGTGGAGAATGGAAATCTCTGAACATCCTGCTCTTATGGTCTGGTCTGCTTTCATGGTCAAGTTTATGTTCTAGTTTCAGGTGTACTGTATGCTCTAGTTTATGGTTTATGCATGGTCTTTAGTTTATGAACAAGTATGGTAATCTGTAATGGTACTTTAATCAAGGTAATGTTTAATGAAGTTTATGTTAATGTATGATGTGTGTTTTTAGTTCATGAGTTACTTGTTTTTCCAATTCCTCAGTCTAATTTTTTTTATTATTTTACCATTAATACTACAAAGTAAATAATAATTCAAAAAAGTGAAAGGAGTGATAAGTTAAAGACAGTAAATGAAATACAGTAAATAATCATAATAATTTTAAGTCCAAAAAGATATCATCTTCATTGATAAAATAGACTGATACATAGACATCCTTGGCCTAAAGAAGATCACAGTTTTTACACTTACTAAGAGCACAAAAAAGGCTTAAACTGTGATCCCATTAGCCTAATTCCTAATACAGGCCTAATTCCTAATACATATAGCTACTACTAATCCTACATCAGAGACTACTAATTTCCTACACCAACAGCTTCAGCAAAAACAAAGTCACAAGAGCAATCAAGACACCAATGATACCCAAAGCAACTGCAAGCTTATGCCCCATTTCTTTGTTCCTCTTAACCAATGCAACATTTCTCCTCATCAGTTCTCCAATTCTACCATCCCTACCATTAGCCATTTCAATCTCATTACTCAGCCAAAGAATTTTCTCACTAGCTTCTGTCAACTTCTTTTCACTATCAACCACACTAGCAACCTTACCCTTCAACAAAACAATTTCCTTTTCAGCATTCTTCCTCTCATTTTCACAAGCCTCCAGTCTACTCTCCAAAAAAGCAACATGTTTAGTTTTCAACATCAATTCCCCAGCTAGGGCCTCAGACTTATACTTAACCTCTCTGTTTTCAACTGTCAACCGAAATTCCATACTCATGCTATTGTTTATGTAATTCTTGTAGTACTCATTTAGCTCATGATCCTCCCAGTGAAAATAGGTACACTTAGGCGCCTGCCAATTCAACATATACGGAATTTACTAACCTAACTCTACTAAAACAGAGCACAACCAATTGTGTGCAAAATCATAGCAATTACAGCAATAACCAAAAAAATAACGAGTACAAGTTGTAGAATTACCGGAGTATCGTAGTATGCACACGTCCAAAACCTCCTCAACGGATCCCGTGGGTCGCCAGACTTCATGAAACGAGCTCGAGCATTGCAATCACAGTACTGGACGGTAGAATCACTTTCCGACGATGAAGACGACCTAGGCATCCACGAATCCCATGAAGAAGAGGTCATCTAGTCAGAGATACAGAGTTTCAGAGAGATTTGATTCGAATTGGCAAGGTTAGGTTTTTTGGATTATGATTTGGGGCAAGAATTCTGATACGGTTATATCAGAGAAGTCGAAACTTGTAGTTTCGCTCAGAGCGTGCATCATAGTTCGTCCCGGAATTCGTCCACCTCATCACAGTTCGTGCCAACTAAGCAGGAGGACTTGTGAGTAGGAAAGAAGGGGGCCGTATTAGAATGTATAAAAAAAAGGACTAAATACGCGGAGGATCGAGACTTGGAGGACGAAAAATGCAATTAACCCTCCAAGGATAACTTGCACTGGACATCACCACTGGAGAGAGTGACGGAAATTGTCCGAACACGAGAGATTGCTTTAGCAAAGTTCCTAGACACAAGAATACAAGATACTAAACAAAACATTTGCGATAAACTGATAAATGTGAACAGATTGCTAATGTGAATATTACGTGATCATGTAATTACGATATGAAACTAAATAATCTTGGTCTGCATTTTCATAAACTTGAGCCAGCGATCACAAAGGTGGAAAAGCTAACAAAATCTCACAAGTCACACATTCAATCTCGACAATTTCACATGGTGATTCTCTCGTTCTCAACTCATTAAGCAGTGACATAAACAATCATTGAGCTGTGAGCGCGTATAAGCATCAACTCAATCAAAAAGACCAACATCTATGGCAGTTAAAACGGACACATGTAAGTAGGCTAAAACCAAAAGTTCATTGGCTCTTTCAGTTAAATCATCGATCCATCCTGAGAACAGTAAAATATCTGCTAGATCTTCACAATCGCATTACCAAGGTCTCATAGAAGAGAAAAAAGTCATCGCGTAAGAATCGGGCATAAAAAACAAGTTCATAAACAAGCTAACACAAATCACTGCCTGCATCAAATTGCCAATAAGACATTACAATTTACACATACAACATTTGCAGAAGTAGATTTACCCTATAAACCTTGTAAATGGAATATAATGACTGTATATTACTATAATACTAATAATTCTAGCTCTTGTTACTGTGGAATTTAAACAAAATCTATCCAATCGAAACTTTCAACGATCAAAATCACCAAAGCAGAAGAAAACGTAAATGGAAATTTCACATTTAGATTCAAGGAGAAATTAATTATGTACACTCATCAATTGATTCATACAAGGTAAGGAAATTTAAAAGTAAGAAAAATGCAGAAGATTTTCTTTCTATTCAAGAGTGGCTGCGGAATTACAAGGAAGAACAGAGACAGCAGCTTTGCTGCTCTCCTTTTATACAATCAAATTTGTAGAATGTGAATCGATGCCTTCTCATTAATCACCAAGGATATATATATACAACGAAATCCACTATTCTAGGCTATATTCTAGGACAGATATACATTCGTAATACATTCCTAATACATTCCTATCTCTACATTGTCCTATGTAACTCCTATGTTCTAACATCCCCCGCAGTCGAAACGGGAGGCGGACGAACATTGAGACTGGAACGAAAGTCTTCAAACAAGACCAAAGGCAACCCCTTCGTAAAAATATCCGCAATCTGAGAATGAGAGGGAACATGATGAACACGAACCTCACCACGGGCAACCTTTTCGCGAACAAAATGTATATCTAACTCGATGTGCTTTGTACGCTGATGCTGGACGGGATTGCCGGTGAGATAAATTGCAGAGACATTGTCACAGTAGACAAACGTAGCCTTGCGCACCGGACACAGAAGCTCAAGGAGAAGATTTCGGAGCCAACATGACTCGGCCACAACATTAGCGACACCACGATACTCAGCCTCAGCACTCGAGCGGGAAAATGTTGCTTGACGCTTGGCGGACCAGGAGATCAGGTTGTCACCCAAGAAACACAATAACCGGAGGTAGAACGACGAGTGTCGGGGCAGCCGGCCCAGTCGGCATCAGTATATGCCACAAGATCGTGAAGAGAGGAAGGAGTGAGATGGAGTCCAAGAGACAGAGTGCCTTGGACATAGCGTAGGATACGCTTGAGAGCCTCCATATGTTCAGTGCGGGGATCATGCATGTGAAGACATACCTGTTGAACCGCATAGGATAAATCAGGGCGAGTGAAGGTGAGATACTGAAGCGCTCCAGCTAAACTCCGATATAACGTAGGATCAGCAAAAGGAGTCCCAACAGAGGCACTAATTTTTGGCTTTGTGTCAACGGGAGTAGCTGTCGAGTTACACGAGCTCATGCCAGCTCGTTCAAGAATTTCAGCTGCATACGAGACTGGGAAAGAAATAGGCCAGCCTTATGGCGATTGACTCGAATGCCAAGAAAGTCATTAAGGAGCCCTAAGTATTTCATAGCGAATTCCGAATTAAGCTTAGCCATAATCGAGTGCCGAAGCGCATCTGAAGAGGCAGTCAATATGATATCATCCACATATAGAAGCAAATAAGCAGTATCAGCCCCGGCCCACGGTTGTAGACAAACAACGAAGTATCACACTTACTATTGGAGAAGCCAAGAGTGGCGACGAAGTCAGCAAATCGCTGATACCACGCCCGAGGAGCCTGTTTAAGGCCATATAATGACTTCCGTAAGAGGCAGACAGCATCCGGGTGTGTCGGATCACGAAATCCCATGGGTTGATACATATAAACCGTTTCCTGCAAATTGCCATGGAGAAATGCATTGCTAACGTCGAGTTGATGAATAGACCACCGGCGAGAAAGAGCAATGCTAAGAACAAGACGAATAGTTGCGGGTTTAACCACGGGACTAAACGTTTCACCACAATCAATACCCACGCGCTGAGTTTTACCATCACCTACAAGACGGGCTTTATGCCTCTGAAAGGAACCATCAGATTTAATCTTATGCGTAAAAATCCACATGGAACGAATAACATTAACACCCGGGGGACGAGGGACCAATTCCCACGTCTTATTTTTAATAAGAGCATTATATTCATCAGTCATGGCCAGTTTCCAGTTAGGATCACGGAGAGCATCTAAGGGGTACGGGGAAGGGGTGATGGTGTAACTGTAGCTGTATGTGCTTCGGAAGGGTCGAAGATAGTGTGAGGTGTAAAAATGCCATGTTGGCTGCGAGTAACGGGACGTTGGGGCGGATACGTAGTGTACCGCGTAGTCCGGGGTGGAGGACTGGGATGAGGTGGTGAACTAAGCGGTGAAGCAGATGGAAGCTGCGAAAGGAATAGGTTGTATGGGCGGAGACGAGATATGTCCAGCAGAGAACCAGGTTGGTTAGGTGAAGTATGGGCTGAGGAAGGAGATGGAGCCGCAGGTGAGGATTGGACAGGGGCGGCAGGAGGCGGGGATCGGGGTGTAGGTGTAGTGGTGTAGCCGGGAGATAACAATGGGAGGAGGTGAGCCGGAAGGCCATCCCCGAGAAAATCATACTCGGTTGAGCTTGATGTAACCGATTTGGCCATAGGAAAAGTGGTTTCATCAAAATGGACATGGCGACACGTAATGATTTTCCGGTTTGATAGATCAAGGCATTTATAACCCCGATGATCCGCCGGATAGCCCAAAAATACGCAAGGAGTGGAGCGGGGTTGAAGTTTGCGAATAGTGGTGGAGGGGAAAAGAGGGTAACATAAGCATCCAAAGGTGCGAAGATGAGTATAGACGGGAGGCGATTATAGAGAGCTTGGACAGGAGATTTATAGGAGAGGAGTTTACTAGGTAAAATGTTGAGGAGATATGTGGCCATATGTAAGGCGTGATGCCAAAACGAAGGTGGTAAGGAAGCATGGATGAGTAGGGTGCGAATGATATTATTAATTGACCGAATTTTGCGTTCGGCTTTGCCATTTTGGGGAGAGGTATGGGGACAAGAAAAACGGAATGACATGCCATTAGACTCACAAAATTGGCGAAAAGCGGTATTATCAAATTCGCCACCATTATCACATTGAACGGTCTTAATCTTCCGTTCGAATTGAGTAGATATTGAGAGTAAAATTTTGAAAGATGGAGAAAACTTGGGATTTTTGAGCAATAGGAAAAATCCACACAAAATTCGTAAAATCATCCAAAAATAAGACATAATATTTATGGCCAGAGGAACTCAAAGTCGGAGAAGTCCAAATATCACTATGTATGATATCAAAAGGCATGCATGTGCTAGAATTCGATGGCACAAAAGGAAGCTTAACTTGTTTGCCAAGAATACAAGACTCACATGTAGTAAATTTAGACAACCTATTACAATCAATAAGCCTATTATTCTTAAGAACGGATAAAACTGGATCGCCAGGTGACCCAAACGATGATGCCAGGTGGAAGAAGCAAGACAAGCTGTTGATGGAGCAGGGGCGAGGGGCTGGGAAGAGTAACTGGATATAAGGGACTCGAGCTCTCACATCGCATTTCCGGTCTGTAAATCATGCACAAAAAAGCCAGTGGGATCAAAAACTACGGAAACATGATTATCAGTGGTAAATTTACGAACAAAAACTAAGTTTTTGACTAGGGCAGGCGTATGTAACACATTTTGGAGGGCTAAGGGGTAGGTTGGAGTGGAAATAGATGCATGTCCATAACCAGAAACAGGAATTAGCTGACCACTACCAACAGTAACACCATGTGTATTTTTGCTCGTATTAAAATAAGACGATAAATTACCTCGGGAATTGGTCATGTGAGAAGAAGCACCAGTGTCCATGTACCAGTTGGAGTCCGGCTGGGACAGACTCATAGTATGCATAGCGGCTTCAACATCTGTGGCACCCATTGCTGCGCATTATAGGCCTGAGAAGCAGGGGAGTCAGGGCGAGGGCCGAGCAAGCCAGCCTGACTGTTCGGGCGGGAGGAGCCGGGTGCAGCAGGCTGCGTGGGATAGGGGCAGGGCGGCGTGGCCCATGGTGGATGGGAATAGTGCCACCAAGGCGCATTGGACCAGGAAGAGGGACGAGCAGGCGGCATAAAGGAGCCAGGAGGCTGGTAAGACCGCGCCCCGCACCACGGCCATATGATTGCCAGAGGAGTTACCATTATTCCGAGATTGACGAGGCTTTGAAGGGTTGCGAAACTTCTGCTGCTTCCCACGTCCATGAGCAGGGGGCTGCCAATCTTGACGATGCTCTTGTCGTCGCTGACCGCGATCCAGCTCTTTTCATGCTGGTTTCTTCAAGGGTGAGCATAGAACGGACCTCATAAAACGGTGGTAGAACCTTCTTGTGGCGGATGACAGAGGCCACACCGTTATAAGCAGGAGGGAGGCCAGCAAGCATGCGAAGAACCAATCGGTTGTTTGGAACCGGGGCACCAACTTGCGTAAGCTGGTCGAAAGAGACTTAAGGCGCTGGCAATAGAGGGAAACATTGGCAAAATCTTTGAGGACGGTGTTGTTAAACTCGTGCTCAAGAAGGACGGCACGCGAGTTCTCGTTATCTTGAAAGAAGTCACGAATACGAGTCCACAAGGAGAGAGCAGATATATCCGGTTCAAGAACCGTGTGCAACAGATCGGTGGAAATCGTGGAATACATCCATTGCACGACAGCGGCATCAAGAGTATCCAGAGCTCTTGTTCTACGGCCGAACGGGAAGGGGCAGGCAGAGCTGGCGCAGATGTAACCGGCTCAGATTTGGGAGGGGTGATATGGTGGAGGACCTTGTGAGAGCGGCAGTGCACCTTGAACAATTCAGCCCACGTGGCGTAGTGAACCGTCTCGGTTTCGAGGATTAGAGGGACATGGGTTTTTATATTAGCAACGGCTAGGGCAGGATGAAAGGAGGAGGTGGTGGTCGATTCTTTGTCGGAGGTGGAGGAGGTAGCGGCGCCAGTCATGATGGTCAGCCGAAGAAGAAGACGGAAGCAGCAAAGCAATTAATTAATTAATTAATTGGATGGAAAGAGGAGGAGGCTTAGTATATATATGTGCGGCTAGTATATATGTGTGCGGCAGGAGGCTATTAATTTGATGGATATGAGCCTGGTATATATATATAGATATATAGATATGATGGAAAGAGGAGGAGAGGAGGCAAGTGAAGCAACAAAGTTATTAAAGAGGTAATCGATGGATGGAGTAATCAACAAAATAATTAATGGGGTAAAACAAAGGAGTGCGGCTGGGATATATATATATATATATATATACACTACGGGAAAGAGGAGGCTAGTATATATATTTGCGGCAGGAGGCCGGTGAATGTTGTTGCTTTCTTTGGCCTCGTTAGGACAGAGAGGAAGAGAGATGAGGTTTGCAGCGGAGATCAGAACCTAACGTGATACCATGTAAGAATGTGAATCGATGCCTTCTCATTAATCACCAAGGATATATATATACACGAAATCCACTATTCTAGGCTATATTCTAGGACAGATATACATTCGTAATACATTCCTAATACATTCCTATCTCTACATTGTCCTATGTAACTCCTATGTTCTAACAAAATTGACGCCCTAACCCTAGACGATCGGTAAGAAATCCGCCGTTAATAGTTGCGTGAAACGTACAACAGTAAAACCCCCAAATAATTACATCAGAAAATATCTAAGTAGAAGACAAATCGAGCTGAGGAGCACGCAATGAGCATGAACCCTAATTGTACTATTTGGTACAATTGGTGTTCCAGTGTGACGAAAACGCGTGTTCCGGGAATTCAAATCCTCCCGCCTGGAGTGCTATGATCTGCTGTGTCTGCCGAGCGTGTTCCAACGGTCTTAGTCACGAACTGGGGGAACCGAATTCGGTTTTGCACGTTTCGATTTCTTGGGCGCCTTGACTCTGTTCTTCCTCTTCTTCTCTGCTACCTTCTGCGATTTCTTCTTCATGTTTGGATCAACATTTGATCCTGATGTTTTAACACTCCCCCTCAAGATCGGAGTGTAGATATTCGTAACTCCCATCTTGGGAAAAACATTAGTCAAGTTTTCTACTGACGTTGTTTTTGTGAACACATTTGCGAGTTGGTTCTTCGCTCCAATGTGTAATACTTTAATGATACCTTCCTCTACCTTTTCTCCTATAAAGTGACAGTCTACTTCAACATGTTTTGTTCTCTCATGGAAAATTGGATTCTTGCAGAGATGAACCGCTGACAAGTTATCACAATGTAACGTAATTGGTTTCTCTAGATCGACTTTAAAGTCTCTGAATAAGTTGAGTAACCAGATTATTTCACAAGCAGCTTGTGATATAGCTCTGTATTCTGCTTCTGCAGAAGACCTGCTAACTACTTGTTGTTTCTTAGATTTCCAACTTATCAAACAGTCTCCAAAGAGAACACAATAACCTGTGAGTGATCTTCTTGTGAAGCTACATCCCGCATAGTCCGAGTCACAGTAAACTATGAGCTCTTCATTCGATTGGTGTTGAAGAAAAGACCATTCCCAATATCATTCTTGATATATTTCACAACTCTGATCAATGCTACCATATGCATTTTGGTGGGTTTTTCCATAAATTGGCTTAAAATTCCCACTGCATATGAGATATCCGGCCTTGTGATTGTCAGGTAGCTTAGTTTTCCAAGCAGACTTCTGTATTGCATTGGATTGGAAAGTAAGGATTCCTCTTTGTCTTTATCATTATCAAAAGGCTTGAGCTTATGATTCTGTTCTATGGGATTCACGGTTGGTTTACATCCCAACAATCTCGTTGCTTGCAGAATTTCAGAAGCATACTTCCTTTGAGATAAATGAATGCCTTTTGTACTTCTTGCGATCTCCAATCCACGAAAATATTTGAGCTTTCCTAGATCTCTAATCCTAAATTCCTTCTTGAGCTCTTCCTTTAATTGACTTATATCATCAAGATCATTTCCTCCTATCACAATGTCATCTACATAGATCAAGAGAATGATTATGCCATTTGGTTTTGTCTAGTGAAGAAAGTATGTTCATGTTTTGATTGTATAAAACCTAATTTGATCAAGTGCTGTGTTAATTTATGTTCCATTGTCTAGAGGCCTGCTTGAGGCCATATAGTGACTTATGGAGTTTGCAAACAAAGTTCTTGTTGGTCCCTATAACGGGGGGTGGGGGGGTGGGGGGGGTGAATAGTCTTTTCAAACTTTTGTCGTTTAAAACTTTCTCAGCAAGTACTTATTACTTTTCAGTAATGAGGTTGCTGATACTTAACTTTCTCAGCAAGCGTAAGTTACTTTACAGTAGCTTGGTTTGCTGATACTTAAAATCAGAGAGCGGAAGTCTTTGAAACGATAAGTGCTTTTTCAGCAAGTAAAGGGTTTCAACAAGTGATGTGAGTGACTGTGTACAAACAGATATAATTTGCTGAAAGCTAAATGCAGTAAGTAAATCACACAAACACTTTTAGAGTGGTATCTGAGAGTGGCGTAATCTCAACTAATCCACTTTGTCCTTTCTAGGACTGAATCCACTAAGATATGATTGAGGTTCCTTACAATCTCCTATCTAAAGCGATTCAACAGAAACCAAAGCACACTTGCTTTGTCTCCAACCTAAACTAGAGAACTCAACCTTGTTCTCCACAAAACTTGGTACTTTTAATCAGCAAAACTTGCTCGATTAAGTTCCCCCTGAATATCACGCCTGAAAGGGTGTATTTTCAGTTAGAGAGTTTTGGGGTGAGATAACTTAATTATAACTTATTCAGTTACAACAAGTAATCTAAGAAACACAACTTGGAATACTTTGCAGTAAACAAGTTTGATTGTTTCTGGTGTCAAGACTTGTTCTTGTTCGAAAGAAAGAACACTTAACTAATTTCTTAGCCGAGTTTGTTCTACTTCTTCACAAGTAGCTTTTTCAAGCTTTAAGTCTTGGAACGGATCAATGGCAGTAAGAGTGTTTGAAGGTTTGTGAATTTTAAGCACAAGTGAGAGTTTGATCACGTTGTTGACACACTTCAACTCTTTGCCGGATGACCTCTATTTATAGTGCAAGTAAGGAGCCGTTTGAATTTCAAATCCTAAGGCTTTTGTCCTTAACATGTCACTATCTTGCTTTTGTACTTTCAGCAGCAACCTTGTTTGTCTTCTAGTCTTCATGTCCTTCGCGTGTAAGCTTTGCATTAAATGCACTTTTGAATAGAATTCAAACAGTAACAATGGAGCGCAAAATCACGTACATTCAGCAAGAGGTCACATATGTTCATCAGCAAGTGTTTATTCTCAGTTTCAGCAAGCACAACCTACTCTGTCTTTCAGATTTTCACTTATGCAATGCTGTTGCTGAAAATTTCACTTTCTGAGCAACACGTGCCTTACAGTCTTCAGCAATCTTCAAGTCTTCAAGTCTTCAAAGTCTTCAAGATTCTGACCTGTTTCTTATTTGCTTCAATATTTGTTTGTAATAAACAAAATACATCTTCAGCAAATGCTTCAATAGGTCATTTTCTTTTCAGAAAATAAGATACATCAAAGCTAAGCATCAATAAGATATTTTCTTTCAGAAAATAAAATACATCATACGCAAATGTGTCAATAAATTATTTCTTCTCAGAAAATTAAAGTACGTCATCCACCAAAGAAATAACTTATCTAACACCTATCTAAGTCATCAGCAAACGTTCCTCTTTTACAATGTCCTTAAATTCTAAATCCTATGGCCCTAAGAGTACTAGTTACTGGACTGTTCTTAATTTAGCATGGTTAATTGCTCATCAAAATTACAAGTTTCCTAAAAATTTCCCCCTTTTGATGTTAGCAATCCATGGCTAAATTAATTGTTACCCTTTTAGAGGTTTCTGATGTTGAATAAATCAGATGATTAATGCAAGCATACTTGAAATAATAAACAGTAAGCATAAGTAAGTTGCATAATCAAAAACCAATAAGAGTCAAAAAGAATTCATTGCTGAAAGTTATCATTCAGAAGTTTACAAGAAAGCATAGATAACAATGAATCAGCAAACAAAAACTTTAACAAGAAAAACTATTGCAGGGACTTAAACTCTTTCAGAGGATTTTCTCAAAATCTCTCTTACACTCTTCTCAGCAAGAGCAGTGAATTCAACACAATCCTTTTCGTAGTTTTCCAGAAGCCTACGGACTTGTAGTTGAAATTCTTGCATTTTTGCAGGCAGTATGATGATGCTTTTCAGCATTCATTTCCATGTAGTTATTACCCACAAATGCATGCCCCAATTGCTGGCATGGAGAAGCTGTGTATCTGAAATGTTCTCGGATGAATCTTTCTTACCAGAGAGAGAAGATCTTCTTCTTGATCCTGAGCAGTAAGATAGAAGTACTCATAAGGAATCAATCCAAGTTTCTTCTTAGGTTTCTTTGTTACCGGGTCAGCATAGTAAGCGATGCCAGGTGGTTTGATCAGATTTGGTTCTTGCTTGTATGTCTTACCAATGGCAACTCTTCTTACATGGACCTCAAGATTCAACCATTTCCCAGCAATATTTCTTGGGAGGGATTCTTCCCTTTGCTTTCTTTGGACCTTGAGTTCAATCCATTTGAACATTTGATTCAAAATGGCTGTAGGAAAGAACTCATTTACCAGCAAGTCTTCCAGCTTTAAAATCCAGCAACCATGAATGTTTCTGATTACATTCTGAGTGGTTTCTCATTGCTGGTCTTTGTATATTCAATGCCGGAGCCAATAGCAATGCTGGCCAGCCTTTCTCTTCCTGTCTTTGCCTTCTCTTCTTGTTTTAGCATTGTCTTGATCTCTTGCTGAGAGTCAGACGAAAAATGCCTTGAGTGGCCCGACGGAGTTATGGCTGTAAGGGTCTAGCTCTTATGGCTTGAGCTATTGTTTGATTGTCATCATCTTCTTCATCATCTTCATTCAGATTGTGATGACTTTCATTGTGACAGAAATCTTGAGTTTCAGCAGCGGTTTTCTCTCTTTTGGTACTTGCTGAATTTAACTCAGTTTCTGCTTGTCTTTTTAGAACTTTGCTCTCTTTCAGCAAGAGGTTCTAGTGGAAGTGGCAATCAGCGCCGGAGTAGGAGGGGTTTGATTACTTTTCTAGTCTTCTTTTCACCACTTAGACATGGATTGCAATCATCGGA
>CM051455.1:66170794-66204814 GCA_028274465.1 Plantago ovata
TTCCAGATGTACTTTTTCTATCAAGAGTTGATCCTCCATGATCAGCATCAGAAATAATCTACCACTCAAGTCCTGATCTTTAGGATCCATAATCCCAAAATTTGACTGTACCTTTTGACATATTTCAGTATCTTAATTGCCTTTTTTGTAGTGTGATTCTCTTGGATCAGATTGTAATCTTGCACACACACAAACAACATACTGAATGTCAGGTCTACTTGTTGTTAAATACAACAAGGAACCAATGAGCTTCCTATACTTGTGTTCTTCAACACTTTTATCTTCTTTAGTATAGCCCAATTTGGTACCAACACTCATAGGGATCTTTTCACGTTTCTCTCCCTCTTTGATCCTAAACTTTATGAGCATTTCTTTCGCATACTTTGCTTGATTTATGAATATCCATCTTTGAGTTGCTTGACTTGCAATCCTAGGAAATAATTCAATTTTCCCATCATACTCATTTCAAACTGTTTGTCATGAGTTTGGCAAAATCATCACAAAGTTGCTTGTCCTTAGATCCAAAAATTATGTCATCCACATAAATTTGAACTAAGAGTATTTTACCATCATGGTTCATGGTAAATAAGGTTTTGTCAACTTCACCTTTCTTGAAACCATTATCCAGCAAGAACTTAGCCAAGGTATCATACCATGCTCTTGGTGCTTGCTTTAGACATATACAGCTTTCTGAAGCTTGTATACCATCTTGATTTCTGAGGGAAGTTCAAAGCCAGGGGGTTGTTCTAAATAGACTTCTTCAGCAAGTTCACCATTCAAGAATGCACTTTTAACATCCATTTGGTAAACAATGAAGTCATTGTGAGCAGCAAAGGCCAAGAAAAGCCTATTGCATCCAATCTTGCAACTGGTGCATAAGACTCATCATACTCCAATCCTTCAGTCTGACAGTAACCTTGAGCAACTAAACGTGCTTTATTTCTTGTTACTTCACCAGACTCACTCAGCTTGTTTCTGAACACCCATTTTGTACCAATAGCTTTCTTGCCTTCAGCAAGTGGTACAAGTTTCCAGACTTTGTTCCTTTCAAACTGATCCAGTTCTTCTTGCATTGCCTTGATCCATTCAGAATGCTTTAAAGCTTCTTCTATGGTTTTAGGTTCAATTTCTGAAAAACAAAGCAAGAGAACAATGATTCTACTTCTTCTGCAAGTCCATGAGTAGCAGAAACTTTGGATCTAGTCACTTGGCGTTTATCAATATCACCAATCATATCCGTAGAGGGATGATCTCTAATCCATTTATTAACAGGTTTTCTGTGTTGGATCTGGATATGTTTGCTCATCAACATGTGACTCTTCAGTATGTACTTGTTCAGTACTACTGGGATTTTGTGTCTCTGCTGAGATTGGTTCATCAGCAACTGCTTGTTCAACATTGCTAGATTGTGGTAATCATCAGCAGGCACGGGAGGTTGCATATTTCAGCAACTTCCGGAGCAACTGCGTCTTTTGTGGAAATTCCTTGTCGTGAACTATTTATCTTGTCATGACTGGGGGAGGAGAGTCATTGTCAGAATCATCATTTAGTTCAATTGACTTGATTTGCCTAGCATTAGATTCAGTTCTTTGCTCATGTATGATTAACTTTTTCATACATTCTGATATTTCTTCTTCAGCAGGCACTCCTTGTGTCTTTTCGTAGAATACAACATGCACTGATTCTTCGATCTTTTGTGCCGTTTTGTTGTAAACTCTATAAGCTTTACTATGCAAGGAGTAACCGAGAAATATCGCTTCGTCTGCCTTTGGTTGAAATGTTCTTAGGTATTCTCTACCGTTAAGAACGAAACACTTGCAACCAATACTCTTAATGAGTGATTAGGAGGCCTTCCAACAAACAATTCATAAGGAGTTTTGTTGTATTCCTTAGTAATCAAACATCTGTTTTGAGTGTAACAGGCGGTATTAATCGCTTCAACCCAGTAAGCCTCACTTATTTCAGTGTCAGCAAGCATTGTTCTTGCGGCTTCTTTTAGGGTACGATTCTTCCGTTCAGCAACACCGTTTTGTTGTGGTGTCCTTACTGAGGATAACTGATGTTGTATTCCTTTTGAAGTGCAATACTCAGTTATGTACTGGTTTACAAACTCAGTACCATGGTCTGTCCTTATGACTTTTACCTTGTCATTTTTCATGACTTCAAGCTTATTCAGCAAGTTAGGTATTTCAGTCCTAGTTTCAGATTTGTGCTTGATAAATACTACCCAAGTGAATCTTGAATAGTCATCTACCACCACCAGACCATACTTCTTACCAGCATAGCTTGTTGAAGAAGATTCAAACAAGTCCATGTGCAAGAGTTGTAAGGTTTTGTAGTTGACGGTACTGCCTTGTTCTTGAAAGAAGATTTGGTTTGCTTTCCTTGCTGACATGCATTGCAAACACCATCCTTCTTAAAAGTAACCTTAGGTAATCCAACTACAAGTGCCTTTTTAGACAGTATTCAGTCGTCTTGAAGTTTAGATGACTTGTTCGTTTATGCCATAACCATGCTTTTTCAGCAAGGCAATCGTGATCTGAGACAGGCATTTTTCAACGATTGCTGAAGACCAATCTACGGTGTACAAGCCTCCTGATGAACCGAGAGTTGTCGGGTCCCGATTAATCAAATAAATTTGTTATTATCCAAAGGCAATTCACAACTACAACGAAACCGTAGTGTTGCAGTAGAATGACCTCGAGTGTCGTCTCTAAGGACTATAACTAGCTTCATCAAATCTAATTTAGAATATAAAAACAGCAGACGGGATAGCAAAGGTTTTCTAACAGATAAGGAGATTGGTGATAGTATGATCCTTCAAAGCATAACGGGTCAATAATCATGCGTAAATTCCTCGGTCTTGCATGGAGATCTTTGATCAATCGATGTCCTGTTGTAATTATTAAGCACTACGAAGATAAGATACTGACAAGTCAATCACTATGTCCTATTGTGTTCCGTAATTATTCAACACGACGAAGATATAGATGCGCATAGGTCGACGAGGGTCCAATTGTGCATAAAAATTAATAAAACATACGAGAATTTAGGCTGACCTAATCAACGAAATAAAGCAATAACACGGAGTATAATGCGCGATATAGCCATTAGCATGATTATCTTCCCTTCGCTAAGAATTCACATACTACCACCAACGATAAGTTTAGCTACTCATAATAGCATGCAATCAACACAATCATAGAAGAAAACATGTGAAAGATATATAAAAATAGTAGATAAACTGTAAGATACAATGTTACCGAAGGTTGTCAATCTCTGAAGATTGCGATCCTACAAGCTCCAATCTGCTATGAAAAAGTGTCTCCTAAGCTACGAACCCCCAGAACAGGCTCTGGGAAGTTCCTACCTAAAACTACAGAGAAAGATGAGAGAATAGGTCTGGAAAAGTATGAATCGGAGAAAAAACTGAGCAACTATATATAGGCTACGAAAGTAGGTGGGGGCGATTCGCGGGAGAAAATTCGTGGAATTCCGCATTTTCGACGCGTTTTTGGATTTCTTCCCTTTCGGACTCGGTTTCTGTCTTCTAGTGGCCTTCTAACCTCCAGATTCGACCCCTAGACTCCAAATCCTATCCGGAAACCTTCAGATACTCCAAATAGGCTTCTGGAACACCAATCTTGTCAACTTCAATATAATTGCCCGGAAATCCTCGATTTTCAACCAAAAACTGTAAAATAAAATCTAAAGGGAAACGTGACACTATTCTAATAAAATACACTAAAATATAGCTAAATTAACATAGATGATAGCTAAAATAGGTGAAAAAGACTCAAATGAAAGTGTAAAATACACATTCATCAAACTCCCCAAACCGAACCTTTGCTTGTCCTCAAGCAACTAAGCTAGACTCTAATGCAAAAAACAATGCAAGACACAAAATGGAGTCTCATGCCAAATAAAATGAACTAATCTACTGAATCTATCAAAAAACATATGAACAAAAACCATATAAATCAAAGCATGAATATAGGTTGAAGAATACCTCGATTGACTTATACACATCCACAAGCACTTATGTCAAGACAAGATAGTCTCTCGTAACATTCTCTACCTGGACCTAGTCAGTGACGACGTAATGAAACATGCTAAGATACGAATGGTGTGGCCCGTGCCTATGAAACTGAGGACTTACTGCTGTTCCACCATGTAAGACTTTCCTCAAAGAGGTCGAACCAGTACTGGCTCTCATCAAACGAAGGAGGGTTCCCTATAAAAGATAACACTCCCCTATTCTACCCATCTCTCAAGTAAAGTCTTAAGCTATTCACCACTTCCTGAATGGCAGGACGAGGGTGGTCTAGAACAGATGACACTCAAACAAAAGACAAAAAAAGAAAATTACAACACGATTACGAACATTACAAGAATTGGAAAATGAGACACACACTTTGCTAAACTGTTTTGGCTTTCTTTTTTGGACCCTTCTTTGCTTTTTTGGGGTCTTTCTTTTTTCTTCTTTTTTTCTTTCTTCTTTTTCTTTTTTTCTTCTTTTTTTTTTCTTTTTTCCTGGAATTTTTTCTTTCTTTTTTTTTTTTTTTTTTTAGCCAGCAGTAGCATAACAAAAAGAGAAACAAATGACTCACACGACTTCCCCAACCTATTCGAAAGAATAGGTTGGCGTACAAAATTTACGGAAAAGGAAAAATAAACTCACGATACGGGAATGAAAAACAAAAACAAGTCTAATGATGGTGTAACCCCCTCCCCAAACCTATTCGGAAGAATAGGTTATAAACAAAGGATCACACAACCTCACACTACCTCCTTCCTAGGCATTTAGCAATCTCAAAGCATGGTGAAGACTTGTTGCCTCTTAGGTACATAATTACTCGGAAAACAACCATAAGACCCTAACATGCATCATCCTATTATAAAGGCCTTCGTGAACCGCAGTAGAGAAAACACCACTAAGTGATGTCGAGACTACCAAGCTTAACTAAGTGCAATACATAAATGTGACAAGCCAAGCGAGAAAAACCTCAAACAATTCATAGAGATGAAGCATACGATTAATGGCATAGTTAGTTGATCTACCCAATAAAAAAGTTCAAAAATTCGGCAATAAACTCCATATAAAAACATGCAAGACTATCCTAGGATGAATGTAGTGAATGCAACCTAAAAAATCTAAGAAAGCAGTAAACGTGCAAATGCAAATGCAGACGGATAAAACATGCGAGGTACTATACTCAAGCCTACCAATGTCAAGCTCCAAACTAACAATACTAGATCACTTAAATCCCATCCACCCTCATGAAATTAACGCTAGTCCCTAGCAGTAAGAAAATGAGGAAATAAGATGTGATACTAGATGTTACCCCATGGTTTGGCCTCGGTCGGCTGAGAATCTGTTGTGAGTTATTGGGACTGCTCTGGAGCTTTATAGGGTGTCATCAGGTCTTCTGGTAGGCGTGGTAGTTTCAATTATAGGCCGGATAGGAAAAAATCCTCATTAGTATCATCATTGCCGTATGGCCTTCATTGTCACAACTGTCACGCACATCTTCACTAGTAGAGTTGCAGTGTCGAGTAGAATCCTCAAGATTAGCCGCCGCTGTTATGGAATCCTCCATCCTGTAGCCCTCCAATAGGTTGTGAACTGTTGAAGGGGAAAGAGCAGTGGTATCAGGACCTCCCCCTCCAGCGTTTTACACCCCAAGGAGGTTATAGTAAGCTGCTCGGATACTGAGAAGTCTTCTACCATTTTTTCCAATGTCGACCACATTCTCTACGGTTGATCCGACCGATGTCTATATGATGCTCCCTTTAGAGGCAGTCAAGGGGCACCCTAACGAGGGGCTGGGCACCCATGTCATTATGTTTTGGAAACCAAGCTAGCGCTTCGGAACCTTCTAGCAACTGCGAACTCGAGATTGAATCCGTCGCGGCTAGGTTTTCCTGGTGCCTTCCAGTTCACTCGAACTTTGCAGTCCTTGTGATGGATTGCCTGACGTAATAAGAGTTTCTGTCCCTTCGGTGGTGCATGAATAGGCATAGGAGTCCTTACTCCAGGTGTACTCTAGCTCCTCCTCTTGGATAATCCATGACGTTGTTGCAAAACCCCTTGGCTCGAACGCACATCTAACGAGGTCACTCTTCTTGACATGGTTGTGATCGATCCCCCTCCAATACTTCATAGTAATCATACGGGAATTCTCCTTTCCCTTGGCATGGTTCCTACAAACAACAGTTAGTACCTCGTAAGACACAAAACTGACTCATGCATATGCTAGTGTAAGAACGAAACACACAAGTGGTAAAATCAACAATCGAGCTCCCCAAACCTTTAATGTCTAGCCTAGCTTCTTCATATGCAACATACCAATGTAACTACTACATGCAATACATCACTGTTAGGGTTGAAATATGTCCAGTCCGCATGTACGAACTGGAGCGGTCTGAGAGCGCGACAAAGCATCATAGGCCGTCCCTCAAGGGGCACAACCACACCCAAGTATGTCACTAAGGTGTGGATCGACCAACATAGGGTCCGACCATCACTGGGAGGACAACCCTCAAAATAAGCTCCTCTCAAGGACAAACCTGCCAGTGGGCTCGAGGAGCATCTCTCGGGCTCGAGGAGACCTACGTCAAGGTAACGCTCCTTGACAGAAACTGAGCAGGACACTACTCGCATCACCCACGCACAAGGAAGGCACGAGGACCACAGAGCGACCAGCCATGGTTGCTCTCCTGGGCCAAGGCCCACGGACCTCCTTAATGGGCCTGGGCCGAGGAAGGCCTCAATCCTGGCCGTACACGTGGCGTGATCCTACACGACCGGAAGTTGAAAGGTCTCAACTATAAAAGGGTCTCATTTACTCCTCAACAGTAAGCATTAACTACGTCACCCGAGCACCACTCTCACTACTCTTACTAGGGAAGCCTCACAACTCCCTACTCGTAAAGTCGCCTCTCCGGTCTGATACCTTACAGACCGGGCAAGAGACACTAACCCCCCCCTCTAGTCTATTTCAGGTACGAGGAAGCTACAAGAAGACTCATTTCCTGCCTTAGAGGAACACTACAAGAAGAAGAACTAGAAAGACTTATAATAGCGACTCATTGTGAACTTAGAAAGAAGCACGATTTACCCTCAACAATCACATTATGCTCTTACTAGACAACCAATATCCTAGATAACAAGGCTCAATTCATACCATAGTAGCGAAAAATTCGAGCATCATAAATCCTCATATTCAACAGTTAAGCATTCTATCATCAAATCCTCCATCATCACACCAATAAACACAATCATATGCAAGTAATCAAAGATAAAGACATATTGCATAACAAGATATATCATCTAGTAGGAAAATTCCCAAATCAACAATTCAAGCATAATTGAGCATGTAATTGATAGTAAATAACACTTCTAATCACACAAACAACCTACCCATGCATCAAATAAGCATAATTGAAGCTCAAATTAGAAAACCCCCAAATTCGATAGGGTTCATAAGAAGATACCTCGGATCTGAAAATCTAATGCATTTTGACGAAATCCGTTTGGATGAAAAGATATATCATGTAATAGGCTTCGATTGAAGCTAAAGAACACCAAATTTGGTCAAGAAATGAAGAAGTTATGATGTTTTGAAGTAATTTTCGCAAGTTTCGAATTTTGAGGAGGAAGGATGATGAAAATATGAATAAATGAGGAGAGAAGGGGGAGACTCACATTTTTGGTCTTCTGGGAGCGTGGGGCGAGTCGACCCCGGTGTGGGGCGAGTCGCCCCATGCGGGGCGATTCGCCCCCCGCTCCCCGATGTGGGGAGATGGTCCTTTCGTCCGAAAACGCGGTTTTTAATCCCCAAAACCAATTTTCTCATAAAACCACTCGAAAAATCTCACTCAAACATAAGCATATACAAAACAGACATGAACAAATTCACATATGAGGAGCAAATAGTTCAAGAATGAATGCATGCAATAAAGCGGTAAAGAAAGCGATAAAAACTCCGGGTTGCCTCCCGGATAGCGCCATTGTTTAAAGTCTTTGACTCGACTCCTGTCTGTACCTATCTCTTCTTTCTGCGGGTACTAGACTTCCCCTTCATTGATCTCCTCTCCATGCCACGAACCTGTGAATAAGAAAGAACATAGGCTGCAAGACCACAGTAGTGAGTAGTGTAAGAAATATCAGGCGGATCAGGTGGATCAGAAGTGGCTTGCAACACGTGTTGCTCGCCATCCACTTCAATAGTGCAAGTTCTTTGGTAGATGTCCATCAAGAACGTTCGCCCTAAGAGTATGACATCCCCCGTTCCAGGTGCAGACGCCGGCATAACTACAAAATTGGTGTATATAGAAGCTTTACCAATCTTGATCAACACATTTTTCACAACGCCTTCGGGTCTCATAAAGGATCCATCCGCCAGTTGCACAATATCCCTATGCTCATATAGTTTTCCAAGGCTACTCTTTTCAAACACATTCAAAGGGAGTATGTTTGAGTAGGATCCCGTGTCTAGTGTGGCACGGACATCTTTAAGCTCACCAATCCCTACCTTAACAACGAAACTTTTAGGGAGTGGCTCGGGATCCTCTTGCTCCTCATCACTTTCGTCAGAACCAAGGTCCTTCTCTTCTTCCTTAGCCTGTAGAAGTTCTTCCTTCTTGCAACACTCGCACTTAGCAACCTTCTTGATGGTGATTTCGTCAGGAAGATCACCAGCCAATGTAATGGAATTTGACTTCTCAGTGTTGCTAGGCAGTTTGCCTTGTTCCCTACTTGCTCCTCGGTCGATCAACTCTTGCATCTTTTGATGGGCAAGCCTAGTGATCTCTTCCAACCTATCAAGCCTTGCCCTAGTATTCTCGGAATCTTCTTCATAACGTTTGAGAAAACTTTGGGTGTGATCAACCATCTTTTGCAAGTTCTCCATCAGTTGAGCCGACTTCGACTTCGGTGGCTCTTTCGGAGCGGGGTTTTAGCAGTGATCATTACCATAGTTTAGCCTACTACGGTCTTGGTTAGGGCCATAAGTTTGGTTAGCCGGTGCATATCCTTGATTGTTTCGGAATCCTCTTCTCCAAAATCCACCTCGAGGATTCCTACCGTCTTGTCCGTAGCTAACTTCTTGAGTACCAAACTCCGTAGCAAAGGCTTCCTCTTCGCCTCCTCGAGTCCAGTTGCCATCATCATATGCAAGCTCCGATCTACACATATGAGCCCCATGCCCGTAGTTCTTGCATATTCGGCATACTTCGTTCGAAACAGTTGTTCCAGTGGCGCTCTCGAGGACTTGCTTCAATTCGTTGGTAAAGCACTCGAATTGATCCCCATTCCCCCTATACATAGGGGCTGCTTGAGTCGGTGGAGCTTCAGGTCCACGTCTCCTAACCATCGCTCTTGGGTCCTTGAATTGCGAACCCTTAGGAAGCCTTTCGAAAACTGCCCAGACGGCTTCTGCGGTTTCCTCCCAAATATTGCCTCGGCATTGGAAATCCACCACTTGTTGGTTCTCGAAGGTTAGTCCATTGTAGAAGTGTTGGACTAGGTCAGAAAGCTCAAAACCATGGTGAGGGCACTTGTTCGTGAGATCTTGGAATCTCTCAAACGCGGTGTAGATGGTCTCATCATAGTCCTGCTTGAATCCAGTGATTTGCGCCTTTAGCGTGGTAGTCAAGGTGTGAGGGAAGTATTTTTCCATGAAAGCTGAAAAAACATTCTCCCAAGTGTCCAGCGAGCCTGCTGGTAGAGAACTCAACCATGACTTGGCTCTGTCGCCAAGTCCCAGAGCAAAAACCTTCATCCTCAACTCATCCGTTGTTATTTCAGCTCCGGGTCGTGGAAGTTGGTTGACGAAATCATCGATATCGTGCAAGTACCCCATCACATCTTCCTTTGATAAGCCATAGAACCTCGGAAGTTGTTGGAATGCGTGGTTCTTGATTTCCAGATCTCGGGTTGCAGACGAAAGAACAATCGCCGGTCCCCTCATACGATCCTTGGTGGGTTGAACCCATGCTTTCAGTGGTCTAGCTTCTGCTATTCCGTCGATTTCCTTGAAAAGACTGTGTAGAGATTCAGAGAAATCGGTATCCTCTATTTCCTCTAGTGCACGCCTTTGAAGTAGTCGCCTTCTTTGGTGGTAGACTCTGTCGATCTCAGCAATTGAATCAGCAAGCGGTGTTCCTCTAGATCGTGTATGCGGCATACACTATCTGTAACAGACTAGGAAAGCAGTATCAGAGAGAGATTAAAAAGGAAAACTAAAACTAATAGAATTAGGAATCGAAAGCTGAAAATATAAACAAATTAAATAGAAAAAAGGAGTATAGTCCCCGGCAGCGGCGCCAATTTGATGAACCGAGAGTTTTCGGGTCCCGATTAATCAAATAAATTTGTTATTTAGCCAAAGGCAATTCACAACTACAACGAAAACCGTAGTGTAGCAGTAGAATGACCTCGAGTGTCGTTCTCTAAGGACTATAACTAGCTTTATCAAATCTAATTTATAATATAAAAACAGCAGACGAGATAGCAAAGGTTTTTCTAACAGATAATGCATAACGGGTCAATAATCATGCGTAAATTACTCGGTCTTGCATGGAGATCTTTGATCAATCGAATGTCCTGCTGTAATTATTAAGCACTACGAAGATAAAGATACTGACAAGTCAATCACTTTTGTCCTATTGTGTTCCGTAATTATTCAACACTACGAAGATATAGATGCGCATAGGTCGACGAGGGTCCAATTGTGCATAATAATTAATACAATATACGAGAATTTAGGCTGAGCCTGATCAACGAAATAAAGCAATAACACGGAGTATAATGCGCGATATAGCCATTAGCATGATTATCTTTCCTTCGCTAAGAATTCACATACTACCACCAACGATAAGTTTAGCTACTCATAATAGGCATGCAATCAAAAAAATCATAGAAGAAAGCATGTTGAAAGATATATAAAAATAAGTAGAATAAACTATAAGATACAATGTTACCGAAGGTTGTCAATCTCCGAAGAATTGCGATCCTACAAGCTCCAATCTGCTATGAAAAAGTGTCTCCTAAGCTACGAACCCCCAGAACAGGCTCTGGGAAGTTCCTACCTAAAACTACAGAGAAAGGTGAGAGAATAAGTCTGGAAAAGTATGAAAATCGGAGAAAACTGAGCAACTATATATAGGCTACAAAATAGTGTGGGGCGATTCGCCCGGTGTGGGGCGATTCGTCCCACGTCCCGGGCGGTTCGCCCGGGAGAAAATTTCGCGGAATTCCGTGTTTTTGGATTTCTTCCCCTTTTCGGACTCAGTTTCTGTCTTCTAGTGGCCTTCTAACCTCCAGATTCGACCCCTAGACTCCAAATCCTATCCGGAAACCTTCAGATACTCCAAATAGGCTTCTGGAAAACCAATTCCTTGTCAACTTCAATATAATTGCCCGGAAATCCTCAATATTCAACCAAAACCTGTAAAATAAAATCTAAAGGGAAACATGACACTATTCTAATAAAATGCACTAAAATATAGCTAAATTGACATAGAGGATAGCTAAAATAGGTGAAAAAGACTCAAATGAAAGTGTAAAATACACATTCATCACCTCCTGATCTTCTTACAATCATAATAACCTTCTTAGTCTCGAAATCTATAAGTTTGCATTAATCACTTTTGATTTTGATGAAGTATCCTTTGTCAGCAAACTGACTCATGCTGAAAAGATTAAACTTAAGATTTTTGACATAAAGAACTCCATTAATGGTAATGCATCCTAACTTCACGTCACCATAGCCTTTTGTAGAACCAGATCCTCCACCAGCAAACCTTTTTGTTGGACCTTTAGACCACCGTCTATAATTTATAAGGTTATTCTTGTTGCCCGTCATGTGCTTTCCACAACCACTATCAAAGTGCCAGATTGCATTGTTTGTCTCCGTGGCTAAAGTCTGCACAATCAAGAGAAAACAAGTTAATTATCCAATATTGGATGTCCATTAACATGTTCAAGAATGCGTCCAGTGGAAACCCAAGTCTTAAGTTTTTCAACTTTGACTTGTTTTCTACTTGCTGAGGAACTAGGAGGTTTTGAGCTGAAAGACTTTTGATTCGTGCTGATCAAGTCCACTTTCTGACGTGGTGTCTTGCTCGGTTGACCTTTTTGCTGAACATACTTTTCAGTAAGTTCTTTTCTAGCAAGGTTCCTTCTAGCCCTAGCATTTAGAGTCTTTTCAGAACTCTTAGGCTTGATTTTGTTCATCTCTTTGAAGTATCTTTGCTGACTTTGCTTATACTCGTGAAAAAGTTAACTTTGCTTGGTTTTGAAACCGAGTCCACTTTTCGGAGAATGCTGAGCTTTTGTGTCAGCAACCTTACTTGATTCAGGTTTTTGCGCAAAGGTCTTCTAATTACTTTTAGTAATCTTGCCTTTTGACTTAACAAATTGCTTTTCAGCAACTTGTTTGGCGGAATGCTTTACATCATCCTTCTTCTTTACAGTTTGCTTCTCAGCAATCTGTTTTCCTTTTAAAGTCTTGTTACTTTGAGTAGCAACAGCGGGCTTTACGGTCGTAGGTACTTGATTGCATGTTTCAGCAACCTTAGATTGACCAAACTGATAGAGTTCTGGTTGACCACTATCAGTAGCACGTACGAAGGAAATCGGTGATTTGTCTTTACTCAAGATTTCTACGTCATCACCTTCATACGTTGCACCTAAACCTTCTTTCTGAGATGGATCTCTCAAATAAGAATTTAGTCCAGTCAGCGTATTACTTGCGTCAGCATAAGATTTGAAATTGATTTTCATCTTTTTCATTTCTTGGATTTCAGCAAGTAACTTTAGAATTGAGGACTGATACTCTTCCAATTCTAATGCCATTTGAGAATTCTTCTCTGTAGCTTCAGCAATAAACTTCTTAAGACGCCTTATTTCAGCATCCTTTTCTTTTGTCTCTTCCTTCAGCAAAATATACTTTTTAGTAGTCTGCTTGGTCAGAGTTTCAGCAATCTGTAGTTTCTCTTGCTGTCTGCTCAGAGTTTTCTCAAATCTTTCGATTTCTCCTTGAATCTTGTCAAGGTCAATCTCGTCTTCACTTTCTGAGTCTGAGTCAGAGGTAGGGTTGTTTACCTGACCGGCCATGAGGCAGAACTCGTAGTTTGACACATCTGGATAAGCTTCCATAGCTATTCCACAAACTTCCTTGCCAATCTCTACATCAAGAGTGGCTTCTTCATCGTCAGTGTCTGAGCTTTCATCCTCACTGTCTTCGGAGCTAGTATCAATACACAATGCATCGACTTTTGCTTGAAGCTTCTTCTTTTCTTCAGCAATAAAAGCTCTTTTTAATTTCTTCTTCTTTTCAGCAGGTGCCTTTCAGCAAAGGGCAATTTGCTTTGAAGTGTCCAGGCTTTTTGCAGTAAAAGCAGAGATCATTTCCAACTGCTGGTTCTTCTGATGAAGTTGCTTGCTGAGCTTGCTTGTTCAGCGAGCTAGTCTCATTCTTGTACTTATGGTAGTTGTTACCAAGATGCTTTTTCAGCTTCTCTTTTCTTTTCGCCTTTCAAGTTCCTTACTGATGAATTTCTTCATGTTTTTGACAACCAAAGCGTTTTCGTCAGCAGGCTCTTTATCATTCTTCTTTTCAGAAGATGACGGCTTTGCAGCAAGAGCAATGTTTTGCGATTTTTCAGCAAACACATTTTCTCTTTGCTTTGTCTCATAGTTGACAGTAGCAAGATAAGAGAACAACTCTGTTGGTGTAATGTCTGGCATTCCTTGATTGTAGTAGAAGTTCTGAGTGTGGATCCATTCTTGATTCAGACTTCTGATGATAGTTTTCACTTTCTCAGAATCTGAGTAAAGATTTCCAACACCCAAGGCTGCCATTTCACTAACAAGAGTTGTGAATCTGAAGTTCAAGTCTTCCAGTGACTCATTTGTACCTTGTTTAAAGTTCTGGAACTTTAACTTCAACACTTCGAGTTTGTTTTCCTTGGTTTTGTCAGATTCAACACAAAGATCTTGAACCATTTTCCAAGCTTCCTTAGCAGTTTTAGCACCCCACAGTTTGCACTGTATGGTATCCGGAGTTGATCGAATGATGATGTTTCTTCCTTGTCCATCAAGACGGAATCTCTTAGCTTCGTCGGAAGTCCATTCCTCTCTTGGTTTTGGAACAGCGGTATCAACCGATTCTCCTAAGATAGTTTCCTTTCCAGCTTCAGTGGTTTTGTGAGGAAAACTTCTTTCAACCTTAGTGATCTTGATAGGTCCATCATTAATGACAGTAACCATCTCATCACTAATGGCCTCAAGATGTAGCATCATGTTGTTTCGCCATTTTTCGTAGTTTTCCAGCTTCAGCAAGGGAGCATCTCCTAAAGACATCCTGTCAGCAAAAGACTACCAAACTGATCAAGTGAGAGTGATTTACGGAACTCACCTAAGGGGATCTAGGTTCAGTGCTGAAGGTTAAAGAACCTCCAGATCTGATACCACTTGTTGGTCCCTTTAAACAACAAGAAAAGACTAGAGGGGGGGTGAATAGTCTTTCAAACTTTCGTCGTTTAAAAACTTTCTCAGCAAGTACTTATTACTTTTCAGTAATGAGTTTGCTGATACTTAACTTTCTCAGGAAGCGCAAGTTACTTTTCAGTAACTAGTATTGCTGATACTTAAAATCAGAGAGCGGAAGTCTTTGATACAATAAGTGCTTTTTCAGTAAGTGAAATTTTCAGCAAGTGAAGTGAGTGACTGTGTACAAATAGATATACTTTGCTGAAAACTAAGTACAGTAAGTAAATCACACAAACACTTTTATAGTGGTATCTGAGAGTGGCGTAATCTCTCAACTAATCCACATTGTCCTTTCTAGGACTGAATCCACTAAAATAAGATTGAGGTTCCTTACAACACCTATCTAGAGCGATCCAAACAGAAACCAAAGCACACTTGCTTCTTTTCCAACCTAACTAGAGAACGTAACCTTGTTCTCCATCAAACTTGGTACTTTTAATCAGCAACACTATGCTTGATTATGTTCCCCCTGAATATCACGCCTGAAAGGGTGTATTTTCAGTTAGAGAGGTTTGGGATGAGATAACTTAATTATAACTTATTCAGTTACAACAAGTAATCTAAGAAACAAAACTTTGAATACTTTGCAGTAAACAAGTTGGATTGTTTCTGGTGTCAAGACTTGTTCTTGTTCGAAAGAAAGAAAGAACACTTAACTAATTTCTTAGCCGTGTAAGTTATACTTTTTCACAAGTAGCTTTTTTAAGCTTTAAGTCTTGGAACGGATCAATAGCAGTAAGAGTGTTTGAAGAGTATGTGAGTTTAAGCACAAGTTAGAGTTTGATCACGTTGTTGACACGCTTCAACTCTTTGCCGGATGACCTCTATTTATAGTGAAATAAGGAGCCGTTTGAATTTCAAATTCTAAGGCTTTTGTTCTTTAAAATGTCACTATCTTGCTTTTGTACTTTCAGCAGCGTCCTTGTTTGTCTTCTAGTCTTCATGTTCTTCGCGTGCATGCTTTGCATTTAATGCTCATTTGAATAAAATTCAAACAGTAACATTGGAGAGCAAATACAAGTACTTTCAGCAAGAGGTCACAATTGTTCCATCAGCAAGTGGTCAGTCTCAGTTTCAGCAAGCACAACCTACTCTGTCGTTTAGATTTTCACTTATGCAATGTTGTTGCTGAAGTTTCCACTTTCTGAGAAACATGTGCCTTTGTAGATACCAGTCTTCAGAAATCTTCTAGTCTTCAGTCTTCGACATCTTCAAGTTTCTGAGCGGTTCTAAATGCTTCAATAGTTTGTTTGTGTAAACAAAGTACATCATCAGCAAATGCTTCAATAGGTTGTATTTCTTTTCAGAAAACAAGATACATCATAAGCGGTAAAACCAACCTATCTAGCACCTACTCTAAGTCTTCAGCAAACGTTCCTCTTTTACAATGTCCTTAAAATTCTAAATTCCTATGGACCTTAAGAGTACTAGTTACTGGACTTTCCTTAATTTAGCATGGTTAATTGCTCATCAAAATTACAAGTTTCCTAACAATTGGGTTGAAGCGATTAATACCGTCTCCTATACTCAAAATAGATGTTTGATAACTAAGGAATACAAACAAAACTCCCTATGAGTTATTTGTTGGAAGACCTCCTAACATCACTCATCTAAGAGTATTTGGTTGCAAATGCTTTGTTCTTAATAATGGTAGAGAATATTTAAGGACATTTCAACCAAAGGCAGATGAAGCGATATTTCTTGGCTACTCCTTACATAGCAAAGCTTATAAAATTTACAACAAAAAGGCACAAAAGATTGAAGAATCAGTGCATGTTGTATTCTATGAAAAGACACAAGGAGTTTCCGTTGAAGAAGAAATATCAGAATGTATGAAGAAACTACTCATACACGAGCTAAGAACTGAATCTAATGCTAGAAATGTCAAATCTATTGAACTTAATGATGATTCTGACAATGACACTCCAACTCCAAGTCATGTCAAGATAAATGCAGTTCATGATAAGGAATTTCCGGCTAACACTACAAGAAAACAGCCTTTTAGCGACAGATGGATAGAAACGGATACCATCCGTCGCTATTTAGCGACGGATCGCTACTGCTAGCGACGGATAAGGACGAACTGCACTCTATGCTCAGTTCGTGCCAAGAAAGATCGAGTTCGTGTTCTAATTAACGACGGATTAATATTATCCGCCGCTATGTGGGTGACGGATAATGTGATCCGTCGCTAAATCTGTTGACCAGGCGTTTTTTTAGTTAAGAGAAAATTGAAAAAAATAAATAAAATATCACTTAGCGACGGATTACGTTATCCGTCGCTAAGTCCTCATATACAGACGAGCGACCTTCCTTCTTCCCCATTTCTGCTCTTCTCTCTTTCTCTCTTTTCCTCTCGTTTTCTTCTTCGGCTTCATCAGTCCATCTCCAAACTCATCAAATTTATTCAAATTTGAGCTCAAATCAAACCCTATCCTACGAGGAGTTCGAATCCCTAATTAATTTGGAGGTTTTTCGTCAATTTGAAAGGTAATTAACAAAAACCCTAAATTTTTGGGTGTTTTGATTGTGATTTTGATTTTCGATTTTGATTTTGATTTTGATTTTGATTGAATTTTATCTATGTTTATTGGAGGATATGTACGATTAGCAAGACACCTCCACCTTCACCGCCACCGCCACCGCCACCGCACCGCCTGACCAATTTGAAAGGTTACTTTCCCTATACTTTTAATTTCAGTTTATTAATTTGATTTAATGTATGTTAATATTTATTTAGGGTTTAGGGTTTCTTGACTTTTAATTTTTATTTAGGGTTTAGGGTAGTTCGAATCCCTAATTAGTTTTCTCGAAACTGTATGTTGATTTTTATTTAGGGTTTAGGTTTCTTGACTTTTAATTTTTATTTAGGGTTTAGGGTAGTTCGAATCCCTAATTAGGTTTCTGGAAATGAAATGCTTACTGCTTATTGTAACTCAGTTCTTAATTTAACTCAATTCTGGAAATGCGTAATAATTAACTCAATAAGCAAAAAGAAAAAAAACATGATTAACTAACAGAGAAAGATAGAAAATATAAAAAGTTGAATTTTTATTAATAGTATGGATTACATATAAAAGTTTCATCCATCAATAGGTAATTCTAGTCACTCCTCAACCCCTTGTCCTCGTCCTCATATAGGAGCGACCAGTCGATGACATCTTTTGGTTCCAAAAGTTGTTCCATATCTTGCAGAAGACTCCTTGGTCATCGAAGTGCTCAACCTCCTTGTGCACACAAGGGGGAGGAGTAGGAGATTTGGGGGGAGATCGAGGAAATGCCTCTTGGAGAGTTTCCTTCATTTCAGCCAATATTTCGGGATCAACTTGTTGTGGGGAGAAGGTGGGGGGGGGGGGGGGGGGAATGTGGGGGTGTTTCTTCAAACCTGAATTTGTTAGGGTTTTCCATATTTTTGTGAGAATATGTTAAAAATTAGGTGATTTCTTATAGTTGGTGTTGGGAATTTTAAAGGAAAAATGCACTTTATTGTTAATGTATTAATATACACATTCATGTAGCCACATTCATGTACAGGGAAAAATTTATGAGGCATACATTTATGTAATGACTTTTAGGATTTTCGAAATTAAAGGATTTTTGGTAATATCTAATCATTTTATAAAGTGTGATGATAATATACGTATATTAGTTCCGATGTGTTGGTTTAGGCTTACGTATATTGGTTTTGACCCAATGGTAAGCCTTACCGACATTTAATCGAACTGATTGTATTTAACTGAACACAGCACCATAGTAATATGGTTTACATGCATAAAAAATACAAACACACTGTCCTTCGGACACACCATCACTTCCATATATATAGATTGATGAATGGCATGGTACTTGGCCTGGGCTTGTGAATGATTGTAGTATGTTGTTACCGTAACAACAACATTTCTAATGTCGTTGTTACTGTACCAGCGTATTTATGTCATTCTCAAAGTTTAGTTCAATATCGTAATCATGTAAACCCTCTATTCTTAATAAGTTGTATATACATAATGTAGTATGTGAGCAAGAAATTTGTCTGGATGTTTAGGAGTTTGAAGTCTCCATCTTTAGTCAGTAACTAAAGATGGAGATTTCAAGATCCTAAAGATCCAGACATCCTTTCGTGTTCACATATAACGATGGATTTGTCTAAACACATCTTGTATTTGTCTAAATACATTAAGAGTTTGTATTTTAGTGTTTTGTATTTGAGTGTGATGATGCTATATGTATATTAGTTTCCATGGATCAAGCACAGCAATGGGGCGGCCCTCGACGGATCAATGGGCTTCCAGTATTGTCCACCAACGGATCTAACTAAGTTCTTAATAAATTGGTATTTAATTGTTCTTGTATATATAGTTGTCGGTACTCTAACTTTTAATCTTTCAAAATGTGTGACAGGTTTCAACCTACTATAGCTTCTAGAAGGATTTCAATGCTCATGAAAAGAGAGTTCTTTACGCCTCCTGGGAGTGGCAGAGAAAGGTGGGCTACGGTTCCTCGACCCATGAAGGAGCACTTGTGGGAAGAATTCCAGGTACTTTACTATCTTTACTTTAATATTTCTATATTGGATTCTTGGCGCATTGCCTTAATTATATACGTGTACGTACATTACTTGTTTATCTATTATTGGGGCATTGCCTATATTATCTATTCTTGGGGGGCATTGCCTATAGTATCTATTCTTGGGGCATTGCCTATAGTATCTATTCTTGGGGCATTTCCTTTACTGTACATATGTGTACGCACATTATTTGTTCTTGTGGGGCACTGATGTGAGATTTTTTGTGGGATTGTTGTGTTGCAGAAATTCTACTATGTCCCTCCTGCCAATGCGGAGGAGATATTGAGGGTATTCAACATCCGGGCGGAAAAGATTCACAAGCATTCGATTTATTATGCCAAGGAAAGGTACTTTCGGCATAAAGAATGGGTTCGGTACCTCAATCCGGAGCATCAGGATCTGTGGCTGGAATCGTGGCAGAACCATGTGACCCGTGAGCAGGCACATAGGGATGGGGCGTTGACGGCTGAAGGGGTCGGTTGGTTAGTGGAGAGCCCGTAGGATTAGTGCTTTTTAGGATTGTTATTCTTTATCCGTACATTTTAGGATTCTCGTTTATTTTAATGATTATCTTCGTACCTTTTAGTTTCTTTGTACGTACACTTTTAGTTTTTTATTGAAATTTCGATTATTGTAAAATGAATCAATCGTATATATTTTGTTAGTCGTACTCAATTTTGAGTTAAAATAACAATTTTTCACATAAATTCAGTAAAAACAAAAAATTAATTTTAAAAAAAAATCAGAGAAGTTAGCGACGGATTAGTTTATCCGTTGCCAAATTCCCCTCGCAAGGGAATGACACGTGTCCCTTAGCTTTAGCGACGGATAACATAATCCGTCGCTATTTATAGATACGGATAAAGTCATCCGTCTCTATGTTGGTCAACGACAATATAGCGACGGATAAACTGAACCGTCGCTACATATAACGACGGATAATATTAACCGTCTCTTTATTTTTTAGCGACGCCACTTTTCGCGACGTCCTATTTAGCGACGGGCTTTCCGTCGCCATTGGTGTTTAGCGACGGATCGCTAACATATAGCGGCGGATGGTGTCCATCGCTAAAATCAGTTTTCCTTGTAGTATAAAGACGCAGTTGCTCCAGATGTTGCTGAAACTACACAACCTCCTGTGTCTGCTGACGAGTTATGTCAAACCAACAATGTTGAACGAGTAACTGCTGATGAACCAATTCCAGTAGAGACACAACCAGATACCAGTAGTACTGAACAACTACATGCTGAAGAGTCACATGCTGAAACACAAACTTATCCAGATCCAAAGAGCATAAAACCTGTTAACAAATGGATTAGAGATCATCCCTCTAAGGATATGATTGGTGATATTGACAAACGCCAAGTGACTAGATCCAAAGTATCTACCAATCAAGAACTTGCTGAAGAAGCAATTGTTGTTGAGGTAGAAGCTTTGTTCTCCTGCTTTGTTTCAGAAATTGAGCCCAAAACCATAGAAGAAGCTTTAAAGCATTCTGAATGGATCAAGGCAATGCAAGAAGAACTAGATCAATTTAAAAGGAACAAAGTCTGGAAACTTGTACCCCTTGCTGAAGGAAAGAAAGCAATTGGTACAAAGTGGGTGTTCAGAAACAAGCTCAGTGAGTTTGGAGAAGTATCAAGGAACAAAGCACGTTTAGTTGCTCAAGGTTATTGCCAGACTGAAGGATTGGATTATGATGAGTCTTATGCACCAGTTGCAAGATTGGATGCTATTAGACTTTTCTTAGTCTTTGCTAGTCATAATTCATAGTTTATCAAATGGATGTTAAAAGTGCATTCCTAAATGGTGAACTTGCTGAAGAAGTCTATCTAGAACAACCCCCTGACTTTGAACTTCCCTCAGAAACCTAGATGGTATATAAACTTCAGAAAGCTGTATATGATCTAAAGCAAGCACCTAGAGCTTGTTATGATACCTTAGCCAAATTCTTGCTAGACAATGGTTTCAAGAAGGGTGAAGTTGAGAAAACGTTATTTACCATGAATCATGATGGTAAAATACTCTTAGTCCAGATTTATGTGGATGACATAATTTTTGGTTCTAAGGACAAGCAACTTTGTGATGATTTTGCCAAACTCATGAAAAACAAGTTTTAAATGAGCATGATGGGCAAAATGAATTATTTCCTAGGTTTGCAAGTCAAGCAGCTCAAGGATGGAATATTCATAAATCAAGCAAAGTATGCAAAGGTAATGCTCATAAAGTTCAAGATCAAAGAGGAAGATAAACCTGAAAAGATCCCTATGAGTGTTGGTACCAAATTGGGCTATACTAAACAAGACAAAAGTGTGGATGAACACAAGTATAGGAAGCTCATTGGTTCATTGTTGTATCTAACAGCAACTAGGCCTGACATTCAGTATGCAGTTTGTGTGTGTGCAAGGTTTCAATCTGATCCTAGAGAATCACACTACAAGAAAGCACTCAAAATACTGAAATATGTCAAAGGCACAGTCAATGTTGGATTATGGTATAAAAAAGATTCTGGATTAGAATTGGTTGGTTATTCAGATGCTGACCATGGTGGATCAACCCTTGATCGAAAAAGTACCTCTGGAACTTGTCAGTGTCTAGGTACAAGATTAATTTCATGGTTCAAAAAGAAACAAACTTGTGTGGCCAATTCATCCACTGAATCTGAATACATTGCGGCTGATTGTTGTACTGCTCAAATCCTTTGGATTCAACAACAACTAAGAGATTATGGTATTTCTGCAAATAAAACACCAATGTTTTGTGATAATACAAGTGTTATTGCTATCACGCAAAATCCTAAGTTCCACTCAGGACAAAGCACATTGATATTAGACATCATTTCATTAGAGATCATGTGGAAAAATGAGACATTGAGGTTGTAAAGATAGGTACTGATGATCAACTTGCAGACATCTTTACCAAGCCCCTTCCAGATAATAGGTTCGCAATGCTAAGGTATAAACTTGGATTGATTGAACTATCTCAATAAAAAGGATACATTTGATTGGATTGCTGAAACAGGCATTCAGCAAGCCAACAGTTGCTTAAAGATTTAATCATCCCTTGAAAAAGTCACTTTCTACTTGATTCCTCTAAAGAGATGGTTGTACACAAAGTGTTTGCTGAAACAGGCATTCAGCAAGTAAATCCTTCAAACCGGGTATTTGTTAGGAAACTTGGTCACTTGCTGAAACAGGTATTCAGTAAGAGAAATCTAAGGATTGCTGAAACGGGCATTCAGACAATCAAGGATACTGAAACAGGTATTCAAGTATCAAAAGATAAATCTGAGACAGGAACTCAGCAAAGAGCAAGATTATTTTTCATTAAAGAAGAATTTATCCAAAATATCTCACTATAAACGGTATTTACTGGGACATGAACTCAGTAATATCTTTGTCCCAAAGAAAAATGAGATATTTGATTAAGGGGGAACTTTCAGCAACTACAAGGCTTGTTACTTATAAAGTAATTGCTAAAGTCAGAAAGATTAAAATTGCTGAAAGATTCTCTAATACTTCAGCAAGCTATTAACTTCTAAGTAAAAGAGATAAAATCCCTTGAATCAAGGTAAAATCTAATGTGACTTTAATCGTGGCACAGATAAACTCGCTATTAATCATGACATGAAATGCAATCGTGGCCATTGATTTTAAAGTAGTTCATGATCCAGCGGTTAATGTTATAAAGTGAAAACAAGCTCTGACGGTTTCGGGTTAGTGGACCACTACACATTCAATACAAAGGCTCCACTAACTCGCTGTATCTCTGTTTTACCCTTGCTGAAAACTCAAAACCATTGAGTTTCTCACATAACAGAGATACCATATAAATGAAGAGTTAGATAAAGACAAAATTCTTTAACTCGCATTTCCTTTCTCTGCAAAAATTTTTCTAGCCTGTGCTCTGAAACACTGTGCCTCCGGTAAAAAAAAAAAACATCTTTTTCGTACTCTTACCCCCCAATATTACCTTACTATATAAAGAGATGGCTCCCAAAAGACAACAAACCAAGAACACCAGGTCCTCAAAGGCAGACAGTGATGGAAAAAGCACTGCTCCTACTCCGGCCCGGCGAAAAACACAGTGAAAATTTTGTTAGCCAATAACCGTATCACCGAAAGACTCATGCCTCCCGCATATCTCAACACTGAAAAGTGTGAGCAGATGATGCAATGGGGCGGATTTGCAAAAGAGAAGCATATCCGATACTTCTATGAACAAGAACTTGACGAAGAAAATGTTGAGGCGAAGAATTACATCAATCAACAAGGCCTACTTTTCTTCATCACTGCTCACCCCAAAAAGAAAGTGAGTATGTTAGATACTACTATGGAATTCTACAATAATGCAGAACTCCAAACCCTTACTGATGAACAAGGAATCACTGAAAAAGTGATTTCTACAACAGTTCAGGGAAAGAAAATCACCCTGAAATGGATTGATTTGGCAAACATCTTTCAGATTCCAACCACAGGAACTGAAGATGACATCACTGCCACTGTAGAAGAGATTGAAGCCTTCTACAGTGATGTCAGAAATGAACGGATGAAGAAAAGAGAAATTGCTCCTGTTACTTGGAACAAGTTTACAAAGAGAAAGCATCTTTGTCATTCTCTTTGCTCACTTGCTTAAACTAGTTTTCTGACAAAAACACTTATTGTAAAAGACTTCCGCACTCTGTTTTTAAGTATCAGCAAACTAATTACTGAAAAGTAATAAGCACTTGCTGAGAAAGTTAAGTACCAGTAAACTCATTACTGAAAAGTAATAAGTACTTGCTGAGAAAGTTTTAAACGACGAAAAGTTTGAAAATACTATTCACCCCCCTCTAGTCTTTTCTTGTTGTTTAAAGGGACCAACAAAGAGTGTACCCCAACTCGGGAGAACAAACAAATAAGGGGAGTCTCTAGATCCAGGGTCGGCTAAGCACATGTGCAGGCAGCCCGACCGAACAGGGCCACCCAAAGTCCAAAATCGGGGGCCCAAAAATTTTCAAAACATTTACATATAGTTCTTTGTTGCAGAGATAAATAATGAAATGTTTGTAGCTTGATTTGTTATTGGGGTGGACTAAAATCTTCAGTTTCAACTTGGTCTTTGGTTCAAAACCTCAGTTTAACAATTTTATTACATTTATTTTCTTTCACTTTTGAATTTTTTTCCTCTCATTTTTACGTCTAATACATGTAGTTAGAGTATGTTATCATTTAATTTGTATGATTGATATTTAATTTCTTCTTAATATTGTTTTTTCAATATATTCTTTTGTTTTCATTTACTAAATATAATTCAAATTTTAAAATACAATTATTTTTAAAAAGAATATTATATACTATTTGTGTCGCTAGAAACTTAGTTTTTATTTTAATTTTTTTTCACATATAAACTTTTATTTTTATTAATAAATTATTTTTAATATCTTATTACCACATCAGGGCCTCGCTCTTAAAATACGATTATTTTAAAAAGATTATTATATACTATTTTTGTCGCTAGAAACTTAGTTTTTATTTTTTATTTTTTTCACATAAACTTTTATTTTTATTAAGAAATTATTTTTAATATCTTATTACATCAGGGTCTCGCTCTTATGGCTCAGGGCCACCAAAATCTACGAGACGGCCCAGATTCCCTTGCCTTTTCTTACCTACAAATGGAACAATTAAGTTGCACTAAAACACATTTTTTATTATACATCTAGTAGAAGTATTTTAAAAATAATTTGTAATTAAAAGTCAATCTCAGGTAAATAAATATGTTTAACAGGATGAATGGAGTACATTAGTAGTTAGAGTTAAAGATAACACATATAGAAATTGAAATTGAGTAAAGATTTATACATGGACAATTTTTTTTAACCGCCAAAGCGAGGATTAATAATGGTTCCCTATTTACTCCATATTATTATGAGTCCGTCTCCTAGTAGACCGTCTCTAGTATAGACCAACTTCTACTAATTATAAATCAACCCCAACTAATTAGTAGCTTTTTAAAAAAGCCCCAACCCAGCAACCCGACTCAGAAACGGGTCATAAAGCGGGTTATAACAAAAACTCGCTCTCCAGCTCAAACACAGAAACGAACGCAACTTCGAAGAGAGAGAAACGGCGGTAGAGAGAGAAAGAAACCACCGCCTCCATCTCTACGTCGTGCCGCCTCCATCTCGACGTCGAAACCACCGCCACGACCACCTACGTTGCCGTCGCCGTCGCCACCTCCAGTTACGCCGTCGTTTCTGCATCTAAATCAAACGTACGTACAAAAAATACATTCATCTCTGCAATTAATGGTCTATAAGCTTCAATTCGTGATCTAGGAGCTTGGATTTGTGTTTTTGTTACATGATTCATGAACTAGAAGCTCTGATTTTTGATTTTGTAACGTAAATCATGATCTGGAAGCTCCGATTTGTGATTTTGTTACGTGAATCATGATCTCGAAGCTCCTATTTGTGATTTTATTACGTGAATCATGATGTGGAAGCTTCGATTTGTGATTTTGTTACGTGAATCATGATTTGGAAGCTCCGATTTGTGATTTTGTTAGATAAATCATGATCTACAAGCTCTGTTTTGTGATGTTGCTACGTAAATCATCATTTACAAGCTCTGTTTCGTGATGTTCCTACATAATCATCATCTGCAACCTTTGTTTCGTGTTGTTGCTACCTAAATCATCATCTGCAAGCTTTGTTTTGTGTTGCTGCTACGTAAATCTGCATCTGCAAGATATGTTTTGTGTTGTTGCTACGTAAAAATGTGTTTATTGTTGTGATTGTTAGATGTCAACTTCTCAAAACCCTGCTGCTAGTAATCAACAGCTTCCAGTGACTGAAGAAGCAGAAACACAAAATAACAGAGGTTATATCCCATAAACTCAATCATATATCCATGATATTAAGTATATATCCCATGATATCTAGTACATGCACACATACTGTAAAACCAAAAGTTATATCCCATGAAATCAACAATAGGTCCCATGATATTAAGAATATATCCCATGAAATCAATTATATGCCCCATGATTTCAACAATGACATATTCTCTAGTGCATACACAAACAGTATTACACTATATCATATATCCCATGATATTAAGCATATATCCCATGAAATAAATTATATGTCCCATGATGTCAACCATGTCTCCCATATTCACTAGTACATGCACACATGAAGTAAACTCACAGGTATATCCCATGATATTAAGCATATGTCCCATGAAATCAATTATATGTCCCATGATTTCAACCATGTCTCCCATATTCTATAGTACATGCACACATATAGTAAACTGACAGATATATCCCATGATATTAAGCATATATCCATGAAATCAATTATATGCCCCATGATTTCAACCATGCCATATTCTCTAGTGCATACACATACAGTAGTACACTATATCATATATCCCATGATATTAAGCATATATACCATGATATCTATTACATGCACACATGCAGTAAAACTAACAATTAAATGCCATGAAAACAAGCATACATCCCATAAAAATCAACAATATATCCCATGATATTAAACATATATCCCATGATATTAAGCATATATCCCATGATATCTAGTACATGCACACATGCAGTAAAACTAAAAGTTATATCCCATGAAAATAACCATACGTCCCATAAAATCAACAATATATCCCATGATATCAAAAATATTTACCATGAAATCACCTATCTTGTGAAAACATATTTCATATGCAGACGTAAATGATCTTCCCCCTGATTTTGACATTACGGGATGCTTAAAGGGAATCAGTGGAACTTTTGATCAACTATACTTCCTATACAAAAGGCATGCTGCAAATGTTGGATTTTCTGTGAAGAAAGCAACCTCACGTATTGGTAATAATGGTGAAATATGGGAGAAGTACTTTTTGTGCAGCCGTGAAGGTAAAAGTAAGGCAAACCCAAGCCCATTACCCATCACTCCATCACCCACTGTTGCTGCACAAGACGAAGAAGGTGATGAGCCTAAGAAGATTAAGAAAAGAAGGCAAAACTGCAGTGGAAGGTGTGATTGCAAAGCAATGATGAGGTAAAAAAAACTCACATGTTCTCAACTATATATCCCATGATATCAACGATATATCCCATGATGTCAACAATATATGCTATGATATCTCACACATGTTTTTATCTTCAGGATCCAAAATATTTTCAAAACCGAGAAATATGTAGTCAAAGAACACAAAATTGGGCACAACCATGAACTGAATAGACCAGAATGGAGTTACTTCAACAGGTCAGAAAGAACGATTGATGATGAGAGGGCAGAAATTATTGATTTGTTCGAGAAAGCAATGGTGAAGCCAACCGACGCGTTCAAATATTTGTCAGCAGCTGCGGGCGGGGAAGAGAATGTTGGAATAATCCAGAGGGACCATATCAACTACATTTTTCGCAAGAGAACAAAAATCATGGATGGTGTAGATGCACAGTGTGTGTTAGACATGCTTAAGCAAAGAAAAGATGAGGATCCGCAGTTCTACTACTCACACAAGTTGGATGACACGGGTAGAATGTGCAGCCATTTCTGGAGGGACTCGATGATGAAGAACGACTATGAGCTTTATGGTGACGTCATGATATTTGACACCACATTCAGGACCAACAAATATGGACTAATTTGTGCACCGTTTGTTGGTGTAAATAACCACTGGAACAATGTAATGTTTGCTTGTGCATTCATTGCCAATGAGGAAGCTACATCATTTATCTGGTTGATGGAAGAGTTCATGAAAGCCATGGATAATAAGAAGCCAATTACAATCTTCACTGATCAAGATTCAGCAATTGCAAAAGCCATTGTTGAGGTACTATGTTATGACTTATATGTCCCATGATATTGCTTAAATCTCCCATGATATCTACTTTAAGATATTAACACACACAAAAAAAAAAAAAAAGTGAAATGTATGCTATATTATATGAACTGTATACTACATTACATGAACTATATACTATATATGAACTCTATGAACATGAATAATCTTCCATAATTTCAACTGTTATATCCCATGATTTCATCAATATACCCCATGATTTAACCAATATACCCCATGATTTTAATATATAAGCACATGAATAATCTGTCCATTATTTAATCTTGTGTAGGTTTTTGGAGATGAGACCAGACACAGGCTGTGTCTTTGGCACTTGTACCAAAATGCATTAAAAAACTGCTCGAAGCTTAGGCATGATGACAACTTCAATGAAGTTTTCAATATATGCATCTATGGGTTGTCAAATGAAGAAGAATTTGAAGAATACTTCTCTGGAATGATTTGTGAGTTTGAGCTCGAAAATGAATCTTGGTTCGATCAACTGTATTCTCTAAAAGAGAAGTGGTCACCTGCCCTAAGCAAGCCCTTCTTTTCAGCTGGAATCCTATCTACTCAAAGGAGTGAGAGTACAAACAATGCAATTTCATTCAGAGCCAACAAAAATACATCTCTCACACAATTCTTCAGACTCTTCAATGTAGTGATCAACCGCTGGAGATCAAATGAGAAGCATAAAGAGCACAAGAACACTCATAATAGGCCAAGACTGAACTCTAACAATGCTCTTGTCAGCATGCTGCTGAGGTATATCTCAAACTATATATCCATAATATCAACTATATATCCCATGATATCAACTATATATCCCATGATATCTCTCACATGTTTTTATCTGCAGGAATACACACTCAAAATCTTCAAGTACTTCCAGAGACAATTTAGGAAAGGACTAGAGACTACAGCTGTTGAATCTGTAACAATTGGCGACAAGATTTTGTATGATGTCTACCCTGATGATGATCCAGAAGACATTAATGGTGTTCTATTCATTAGGCATCCATCTGGTGACATCGAAGTGAGCTGTAAATGTAGACACTTTGAAGAGGTTGGCTGGCTATGTCAACATTGCCTCCGTGTTATGGACAAAAATAACATAAAACGCATACCCGAGAAGTACATACTACAGCGTTGGACAAGAACATCTAAAGCGAGGGTATGGGACCGTGTTGTACATACCAACAGCACAAACAAGAATGCACAGGTATAATAAATTCTTCATTTCTTTTCTATCATATCATCTATATATCCCATGATTTCACTTTAACATCCATGATATCTCTTTGACATGCCATGATTTCAATATAACATCACATTATATGAAAACAGGAATGCATTGCATGGAGACAGTCAATGAACAGGAGCTTCAATCAACTCATTATCAAATCAGAAGGAAAACATGAAGCCAGAAAGATAGTAGAAGATGCATACAATCAAGCCTTGATGGGAATAAACAATCTTATAGATTCAACACAATTCAAGGACATGCCACAAGAAGAAGAGTCCGACATACCAACAGAAACTGCTGCCCCGAACACTAGTGCCCCACCAATTGTTCTAAACCCGCACAATGTGTTACAAAAGGGAGGAAAAAACAAAGGCCAAAGACATTTCTAGAAAGACAACAGAACAAGAAAAGAGCAATGGAAGAAAAGACACACTTTGAAGTACCGCCGGACAAACACTTGATATGATTTATAGCAAGAACTTTGTAATTCTTCCTATAACGACTCATCTTATTTCATTTTACAAATTATATACATTAATCCTATGTTATGTTTTCTCAGACATATATCTTATATATATATATTAACATTGTTTTGTTGCAAGTCATACTCATACATGCCTCATTCTTATACCCCATGAAATTAGACAAATACCCCAAGATTTCACTTAAACATCCCATGATTTTCCTTTATCATAACAACAACTCAAAACAACAGGCAGGAAAGAAATTACTAAAATGTTTACCACAATATCAACTACATATGCCATGATTTCACTTTAACATCACATGATTTTCAATTTAACATCCCATGATTTCACTTCATACATCCCATGATTTCGCTTTCACATCCCATGATTTTACTGAAACATCCCATGATTTTACTATAACACCAATGATATGAAATCACCTATCTTACTTAACAAGGATGTTTTTCTTCATCTATGTATACAAAGATTTAACATTAACTTCCAATGATTTCATTTTAAACATCCCATGATTTCACTTTCAAGTCCCATGATTTTACTATAACATCCCATGATTTTTCTATGACATCCCATGATTTTACTATGACATCCCATGATTTTACTATGACATCCCATGATTTCACTTTCAAGTCCCATGATTTTACTATAACATCCCATGATTATACTATGACATCCAATGATTTCACTTTAATATCCCATCATTTAACTTAAAAATCCCATGAAATCAAAAAACATGAAAAACAGGACAAAAATATAACTTGATCATATCACCGAATATACCATGATCCAAAAGCAGAAAAAACTACATGATCTAATATCCCATAAAAGGTATAAAGTATCCAATGATTTAACTAACAAAATATACCATGACTTTAACTAGAAAAAGAAACCTATCATACTATTTTAGGATCTTGTAGGATTGTATCAACTTTAGGATCACCATCAACCAAGGAAGCTGCAATAGCATCAGCAATCTCTTTTTGTTCACGTTCAACTTCAGCTTTCCTTTGCTCTTCAAGTTCCTTTCTCTTCTCCATTTCCTCCTTCTCATGTTTATCAGTAACTTTCTTATACTGAATCCTGAGAAGAGTATGTAGAGACCTTGGATTGTGATTTACGTTGTCACTGATTCTTGCTTTGATATTAACAAAAGCAGCAACTTTCTCCTTCAGTGATGGAAGCGCCGAGTTTAATTTCGACAAAGCCAGCGTTGCAAGAATTTCAGCCCTAAGCACCTCTCTCGACGAAACCTAAATTAAAAAATACAGTTAGTAAAACTACATAACATATACGCAACATATATATCCAGAAAACAAGAACAGTCCATTGAAAAAAATATATGAAAACAAGAACAGTACCTTGTAAAAGCGCGGGAAATCAAAAAGCCTTCCATAAAACAACTCCATGTGCTTCATCAGATAAACACCACAGTCCTCGGTATCTTTTTCAGTCTTAATCCAATGAAAAGCAATCTTCTCCAATGTAAAATCCCTAATATCTCCATCACGACGCAAAGAATTTTCAACAAGGCACTCTGTGAAAACTTCCTTCTACAAAAAGAGAAAAAAAGGCAACAAAAAAAATTAAAAAATTGAACTGTAACATAAACTATGCTATGATATAATCAATTTGCCATGATACAAAATAACTTACCAACACAATGTAAAAACTTTCAACGGCCAATGGATCAGTATTCCTATTATCAAGATACTGCACTCTCTTCAATTCCATATTCACCACATAGCAAGTGTAATGATTCCCAGCTATCAACGGGAAAAAGAACTACAGAAAAAGCAAATATACCATGATATCAACAATATATCCCATGATATTGGATACATATCCCATGATCTCAACAGTAAGATCTGAAACACAAAAAACTAATATACCACATGATATCAGACAATATACCACATGTTTTCACTAAAATACCCCATGATATCACACAATATACCCCCATGATTTCACTAATGTACCACATCATATCAGACAATATACTCCATAATTTCACTAATATACCCCATGATATGGACAATATACCCCATGATTTAACTAATATACCCATGATATCAGACAATATATACCATGACCTCAAAATTAAAAAACATAACTTAATAAAAAAAACATAGCAACTTACCAGTTTTACACTTCTAATATCAACATCTCCTGGCCCAAGAACACTTCTGAAGGAGTAGAACATCATTTCCAACATCTGGAACAAATATTTGTCCTTAAACTTAACACTGTTATCACTAAGCTCCTTTTGAAGTCTTTCATTTTCATCTTCATCAAACGCATGAGCCAACTTCCTCCATGGATGCTACAAAAACAGATTAACTACGATTAATAATTGATTGACAAACATCAAAGCGCAAGAAAAAAAAAAAAAAGCAGTCAGACACATACAGAAATATGGATTGATAACCACATTCGGTGCATCCCTGGCTTAGGACGGAGGATAAGCTCGGTAAAATTCAAATTTCGGATCCAGCAATCAATAACACTTGTGCAAATCCTCTTCTTAGGACACAACGTCCTAATGCTATCTCCATACATGAAATAGCTTAATCCCATATCAACAAACTTTCCCTTGATCCTACATTAAAAAAAAAAATGATATAAGGAAACACAAAAGTTACATGAACTGTAATAAAAAAACACCCATGATAACAAAGTTATATCCCATGATATCACCTAAATATCCCATGATATAATGTAGAACACAAAAACAGAAAAAAAAAAATAAAAAAATACCTGCTATCCTCAGTTATGAAGAACAAATAGTCAGCCACTTCTTTTCTGTAAGATCTCATATCATTTACGCCCTTTATATACTTCTTAATCACCCTCATAACAGCAGAACCCAACACAAGAGAATCATCAAACTCACCACAATCATCAAAACATCCAAGTTCATGAAAAGAATAGTTGGGGAACCTATCAATGAACAATGTCCGAACCTCTAAATCCACCTCAATCCCTTGAATATCCTTCTTACCAGTACGTAGAAGCAAAACTTCATCGTCCATGAGCTTCTGACTATCATCAGAACCATGATCCTCATCAACTTCCTTACCTGAAGATCCAATCATAGGATTCTCTACATCAACAACAGCCATATCAACCTTAGAACCTCCATGCTCCTCCATATCAACTTCCTTCTCCACATTTTTCACTGCATCAGCAACAACTTCCTCCTCCACAACAACTTCCTTCTCCACATTTTCACTGTATCAGCAACAACTTCCTCCTCCACATCAACTTCCTTCTCCCCCTTGTTCACTGCATCACCAACAACTTCCTCCTCCACATCAACTTTCTTCTCCCCCTTGTTCACTGAATTACCACCAAGCTCCTCCAAATCAACTTCTTTCTCACCCTTCTTAACTGCATCACCACCAAGCTCATTCATATCAAGATTTTATCAACTATATTATCTGGATCACCACCATGCTCCTCTATATCAAGAACACACATGTTCCTTATCACCTCCCTTCTTCTCAAAACAATCTGCTCATCACCCCCAGTCACCAAAGTCCCATCACCCTCAACAATTTCTTCCGTATTCTGATCACTATCATCATGCATCCCACCCTGCATCTTAACCTCTAGCTCAACATTTCTAGCTATAGAAGAAACATCAATGTTCTTCAGCTTCTCAGGATACAACACATCATCTAATAATTCAAATTCCTTCTCCATACCACTGGTTCCTTCATTATTATCAACCTGAGTCGGACTCTCATTCAAATTGGCAGGAACAAATGAATCACTAGGTGAATCATGCTGAGATGCTCTAATCGACTCCCCAATCCTCGACTTCAATTCAACACAAACATTGTCAACAAATGAATGAAGCATAGGATCATCATAAAACCTTTGAGTAAACCAACTCTGCGATGGTTCTAGTACATCATCCAATTCCTGACCACCAGAACCACACTTCTGCATCCTTTCAAGATGAGCACGCGAAACATTCTCAATATCATCATGAATATTTTCCAAGACTCTTCAGCAGTCTATAAAAAAAGCCAAATAAGCAAACCAGTGAGAAAACACTAAGTATGTAAAGAAGGAAAAAAAATGATATCAACTATATACCCCATGATATCAACAATATACCCCATGATATCAACCATATACCCCAATGAAATCCGATACACAGCAGTAACTTCAAATTCGACATAATAAAAGCTTCAACAATATACCCCATGATATCACCATATACCCCATGATATCAACCATATACCCCATAATATCACACTACATACCCCATGAAATTCTATACACATGCAGTAACTTCAATTTCTGACAT
>CM051455.1:66204914-66220795 GCA_028274465.1 Plantago ovata
ATCCGCATACCATGGCTCTTCATAGCCTTCATTAGGTGCTCCATCGGGGAGGTCCTTCATGGATGGGTAATCGGAGGCAATGGAATATTAGGTTTCTAGATAATGATCTGCTGACTACAATCTCCCTACCGAGCTCTATCCACATATGTGGCAAATCAAACGTCTTGCAGCAAAGGCCCAACGGATTAATCTAGGCTTAGAATCTTGTTTATCTATCAAATGTCTCAAGGCAACAGGATCAGTATAGAATGGACTTCCACAGGATGTCCAATTAAATAAGACTAAACTTTGTAAAGCAAAGACAACAGCTAAAAATTCCTTTTCAGTAGTTGTATAATTAACCTGTGCGGAGTCTAGAGTCTTACTAACATAATAAATCACACATACTGCTTATCAACTTTTTGGCATAAAACAGCAACCCATAGCAAAATTCGAAGCATCACACATAATTTCAAAAGGAAGATTCCAGTCAGGTGGCCAACAATGGGAGCGGAAAAAGCTTTTCCTTAAGGGTATTAAAAGCAACTAAGCATTCATTAGAGAAATGGAAACCACATCTTTAGCAAGCAAGCTACTTAAGGTTTAGCAATTTTCGAAAAATCTTTATAAACCTCCTATGAAAACCTACATGGCCAAGAAAGATTGCAATTCTTTCACGCAAGTAGGTGGGGGAAGTTTTTCAATGATTTCTATCTTAGCCTTGTCTACCTCAATACCTCTTCAGAAACTACATGTCCTAGAACAATGCCTTCTCTAACCATATAATGACTCTTCTCCCAGCTTAAGGTCAAGTTGCATTCAATGCACCTTTTCAAAACTAGATCTAATCTTTGCAAGCATTCATCAATGAATCACCAAAAAGGGAAAAATCATCCATGAAAACTTCAACAAATTTAGTTACCATGTCAGAGAAAACAGAAAGCATGCACCTTTGAAAAGTGGCGGGAGCATTGCATAGTCCAAATGGCATCCTCCTATAGGCAAATGTTCCGAATGGGCAAGTGAATGTCGTCTTCCTGATCCTCCTCCGTGCAATTGGAATCTGGTAGAAACCTGATAATCCATCAAGAAAACAATAGAACTTCCGCCCCGCAAGGCGGGTTAGCATGTCATCTATAAATGGTAAAGGGAAGTGGTCTTTTTTTAGTGGCGGCATTTAATCTCTTCTGTAGTCAATGCACATCCGCCATCCAGGGTCTTCCTAACGGTACCAATTCTCCCTCTCATTCTCTTCCACCACCGTGACTCCGATTTCTTAGAACTACATGTACCGGGCTCTCCCACCCATCGACTATCTGGAATGGGGTAAATCATATCAGCATCTAGCAACTTGATCACTTCCTTTTTTACCACCTCTTGCATTGCTGGATTTATCCTTCGCGTGAGGTTGCCTAACAGGTTTGGCATCTTGTTCTAGAGTGATGTTGTGCACGCATCTTGTAGGGCTAATTCCTTTGATATCGCTGATCCCCCATCCTATAGCTGCGGAATTTTCCTTCATACTTCAATCAGCTTACTTTCTTCATTGTCTGAGAGAGATGTGAGGAGACAATCACAGGCTTTTTCTGATTTTTTTCTCCTAAATACACATACTTGAGGTGCGCAGGAAGCGGCTTCAATTCTAAGCTAGGTTCTTCAGGAAACCCACTTTCTTCTTCTTCTTCATCCAAAGGTTCAAGTACCTCTTCTCCTGCGGGAATTTCTGGGGTGCTATCCATTATTTCCACTAGTTCCCTTGCTTCTTTGGTCATAGTAGCACGTCTCAGCTTGCATTGTTAATGCTTCCTCAAGTGGTTCGCGGTTCGTCATGGCTACGATGAAATTCGAGAATTTGCGGATTCGTACCAATCGACAAATTTTAACTCCTCCGCAACTTCCTTATCTCTGACGCTACATCCTACCAACTCAATCTTTTCGCCCATTACCTCCATAGTTATTTTCTTGCCCTTAAGTTCAAGGCATGTGTTGGTAGTTGCCATGAATGGTCTCCCCTGTAGTACTATGTGCTCACGGATATGGCTCTTTCCCTCGTCCGCGGATTTCATTACTACAAAATCAGCTGGGATTATCAATTTGTCCACTTTCACAAGGATGTCTTCTATTATCCCGACTGGCCTCTACACACTTTGGTCTGCCATTTGGACCACCATATCAGTTGGTGTCAATTCTCCGAGTTCCAGGGCCTTGTATACCGAATACGGCATTAAGTTAATGCTAGCTCCTAAATCAAGCATTGCCTACGTAGTCCGTCCATTCCCTAAGGCTATGTCGATGATGAAGCTGCCAGGATCCTTTTTCTTCATGGGCAATCCGGCAATCGAGTTGACCGTTCAACCCCATTCACTTCCTTTCCTGAAGTAATCCTTTTGTTCTTGATCTCACGAAAGAATTTCGTATAAGCTGGAATATTCTGGATTAACTCTAAGAGTGGCACATTAACCTCCACCTTAGACAGTCTTTGGAATAGGGGTGAATCTTGAATATCCTTCTTGACTGGTTTGATCCGACTCGGGTATGGCACATGTGGCTTCGGAGGCACATATGGATTGGAAGATTTGTGAAGTTCTCCTGGCATACTAGTTCCTACCTCGGCTTCTTCATCATCTATGTCTATCACAGATGGTCTTGGTTCATCATTCTCTTCCGGAACTTCTTGACGTTCTTCTGAACTTCCGCCAACCTCTTGTTCTGTGCTTGCCCCTCTATTATCGACCACAGTAGATTCCACCCGCTTAGGACGTACAAAGTTAGGAATTTTGGTCATCTTTCCTCCTCGGAGCAGTAGATTCACCTCTTCGCACTCATTCTCCTCGGTCGCACCAGCTGGAGGTTGCTCGGGATCAGCTTCAGTTGTCTCTTCGGCAGGACTAGGATTGCCCTGTTCCTTGGAGTCGGGGGGTGATTCGCTCCTCACCTCGGGTGGTTTGCTCACTACTTCCTGTGGGGTATCCTCGACTTCTTTACCACACCTTCCACACTTTAGTAGGCTAAGCTCTTTGATAAGTTGCTCAGTTACTTCGATCGCTTCAAAAGCCTTCTCGATGCGAAGATTGTTCTCAGCCTGCCCTGCGTGTGCTACCTCGAAGACACTCTCAATGGCTTTAATTCCTGCGTAAAACGCAAGTTCCTCCTCCTCACTGATGTCTTCGTCCTCAGAATAGTTTTCGTATAACCCGTCAGCTTCGTCTTGATTTGAGTATATGTTGGCGACTTCATTCGACATTATTTTCTCGGATTGTGCGGATCCATTGGCGTACGTTTGAAAGACCTTCACTGCCTCTTCAACTGTACATTCTTCTAAACCTCCACATATCCCATCTATTTGAAGCCTAACTTCATCTCGTAGTCCTCCAACAAAAAACCAAATCAGCTCCCCGTCGTCGAAATGGTGGTGGGGGCACTCACGTTTATACAGCTCAAATCGTTCATAGGTGTCACAAAACCGCTCGTATTCTCCTTGCTTGAAGTATTCGATCCGATTCCGTAGTGCAATCGTCTCATGGTAAGGCATGAAATGTGCCAAGAACTCCTCTACTACTTGGCTCCAGGTCATCAGTGATCCTGGTGCTAACCTTTCTATCCATATCATCGGTTCATATCCCAAAGCAAAAGGAAATAATTTCCTGCATAATTGATCCTCGGTGAACCCCTTTGCTGGAACTTTTGCTACTTCCTCTTCATAGGACCTGATGAAGCTTATCGGATTCATATCCTCTCCTTCTTCGAACCTTGGTATCCTTCTTACTATGGTGCTTGTTACCTCGTACCCCGACAACTCTTCTTCCAAGTATATAGCTGACCCCCTCCTGACTTGCGAGAACGTCGGTCTCAGGCGGGCTTTTAAGGTCGTCATACCTGGAAATCAGTATCAGGAGTAACTCAAAACTAAAAATTAGCCTCGTTAGAAATTTCGAAAAATCGAGAATAAATCTAGATATCGAATACTACTAAGGCTAGGAAAGGGAAATTAGAAACGGACTAGGAAAGCAGTATCAGAGAGAGAGATTAAAAAGAAAAACTAAAACTAGTAGAATTAGGAATCTAAAGCTGTAAATATAAACAAATTAAACAGAAAAAAGGAGTATAACTCCCCGACAACGGCGCCAATTTGATGAACGCGGATGTCGTGCTCCGAATTCAAGCAAATAAATTTGTAATTAGCCAAAGGCAATCCACAACTACAACGAAAACCGTAGTGTAGCAGTAGAATGACTCGAGTGTCGTTCTCTCAGGACTATAACTAGCTTTATCTATTTAACAAGAGAATATAAAACAGCAGACAGATAGCAATAGGGGGTTTCTAGCAGATAATGGAGATTGGTGATAGTATGGTCCTTCTTAACATAACGGGTCGATAATCATGCATAAATTCCTCGGTCTTGCATAGAGATCTTTGAATCACTCTAGTGTCCTGTTGCAAATATTAAGCACTACGAAGATAATTGGTCTGACAAGTCAAGCACGATTGTCCTAATGTGTTCCGTAATTATTCAACACTACGAAGATAATTGGTCTGATGGTCGACAAGTGTCCAATTGTGCATAATAATTAATACAACATACGAGAATTTTGGTTACAACTGATCAACGAAATAAAGCAATGACACGGAGTATAATGCGCGATATAGCCATTAGCATGATTATCTTCCCTTCGCTAAGAATTCACATACTACCACCAACGATAAGTTTAGCTACTCATAATAGGCATGCAATCAACAGAAATCATAGAAGAAAACATGTTGAAAGAATATAATAAAATAAGTAGAATATAACTGTAAGATACAAAGTTACCGAAGGTTGTCAATCTCCGGATGATTGCGATCCTACGAGCTCCAAACTGCTATGAAAAAGTATCCCCTAAGCTACGGAACTCCCAGGACAGGCCCCGGGAAGTTCCTACCTAAAACTATAGAGAGAGGTGAGAAAGTAGGTCTGGAAAGATATGATTTTCGAAGAAAAACTGAGCACTATATATAGGCCCCGAAAAACTACGGGGCGGTTCGCCCCAGCACGCGGCGGTTCGCCCCAGGGTTTTTCTCGCGGAATTCCGCGTTTTCGACGCATTTTTGTATTTCTTCCCCTTTTCGGACTCGGTTTCTGACTTCTAGTAGCCTTCTAACCTCCAGATTCGGCCCCTAGACTTCAAATCCTATCCGGAAACCTTCAGATATTCCAAATAGGCTTCTGGAACACCAATTCCTTGTCAACTTCAATATAATTGCCCGGAAATCCTCGAATTTCAACCAAAACCTGTAAAATAAAATGCATTAAAATATAGTTAAATTAACCTAGAGGATAGCTAAAATAGGTGAAAAGACTCGAATGAAAGTGTAAAATACACATTCATCATGATACCGTCGAAAGGATCTGGTGTTCGGTGTCATGGTGCCTCGTGCCGACCGATCTCCCTTTTGTCCGGATAAAGGGGACATGTCTCCAGAGCCGGGACCCGCTCCGTATCGTCTATAAATACTACTACTACATTGTTCCCACGCACACAGGCATTACTAAGATACACACACGAGATTATTACATTCCCTATACTTCCATATTCATTGACTTGATGACGGCCTAACTTAGGTAGACCGTCTCACCGTCCCCTCCCCCATAAGCTTTCTTCCTTTACAGGTACCGAAGTTCCCCGGAGAAGATACTCACCCCTAGTTCACTATGGAGTGAGAGATAATGGAGTAGGCCCTTGAACGGTTTTTACCCTCATCATCTTGGCGCCGTCTGTGGGAAATCGAGACAAGAAGCTATGGTGAAGCGGAGACAACCGGGAACCGCGGTTAAGGACAAAGAACCCACTACGACGACCTTGGAAAATCCCAATCTTGAGGACGGATATGTGTTGGAGGAAGACGAAATCCCCCCAGAAGACTTGGACCCCACCTCTCCCCAGTCGGGAGAAGGATCCGGAGAAACGGACAAACCCCCGGAACCCCATATAGAACCCCAAGTATTGATTACCGAGAGCCGGCTTAAAGACCTCATGAGATCTGTCTACGACGAGGCTCATAAACCACCAAGGGGCGAACCCCAAAAAAGCGGCTCCATCCAAAACAAGCCCTCTCATCAACCCTCGAAGGACCATCAACTCGAGAAGAGCAAGGAGAACGTCCGGGAGTCCACCCCCAGAGCAACGAAAGAACTCCCACAGACAGTTCGTTGGTAATTCTTCATGACCATCGAAGGGATACTACTAGAGGGTACAGGAGGGCAGAAAAAAGGCCCTGACAACAACCCCTAGGCACGATCCCGGAGGAAAGTCACCTTTCGGAGGGAGAAACGTCAGACCCCGAAAGGGAGTCCTGATGAACGGGGATTTGTCGGGTCCCGATTCAGCAAATAAATTTGTTATTTAGCCAAAGGCAATCCACAACTACAACGAAAACCGTAGTGTAGCAGTAGAATGACTCGAGTGTCGTTCTCTCAGGACTATAACTAGCTTTATCTATTTAACTAGAGAATATAAAGACAGCAGACGTAAAAGCAAAGGTTTTTCTACCAGATAATGGAGATTGGTGATAGTATGATCCTTCAAAGCATAACGGGTCAATAATCATGCGTAAATTCCTCGGTCTTGCATGGAGATCTTTGATCAATCTAATGTCATGTTGCAATTATTAAGCACTACGAAGATAACGATACTGACAAGTCAAGCACTATTGTCCAATTGTGTTCCGTAATTATTCAACACTACGAAGATATACATGCGTATAGGTCGACGAGGGTCCAATTGTGCATAATAATTAATACAACATACAAGAATTTAGGCTGAGCCTGATCAACGAAATAAAGCAATAACACGGAGTATAATGCACGATATAGCAATTAGCATGATTATCTTCCCTTCGCTAAGAATTCACATACTACCACCAACGATAAGTTTAGCTACTCATAATAGGCATGCAATCAACAGAAACCATAGAAGAAAACATGTTGAAAAATAAATAAAAATAAGTAGAATAAACTGTAAGATACAATGTTACCGAAGGTTGTCAATCTCCGAAGAATTGCGATCCTACAAGCTCCAATCTGCTATGGAAAAGTGTCTCCTAAGCTACGAACCCCCAGAACAGGCTCTGGGAAGTTCCTACCTAAAACTACAGAGAAAGGTGAGAGAGAAGGTCTGGAAAAGTATGAATTTCGGAGAAAATCTGAGCAACTATATATAGGCCTCGAATAAGTGTGGGGCGGTTCGCGTTACCGGGAGAAATTTTCGCGGAATTCCGCGTTTTCGACGCGTTTTTGGATTTCTTCCCCTTTTCGGACTCGGTTTCTGTCTTCTAGTGGCCTTCTAACCTCCAGATTCGACCCCTAGACTCCAAATCCTATCCGGAAACCTTCAGATACTCCAAATAGGCTTCTGGAACACCAATTCCTTGTCAACTTCAATATAATTGCCCGGAAATCCTCGATTTTCAATCAAAACCTGTAAAATAAAATCTAAAGGGAAACGTGACACTATTCTAATAAATGTACTAAAATATAGCTAAATTAACATAGAGGATAGCTAAAATAGGTGAAAAAGACTCAAATGAAAGTGTAAAATACACATTCATCAAACTCCCCAAACCGAACCTTTGCTTGTCCTCAAGCAACTAAGCTAGACTCTAATACAAAAAACAATGCAAGATACAAAATGGAGTCTCATGCCAAATAAAATGAACTAATCTACTGAATCTATCAAAAAACATATGAACAAGAACCATATAAATCAAAGCATGAATATAGGTTGAAGAATACCTCGATTGACTTATACACATCCACATAAGCACTTATGTCAAGACAAGATAGTCTCTCGTAACATTCTCTACCTGGACCTAGTCAGTGACGACGTAATGAAGCATGCTAAGATACGAATGGTTGTCCCGTGCCTATGAAACTGAGGACTTACTGTTGTTCCACCATGTTAAGACTTTTCCTCAAAAGAGGTCGAACCAGTACTGGCTCTCATCAAACGAAGGAGGGTTCCCTATAAAAGATAACACTCCCCTATTCTACCCATCTCTCAAGTAAAGTCTTAAGCTATTCACCACTTCCTGAATGGCAGGACGTGGGTGGTCTAGAACAGATGACACTCAAGACAAAAAAGATAAAAAAGAGAAAATTACAACACGATTATGAACATTACAAAAATTGAAAATGAGACACAACACTTTGCTAAACTGCTATTTTGGCTTTCTTTTTTTGGACCCTTTCTTTGCTTTTTTGTGGTCTTTTCTTCTTTTTTCTTTTTTCTTCCAGATTCTCTTTTTTTTCTTTTTCTCTTTTTTCTGGAAATGTTTTTTCTTTCTTTTTTCGATTTTTTCCTAGCCAGCAGTAGCACAAAAAGAGAAATACAATGACTCACACGACTTCCCCAAACCTACGAAAGAATAGGTTGGAGTTCAAAATTTATGGGAAAGAAAAAAAACAAACTCACGATACGGAATGAAAAACGAAAACAAGTCTATGATGGTGCAACCCCCTCCCCAAACCTATTCGGAAGAATAGGTTACAAACAAAGGATCACACAACCTCACACTACCTCCTTCCTAGGCATTTAGCAATCTCAAAGCATGGTGAAGACTTGTTGCCTCTTAGGTACATAATTACTCAGGAAAACAACCATAAGACCCTAACATGCATCATCCTATTATAAAGGCCTTCGTGAACCGCAGTAGAGAAAACACCACTAAGTGATGTCGAGACTACCAAGCTTAACTAAGTACAATACATAAATGTGACAAGCCAAGCGAGAAAAACCTTAAACAAATTCATAGAGATGAAGCATACGATTAATGGCATAGTTAGTTGATCTACCCAATAAAAAAGTTCAAAAAATTCGCCAATAAACTCCATATAAAACATGCAAGACTATCCTAGGATGAATGTAGTGAATGCAACCTAAAAAACTAAGAAAGCGGTAAACGTGCAAATGCAAATGCAGACGGATAAAACATGCAAGGTACTATACTCATCCTACCAATACCAAGCTCCAAACTAACAACATCAGATCACTTAAATCTCATCCCCCCTCATGAAATTAACGCTAGTCCCTAGCAGTAAGAAAATGAGGAAATAAGATGTGATACTAGATGTTACCCCATGGTTTGGCCTCGGTCGGCTGAGTATGCTGTTTGTGAGTTATTGGGACTGCTCTGGGAGCTTTATAGGGTGTCATCAGGTCTTCTGGTAGGCGTGGTAGTTTCAATCATAGGCCGGACAGGAACAACTCCTCCATTAGTATCATCATTGCCCGTATGGCCTTCATTGTCACTACTTTCACGCACATCCTCACTAGTAGAGTTGTAGTGTCGAGTAGAATTCTCAAGATTAGCCGCCGCTGTTATGGAATCCTCCATCCTGGAGCCCTCCAATAGGATGTGAACTGTTGAAGGGGAAAGGGCAGTGGTATCAGGACCTCCCCCTCCAATGTTTTACACCACGAGAAGGTTACAGTAAGCTGCTCGGATACTCAGAAGTCTTCTACCATTTTTTCCAATGTCGACCACATTCTCTACGGTTGATCCGACTGATGTCTATATGATGCTCCCTTTAGAGGCAGGCAAGGGGCACCCCCAACGAGGGGCTGGGCACCCATGTCATTATGTTTTGGAACCAAGCTAGCGCTTCGGAACCTTCTAGCAACTGCGAACTCAAGATTGAATCCGTCGTGGCGAGAATGTTCCGGTGCCTTCCAGTTCACACGAACTTCGCAGTCCTTGTGATGGATTGTTGACGTAATAATGGTTTCTGTCCCTTCGGTGGTGCATGAATAGGCATAGGAGTCCTTACTCCAGGTGTACTCTAGCTCCTCCTCTTGGATAATCCACGACGTTGTTGCAAAACCCCTTGGCTCGAACGCAAATCTAACGAGGTCACTCTTCTTGACATGGTTGTAATCGATCCCCCTCCAATACTTCATAGTAATCATACGGGAATGCTCCTTTCCCTTGGCATGGTTCCTACAAACAACAGTTAGTACCTCGTATGACACAAAACTGACTCATGCATATGCTAGTGTAAGAACAAAACACACAAGTGATAAGATCAACAATCGAGCTCCCCAAACCTTTAATGTCTAGCCTAGCTTCTACATCATGCAACATACCAATGTAACTACTACATGCAATACATCACATTATGCTCTTACTAGACAACCAATATCCTAGATAACAAGTCTCAATTCATACCATAGTAGCGAAGAATTCTAGCATCATAAATTCTCATACTCAACAATTAAGCATTCTATCATCAATTCCACCAACATTACACCAATAAACACAATCATAAGCATGAAATCAAAGATAAAGACATAGTGCATAACAAGATATATGATCTAGTAGCAAAATTCTCAAATCAACAATCCAAAAATAATTGAGCATGCAATTGATAGTAAATAACGCTTCTAATCACACAAACAACCTACCCATGCATCAAATAAGCATAATTGAAGCTCAAATTAAAAAACCCCCAAATTCGAAAATTAGGGTTCATAAGAAGATACCTCAGATCTGAAAATCTAATGCATTAGGACGAAATCTGTTCGGATGAAAAGATAGATCACGTAATAGGCTTCGATTTAAGCTAAAGAACACTAAATTTGGTCAAGAAATGAAGAAGTTATGAGATTTTGAAGGTGAAATCGCGATTTTCGGTTTTTGGGGAGGAGGAATGATGAAGATATGAAGAAAATGAGGTAAAGAGGAAGAAATTCGCGTTTTTGACTTACTGGAGCCATGGGGCGAGTCGCCCCATGCGGGGCGGTTCGCCCCTCATGGGGGGCGATTCGCCCCCGCTCCCCGATGCGGGGAGACGGTTCCTTTCGTCAGAAAACGCGGTTTTAATCCCCAAAACCAATTTTCTCATAAACCACTCGAAAAATCTCACTCAAACATAAGCATATACGACACCGACATGAACAAATTCGCATACGATAAAAATTCCGGGTTGCCTCCCGGATAGCGTCATTGTTTAAAGTCTTTGACTCGACTCCTGTCTGCGCCTATCTCTTCTTTTTGCGGGTACTAGGCTTCCCCTTCATTGATCTCCTCTCCATTCCACAAACCTGTGAATAAGAAAGAACATAGGCTGCAAGACCACAGTAGTGAGTAGTGAAAGAAATATCAGGCGGATCAGGTGGATCAGATATGGCTTGCAACACGTGTTGCTTGCCATCCACTTCAATAGTGCAAGTTCTTTCGTAGATGTCCATCACGGAGCGTAGTTTAGTCAAAAACGTTCGCCCTAAGAGTATGACATCCCCCATTCCAGGTGCAGACGCCGACATAACTACAAAATTGGTGTATACAGATGCTTCACCAATCTTGACCAACACATTTTTCACAACGCCTTCGGGTCTCATAAAGGATCCATCCGCCAGTTGCACAATAGCCCTATGCTCAGATAGTTTTCCAACGTTACTCTTTTCAAACACATTCAAAGGGAGTATGTTTGAGTAGGATCCCGTGTCTAGTGTGGCACGGACATCTTCAAGCTCACCAATCCCTACCTTAACATCGAAACTTTTAGGGAGTGGCTCGGGATCCTCTTGCTCCTCCTCACTTTCGTCAGAACCAAGGTCCTTCTCTTCTTCCTTAGCCTGTAGAAGTTCTTCCTTCTTGCAACACTCGCACTTAGCAACCTTCTTGATGGTGATTTCGTCAGGTAGATGATGAACGGAGATTTGTCGGGTCTCGATTAAGCAAATATATTTGTTATTTAGCCAAAGACAATCCACAACTACAACGAAAACCGTAGTGTAGCAGTAGAATGACTCGAGTGTCGTTCTCTCAGGACTATATCAGTAAAGAAAGCGAACCGCCCCAGAAGAAAGCGAACCGCCGCATCACCGGGCGAACCGCCCCAGAAGAAATTCGGGGCCTATATATAGAGCTCAAGTTTTTCTCCGATATCTTTCCAAGCCTACTTTCTCACCTCTCTCTATAGTTTTAGGGAGGAACTTCCCGGGGCCTGTCCTGGGAGTTCCATAGCTTAGGGGATACTTTTTCATAGCAGATTGGAGCGCGTAGGATCGCAATCATCCGGAGATTGACAACCTTCGGTAACTTTGTATCTTACAGTTTTTATCTACTTATTTTATTCTTCTTTCAATATGTTTTCTTCTATGATTGCTATTGATTGCATGCCTATTATGAGTAGCTAAACTTATCGTTGGTGGTAGTATGTGAATTCTTAGCGAGGGAAGATAATCATGCTAATGGCTATATCGCGCATTATACTCCGTGTCATTGCTTTATTTCGTTGATCAGTTGCAACCAAATTCTCGTATGTTGTATTGATTATTATGCACGCATGGACACTAGTCGACCATCAGACCAATTATCTTCGTAATGTTGAATAATTACGGAACACATTAGGACAATCGTTGTTGACTAGTCAGACCAAATTATCTTCGTAGTGCTTAATACTTGCAACAGGACACAAGATTAATTCAAAGATCTCTATGCAAGACCGAGGAATTTATGCATGATTATCGACCCATTATGTTAAGAAGGACCATACTACCACCAATCTCTATTATCTGCTTGAAAACCCCTATTGCTTTCTATTTGCTGTTTTATATTCTTAATTAGATTTGATAAAGCTAGTATAGTCCTGAGAGAACGACACTCGAGTCATTCTACTGCTACACTACGGTTTTCGTTGTAGTTGTGGATTGCCTTTGGCTAAATAACAAATATTATTTGCTGAATCGAGACCTGACAAATCTCCGTTCATCAAATTGGCGCCGTTGCCGGGGACTATACTCCTTTTTTCTATTTAATTTGTTTTTATTTACAGCTTTAGATTCCTAATTCTATTAGATTTAGTTTTTCTTTTAATCTCTCTCTAATACTGCTTTCCTAGTCTGTTTCTAATAACCTTTCCTAGTCAGTTACAGATTGTGTATGCCGCATACACGTTCTGCAGGAATACCGCTTGCTGATTCAATTGCTGAGATCGATAGAGTCTACCACCAAAGAAGGCGACTCCTTTTCAAGGAAATCGACGGAATGGCAGAAGCTAGACCACTGAAGGCATGGGTACAACCCACCAAGGATCGTATGAGGGGACCGTCGATCGTTCTTTCACCTGCAACCCGAGATCTGGAAATCAAGAACCACACATTCCAACAACTTCCGAGGTTCTATGGCTTATCAAGGGAAGATGTGATGGGGTACTTGAACGATATCGATGATTTCGTCAACCAACTTCCACGACCCGGAGCTGACATAACAACGGATGAGTTAAGGATGAAGGTTTTTGCTATGGGACTTGGCGACAGAGCCAAGTCATGGCTGAGTTCTCTACCAGCCGGCTCGTTGGACACTTGGGAAAAGGTTTTTTCAGCTTTCATGGAGAAATACTTCCCACACACTCTGAGTACCGCGCTAAAGGCGCAGATCACTGGATTCAAGCAAGACTATGATGAGACCATCTACACCGCATTTGAGAGGTTCCAAGATCTCACGAATAAGTGCCCTCACCATGGTTTTGAACTTTCCGACCTAGTCCAACACTTCTACAATGGACTAACCTTCGAGAACCAACAAGTGGTGGATTTCCAATGCCGAGGCAATATTTGGGAGGAAGGAAACCGCAGAAGCCGTCTGGGCAGTTTTCGAAAGGCTTGCTAAGGGTTCACAGTTCAAGGACCCAAGAGCAATGGTTAGGAGACGTGGACCTGAAGCTCCACCGACTCAAGAAGCACCTATGTACAGGGGGAATGGGATCAATTCGAGTGCTTTACCAACGAATTGAAGCAAGTCCTCAAGAGTGCCACCGGAACAACTGTTTCGAACGAAGTATGCCGAATATGCAAGAACTATGGGCATGGGGCTCATATGTGTAGATCGGAGCTGGCATACGATGATGGCAACTGGGCTCGAGGAGGCGAGAAAGAAGCAGCTTTGCGCGGAGATGGTACTCAAGAAGTTAGCTACGGACAAGACGGTAGGAATCCTCGAGGTGGATTTTGGAGAAGAGGATACCGAAACAATCAAGGATATGCACGGCTAACCAAAACTTATGGACCTAACCAAGACCGTAGTAGGCTGAACTATGGAAATGATCACAGGCGAAAAACCCCGCTCCGAAAGAGCCCACCGAAGTCGAAGACGGCTCTACTGATGGAGAACTTGCAGAAGATGGTTGATCACACACGTTTTCTCAAAACGTTATGAGGAAGATCTGAGAAGACTGGGCAAGGCTTGATAAGTTGGAAGAAAGCACTAGGCTTCCCATAAAAAGATGCAAGAGTTGATCGACCGGAAACTGCCTAGCAGCGCGTGGTGAAACGAATGCCATACATTAGCTGATGATGTTACCTGACGAAATCACCATCAGGAAGGTTGTAGGTGCAAGGGTTGCATAAAGGAAGAACTTCTACAGGGCTGAGAAGCAGAGAAGGGCCTAGGTTCCGACACAAGCGATGCTGAGCAAGCGGATCCCGAACCCTCCTTCTAAAGTTTCGATGTTAAGGTAGGGATTGGTGAGCTTGAAGATGTTCGTGCCACACTAGATACGGATCCTACTCAAAATAATTCCTTGAATGTGTTTGAAGAGGAGCAACATCGGAAGACTATCTAAGCAAAGGGCTATTGTAAATTGGCGGATAGATCCTTTATGAGACCCGAGGGAGTCAGTGTGAAAAATGTGTTGGTCACGATGGTGTGAAGCATCTATGACACCAATTCCGTAGTTATGCCGGCCATCTGCACCGGGACGGGGCGATGTCATACTCTAGGGAAAACATTCTTCCCAAGCTATGCTCGTGATGGACATCTACAAAAGACGTGCACCCATCGAGGTGGATGGCAAAAACCGTATGCAAGCCATACCTGATTCCCCCAGAACCGTCAGATATTACTACTCACTATTGTGGTCTTGCAGCCTATATTCTTTCTATTCACAGGTTCGTGGCATGGACAGAAGATCAATGAAGGGGGAAGTCTAGTACCCGCAAAAAGAGGAGATAGGCGCCAGAACCGGGAGTCGAGTCAAAGACTTTAAACAATGACGCTCTCCGGGAGGCCAACCCGGAATTTTTTATCGCTTTCTTTACTGCTTTTCTGCATGCATTCATCTTGAACTCTTGCTTCTCATATGCGAATTTGTCATGTGGTGTTCGTATATGCTTTTGTCGAGTGGTTTTTGAAAAAATTATTTTCGGGATTTAAACCGCATTTTTGGACATCGGGGACCCGTCTCCCGCATTGGGGAGCACGGGGCGAACCGCCACGTTGTGGGGCGAACCGCCCCACAGTCCCAGATATTAAAAAAAGCTAGATTTCAACCCCAAAAACTTTATTTTTCTTCATCTTCTTCATCAATACTCCCAAAAAAAACCCGAAAAGTGCGATATTTTGCTTCTAATTTCATAACTTCTTCGTTTCTTGACCAAATTGAGTGTTCTTTTTTAGCTTAATTCGAGGCCTATTACATGATCTATATCCAACCGAACAAATTTCATCCTATTCGTTTTTAGATTTCGTCAGATCTAGGTATCTATCTTTAAGAACCCTATTTTCGAATTTGGGGATGTCTAATTTGAGCTTAATTATGCTTGTTTGATGCATGGGTATGTTGTTTATATGGTTGGGACATGTTATTTACTATCAATTGCTGCTCAATTTTGCTTAATAAATTGTTGATTGGGGTATTTTGCTATTAGATGATATATCTTGTTAGCATTATGTCTTATCTTGATTTTATGTATATGGATATGTTTATTGGTGTAATGTTGGTGGATTGACGATTAGATGTTATTTAGTTGAGATTGAGGATTTATGATGGTCGAAGTTTTTGCCTTGCTAGGTATGAATTGAAAACTTGTTATAAAGGTTCTTGGTTGTCTAGTAGTAAGAGCATGATGTGATGTATTGCGTGTAG
>CM051455.1:66220895-66248165 GCA_028274465.1 Plantago ovata
GATTAGAAAGGAAAACTAAAACTAAAGAAGTAGTAATCTAAGCTGTAAATAGAAACAAATTAGACAGAAAAAAGGAGTAGTGTCGGCAACGGCGCCAATTGATGACGGTCAGATTCAGTCAAATAATTTGTAATTAGCCAAAGGCAATCCACAACGACAACGGAAACTTAGTGTAGTGTAGAATGACTCGAGTGTCGTTCTCTCAGGACTATACTAGCTTTATCAAGTCTAATTACAAATATAAAACAGCAGATAGAAAGCAATAGGGGTTTTCAAGCAGATAATGGAGATTGGTGATAGTATGGTCCTTCTTAACATAATGGGTCGATAATCATGGCATAAATTCCTCGGTCTTGCATAGAGATCTGTTGAATCAATTTGGTGTCCTTTGAAGTATTAAGCACTACGAAGATAATATGGTCTGACTTGTCAACAACTACGTCTGAATGTGTTCCGTAATTATCAACACTACGAAGATAATTGGTCTGATTGGTCGACAAGTGTCCAAGTGTGCATAATGAACACTACAACATACGAGAATTTGGTTTCAACTGATCAACGAATAAAGCAATGACACGGAGTATAATGCGCGATAAGCCATTAGCATGATTATCTTCCCTCGCTAAGAATTCACATACTACCACCAAACGATAAGTTTAGTTAGCTACCTAAGAGCATCCATAAGAAGCATCAAGAAGAAAACATATTGAAAGAATATAAAATAAGTAGATAAAAATTGTAAGATATAAAGTTACCGAAGGTGTCAATCTCGGATGATTGCGATCCTACGCGCTCCAATCTGGCTTGAAAAAGTATCCCTGCTATGAACTCCCAGGACAGGCCCCGGGGGAAGTTTCCTACTAAAACTATAGAGAGAGGTGAGAAGGTAGCTTGGAAAGATATGATTTTCGGAGAAAAACTGAGCTAATATATAGGCCCAGGAATTTTCTCTGGGGCGGTTCGCCCCCCAGTATTTTGCGGAATTTTCCGCGTTTTTCGACGCGATTTGGATTTCTTTCGTCTTCTTTTCCAGCTTTTCGGACTCGGTTTATGACTTCTAGTAGCCTTCTAACCTCCAGATTCGGCCCCTAGACTCCAATCCTATCCGGAAACCTTCAGATACTCCAAATAGGCTTCTGGAACACCAATTCCTTGTAGACTTCAATATAATTGCCCGGTAATCTCCGAATTTCAACCAAAACCTGTAAAATAAAATCTAAAGGGAAACGTGAACACTATTCTAATAAAATGTACTAAAATAGCTAAATTATCATAGAGGATAGCTAAATTAGGTGAAAAAGACTCGAATGAAAGTGTAAAATACACATTCATCAAGTCATTTTGTTCTCTTTTTATTATGGTACTGCTGGCTAGAAAAATCAAAAAAAAAAAAAAAAGAAAAAATTCCAGGAAAAAAAAAGAAGAGAAAAAGTGATGAACGTGTCAGATTTAGTCAAAAAATTTGTATTAGCCAAAGGCAATCCACAACTACATGAAACCGTAGTGTAGCAGTAGAATGACTCGAGTGTCGTTCTCTCAGGACTATACTAGCTTTATCTAATCTAATTAAGAATATATAAAACAGCAAACAGATAGCAATAGGGGGTTTTCAAGCAGATAATGGAGATTGGTGATAGTATGGTCCTTCTTAACATAATGGGTCGATAATCATGCATAAATTCCTCGGTCTTGCATAGAGATCTTTGAATCAATCTACTGTCCTTGTTGCAAGTATTAAGAACTACGAAGATATATGGGTCTGACTTGTCAACAACTAACGTCCTATTGTGTTCCGTAATTATTCAACACTACGAAGATGATTGGTTTGATGGTCGACAAGTGTCCAAGTGTGCATAATGATCAATACAACATACGAGAATTTTGGTTACAACTGATCAACGAAATAAAGCAATGACACGGAGTATAATGCGCGGTATAGCCATCAGCATGATTATCTTCCCTCGCTAAGAATTCACATACTACCACCAATGATAAATTTAGCTACTCATAATAGGCATGCAATCAATAGCAATCATAGAAGAAAACATATTGAAAGAAGAATAAATAAGTAGAATAAACAGTAAGATACAAGGTTACCGAAGGTTGTCAATCTCCGGATGATTGTGGTCCTACGAGCTCCAATCTGCTATGAAAAAGTATCCCCTAAGCTATGGAACTCCCAGGACAGGCTCTGGGAAGTTCCTACCTAAAACTACAGAGAAAGGTGAGAAAGTAGGTCTGAAAAAGTATGATTTTCGGAGAAAACTGAGCAACTATATATAGGCCTCGAATATGTGGGGGCGGTTCGCCCCACACACCGGGCGGTTCGCCCAGAGTTTTTCGCGGAATTCGCGTTTTCGACGCGTTTTTGGATTTCTTCCCCTTTTCGGACTCGGTTTCTGACTTCTAGTGGCCTTCTAACCTCCAGATTCGACCCCTAGACTCCAAATCCTATCCGAAACCTTCAGATACTCCAAATAGGCTTCTGGAACACCAATTCCTTGTCAACTTCAATATAATTGCCCGGAAATCCTCGATTTTCAACCAAAACCTGTAAATAAAATCTAAAGGGAAACGTGACACTATTCTAATAAAATGCATAAAATATAGCTAAATTAACATAGAGGATAGCTAAAATAGGTGAAAAAGACTCGAATGAAAGTGTAAAATGCACATTCATCAGTATCTTACTTCTTTGATGTGACCGGCCTTAAGCAATCTTTGGACTTCCGCTTCAATGATGGCATTGTCTTTCGCCTGAAGTCTCTTCGCTTTTCTCGAATATGGGTGATTGACAGGTCAACGTTCAGACGGTGAACCGCGACCCTTGGGTCGATCCCCTTGAGGTCCTCGGTACTCCACGCGAAGATGTTGTTGTTATCTCTCAAACATTGAATGAGTTTCATTCTCACGTTGTAGTCATCTCGGTACCAATTTTGGTAATCTTGTCGGCACTTCCTTCGACAATTTGAATTTCTTTGAGGGTTTCTCTTGCTTCAATCTTGCTTTCCTCGAAGAATTTCTTCTTCTTGGAAGAGGGTGGTATTGGGGGTATAACTTGGTACTCCTCGAGCTCCTTGACAGCTCCTACTAGGGTATCTCTCTCTTTCTTTTGGCTTGCTTTCCTTCGCCTAAGTGATGGACTTGGATTTTTTGACTTTTTCTTCACTCGGCGGACCATATAAAAACGATAAGGAGCGTTATGAACAAGAGGTTGCTCCTCGAGTGATTGACCAGGTTCGGCTCTACGATGGCAACCTTGGAAGTGAACTTGGCTGACTGTTGTAGCATCCCATGCCTCTATTATGTATCCTACTTATTGTCCAATTCCCAACGGAGTGGGGAACTTCAACTTGTTGTGGACTGTAGACACTACGGCTCGGAACTGAGAGAGGCCGGGTCTACCCAAGACTGCGAAGTAATGAAAAGGCATATCGACGACCACAAAGGGAACATGTTGAGTTACTCGTCGCGGCGCACTTCCCATTGAGACCGTCAAGTTGATCATTCTGAGGGGCATGATGGGTTGTCCTCCAAAGCCTACCAGGGCACTCCTCACCTCTTTAAGACCTTCCCTTGGATTCATTTGCATCCTCTTCAAGGTTCCCTTGAAGATGAAGCTAGCCGAACATCCGGTGTCGACGAGGATCCTTCCTAAATTGTAGGATGGAACATCAAGGGAAACCACTAGCGGAACACATGGGTCATAGATGTTTCCTCCTCCGGCGTGCCTTAGAGGTATTTCACTATCATCAAAAGAGATGACGTTGTTCCTGGTCGTGCAACTTGGGCATACTTCACGTCTCTGATTCTGAGATTATCAGCTGTGATCTACCTCTGATTTCGAGTGTCACCTCCCGCGGGTCCTCCTGCAATTGTAAGAGTGTGGATGCTTCCGTTCACGGGATGGTTTTCATAATTGTTGTAATTATGAATATCATCATAATGAGGATTCCCTTGGGGGTGGTGCTCGATCCCCACTTGAGGTGGCGGAGGGAGGATCGTCAGGGGTTCTTCCTTACGGATATAGTTGACCAACTGTCCATTGCGTATCATCCTCTCAATTTCATTTTTGAGCTCGACGCACTCATCACAGGTGTGCCCCTTTCCTTTATGAAACTGGCAAAATTTCTCCGAACTTTTGTTCTTTCGGTTCTCTTGGATTGAAGGTGGCCAGGAGACATCTAGCTTCCTCGAAACTATATAGTTCAAGATGTCGTATCTTGGTCTATTTAAGTCCGTGTAGTTGCTATATCTCCTCGGAGGAGACCTCTTGTCTCGAAACTCGTTCCTCGAGGGACCCTCTCTGGTCAAACCATGCTTTGATCTCTTCTTTGCTTTCCGGGATTTTGTGGCCAAGGAGGGTATTCCTTCTCCTTTTCTTTTTCCTTCCCTTTTTCCTTGGGAGGATTGGTTCTTACTGTGACTGTTTTTCGGAATTCCTCGGCCTCGAGGAAATCCTTGCAAACTTTCGCTAGTTGAGCTTCATTCTCTACACACGATGCTGAGAGAACCTCTTGGAACTTGACGTTGGTAGTGTTACCATACAAGTATCTTTTCTCTCATTGATCGAGTGATCTTCAACTTGGAGGGCTGCTTCATGAAAACGATTGATGAAGTCCCTCAAATCTTCATTATTTTTCTGAACAATTTCGGCCAAGTATCTCAGTCTTCTCTTGGTGTTCATGTCCTTCTCGAATCGCTTAGAGAATTCCTTGCATAGATCTCTATAGGACTTGATCGAGCGATGAGGAATGCGCGACCACCATTTCATGGCTTGTCCTGAGAGGTTAGCCGGGAAGAGTAGTGCTTTGGTCCTTGAATCGTGACCATAAGCGTCCATTTTGGTGCCAAATCTCACCAAGTAATCCTTCGGACAGCTTGTTCCATCATAACTTTCGAAGTAGTGAAGCCTCTTTCGATTTTGGCCCGATGGCTCCTTATCTCTCGTCGCACAACGGGCTTGGATCTTGGTCTTGCTCTTTTTGTTGCATGGTTCCTTGTAGGGATTCTATCTAAGCATCAAGTGCGAATTTCCTTGTGTTGAGTTCCTCCAGAGTGAGCCTCCTCCCCGTGATCGGGTCGATCAAGGGGGTTACCTCAGCTAAAGTTCTCAAGGCATTGTTTTCCGCCACCGCTTCCGGTTGGTTCTGAGGAGTTACCTGGTTGGGCGTGACTTGGTTAGGGAGAGTGGGTGGGGTAGCGACCACCTGAGCTCGATTTTCTTGCGGAGCCACACATTTTGCAGTGATGCGCGTATCCTCCTATCAATTAGATCCCTCAAATCATCCGGGGCACCTTGTGGTCCCAACCTTGATTGGACTCTTGATGGTCCAAGTCGAGATTGGATCGGCCTTGTGTTGGATCTTGAATGTGCTTCATCTTGTACTATATGTGATCTTGCTTGGGATTGACGAGGGGCTACCAAAGTGTCACGAGGTTGCTTCTGTACTTGGACTTGTGGTACTCCTCGAGCTTCGAGCTCTGCATTAACTCTAGCAGCCTCGTTGTCTCCTACGTATCCTTGCAAAGTAAGAAGGAACAAGCCGTATTGAGTTTCGCCCATCCCAAAGTCTGATCGTCGGACTACACGTCCGTTAGGAATGTAAGAAAATACGGTCAGAGTTACCCCTAGGGTACGCAGTGGAATTTCAAAAAAATCTTAACATGCGGGTTAATTGATTATGTATATGCCGTATATATTTAAACACGTCAATTAGAAGACTAACCGTACTCCAAAAGCAAGCACAGCTTCCAAGTCTTCGTAATAATCCGGTGAATCTTCTCCTTCGTCGAAGTCGAAGATATCTGCAATACTTTGATTATCTGCAAGACAATAAAAGTTAGTTTCCAGCTCCTAGAACCTCAACCTTGGTATCCACGGATGAACAACCTATCGGAAAGAATGCTAGGATATTCTTTGTGTGACAAAGAAGATGGGACGGCGATTTTCCTCCGGCGAAGGGGTGGCGCGCGCGTGGCTATGTGGAGGTAGGGGAGAGCTTTTTTTTTTCTCTAAGAAGGGTAGAATAATTCTCTAAGAATTTGATACTGAAAAAGCTCTCTAATAGTCTACTATATATAGTAGTTAATAGAAGCCTAAAGCATAAGCAATTAGACTTCGTAAAGGAATAAGAATCTAATTCTTATCGCACTAGGAAACCAATTTCAAGTCAAGATTCATTCTCAATCAAATTAAAACTCAATTAGGAAAATCTAACTTATCCCTTGGACTTCTAATAGAGGAAGGAGTCGAACTCCTTCCCCTACTCCATCTCGCGCGCGCGCGTGTCCCAAGGGAAATAGGTGGGTCCCGATTTTGGGACCCATTTATAGTTCTAAGGCAATTCAAACTCCAAGTAGATTTTGCCCATGAGCATATGTTAATTCTAAATTAACATATCCTTTCAAATCAAACCTCTATTATATTTCTAAAATATAATCTTTAATTGTATTTACATAAAATACAATTAATTAGCCAATTCAATTAATAATTCCAAATCATTAATTGAGCCACTAAATATTATAATTAATTCCAAATCAATTATAATCCATCAATCACAATTAATTCCAAATCAATTGCGATTCGATCTTCAAGGATATTCGGATAAGTTGAATCACCACATAGTGTGACCCATAGGGCCTCATTGTATTAAGCAAGTCCTAGACTAGGCAAAATGGAATTCCTAGACGGTTCCATTTGCAATATTAATACATCAGGACGTTTGAGAGGTTTCTCAAAAGCAAACCCTTTTGTTGCGAAGTCTGTTGCGCTCAACGCGGCGATGGTAACGTCCCTTCATCTGACTGACTCCAATGTATCTAGGATCGATGAAGTGTCTATCCCAATAATGATAGTGTATATGTCCTAGAGACAGTCTTTATTAAGGGCATGGAGCCCTTATAGAGGGCATATATGTACTATTACACAGATCAACGTAATATAATATATGTTTGTTGCTTTTACTATTGAGTATCGCTTTCATATTTATATTACACCAGGCATGCAACATGTCATATCTCTATTTCTGTCTGTATTGATATTAAACATGTCCCCTCGGATAGATGACCGATCACACAGATAGTGGGAGCTATGTGAGTTATCATCTATCTCAAACTCTCCCTAATCGAGGTTCATCTCGGATGTAGGGATCTGAATGAACCAGACGAGACTAGTATGCGTGGAGGTTATACTTGTTGGAGAAAGTGTGAGCCGATCCCACGGCCACGGAACGGATTGTTGGACAATCGGGAAACGTTCCCATAACTGCGCATAGTTGTTCAAAGAAGGATTATCGAACAATGGAAGTACCCACCGGACACTCCCATCGATGTATACTCTACACCGAAGTGTCTATGGGAACCGGTAAGTTGTCGAAGTGATGCCAGTCGTCCTTTGGACTTACAGGACTTTATCATCACATTTGTTGCCCCATATCCTTGGTGGACTCGTCGATGTCAGCTTTGGATAAGCAGTTGACTTAAGACACGATCCAGGATTATGGCTACATACAAATGGGATGATAAGTGATTTTGTGAAGGATTCATCTCTCAAGTGTAGCACAGGAGAGCACTGCTCATAGTCTGCATAGTTGTGTTGGTAAAGTCACTGGCGCAGGCGCTTGGTGCCCGCGTGCCGCGGGCACCCGGGCGCCCGCGGCCGCAGGCACGGTAGGGAACGGGACTAGGTCCCGTCCCATATTTAAATATATATATATATTATCCCGGGTTGGACCCAAAATCGAATTTTGAAAATTTTGAGGATTGAATTTTGTATTTGGAATATAAATATGATTTAATTGTAATTGTTTTTAACTAGAGGGGTTAATTTAATTAGTATAAAGTTAAAGGGCTTATTTGTAATTTTTCAATGTATTGTTTATTGCAAATTAGTCCTTCTACTTTTGAATTTTAGATTTAACACCTCCAAGGTTTCAAAAATTACAATTAAGTCCTTCGGGTTTCGAAAATTGCTACTTGGTCAATAGAATATTCGATTTTTCAATGTAGTCCAAATTTTCAATTATTTCATAGATATTATAAGTATGGGATTATAATTTTCATAATGAAATTATGAAGTCATTTGGCATCCACATGGGCTACTACTTGTTTTGTTTGCTCGATATGCTATTGTTTGACAATGCATGTTTAAATACCAAGTATTTACTTTCCGTTCGACCGCTATGCATGCGAGGGTAGGCAGCACCCTCTTATATGTCGGACCGCATATTTTATGTATGGGTAGGCGGCACCCATTTTGTGTTTGACCGCGTTTAGAACTAGAATGGATAGGCGACATCCATTACGTGTAGACCGCTCATGCATGATGGGTAGGCGGCACCCTTATTTGTTTGTAGATGACTGATAACAACCCTCAAGCGACAAGCCCCAACCAATATAAGTACAGAAATATATATAAATATATATATATATATATATATATATATATATATATATATATATATATATATATATATATATATGTATATATATATATATATATATATATGTATATATATATATATATATATATATATATATGTATTTCTGAGATGCTTTTCATAGGGTGCTTTAATTCTGACCATTCATTGCGTTTTCTTGTATTGGCGACCTCGTCTTACAGACTCGCAGTGATCGTCAGATTAGAGTAAGCCTATGGTTATGACTTACTGCATATTGTATCTAGCGAACTCGATAGGTACAATATGTAGGGCATTGGGTTAAATTAGATTTAACAACCAAGAGTTGCGTGACGCAATTGGATAGTCCTACCGGTCATATTATGCTTTGCGACCAGCCCCCGTTGGAGTATAGCATAGTATGGATTTGGATCTTGGCCACTACGGTAACTTGTTGGACATTACCCGTATGTTTGTTGTGGGGGCAAGCATATGTGAAAATAGTGGGAGCTAAACAGCTAAAGGACCTTGTTGTTTAGTTATGTTGACTGTGTATTTAGAAGTAATATTTCAATAGTTGATTTATTATTTTCGTTCTATACTATTTCTCCTTAGGATATTAGAAATGGCGAGTATCTCGCTCCGTGCTGTCTTAGAGAAACAAATTTTGACCGGACCAAACTTCCTAGATTGGATCAGGAATATACGTTTGGTGCTGAGGTACGAAATGATTGAGTACGTCTTGGACGAGGTCATTCCCGTGTGCCCCGAAAATCAGACTGCCGATCAGGTTGCTGCTTGGAATCAAGCCAACAAGGCAAAGTATGATAAGCATCTTGAGGATGCTAGATCCGCGCAGTGTATTATGCTGGCGGCAATGAGCAATGAGCTGCAGAGGCAACATGAAAGCATGTTGCCGTATGAGATGCTGAAGCATCTTGAGTCGCTCTTTAAGACGACAGCTAGAAGTGTTGAATTTGATTTGATCAAAGAGATACACAGATGCAAGCTCAGTGAAGGAGGGAACATGTCTGAGCATGTTCTCAAAATGATTGGTCTCTTTGAAAAGTTTGCCGATGCCGGCGTTAAGCTAGAGAACAAGATCATGGTGATCTTTGTCCTTCAATAATTGCCGAGTTCGTATTCGCAGTTCATCATTAACTACACGATGAATGCGAAGTACGTAACACTGCCTGAACTTCATAATCTGCTGGAGACATATGATCAAACTCTTCCTAAGAAGGAAAAGTTGATCATGCTTGTTGGGCAACCATCTAACCCAAACCCAAGAAACAAAGGTGCTAAGGGTAAGGGAAAGTCGGGAGTCAAGGCTAACACTTGGAGTGATAAGCCTAAGCGTCCGAACCAGAAAAGGAAGTTCAAGAGAAGTGGAACGGTACGCACAGATGAATGTCTTTTCTGTAAGCAGAAAGGACATTGGAAGAAAGATTGCCCTAAGCTAAGGGCAGATCAAGCTAAGAAGCCGCCGACTTCTATCTCAGGTATGTTTGTTATTGAAATGAACATGACTACTTTTGACTCCAATGGTTGGGTATTAGATACAGCCTGTGGCTCGCACATTTGTAATAATGTGCATGGGCTCATTGAACACAGGCTAGTCAAGCGAGGTGAAATCGACTTGCATGTTGGGAACGGCAATCCAGTTGAAGCCAAACGCGTTGGACGATAAAAGATAGATTTACCTTCGGGACAATGTTTAGAACTTGATAATGTTTATTTTGTTCCATCCATTGTCAGAAATATTATTTCCATTCCATTGTTAGACAATATGGGTTTTTCCTTTCGATTTACGAATAATACTTGTTATTTTTCATTAAATGATCAGTATTATGGAAAAGCTCGCTTAGTGAATGGTTTATATATTTTGCAAAGTAGTCTACCTTTATTTCAAATACATAACAAACAACCGTCTTCAAGTAGGAAGAGTAATCCATCTTATCTATGGCATTGTCGGCTAGGCCATATCAATGAAACACGGATTCAAAGACTAAGGAAGTTGGACTACTTAGAACCATTTGATTTTGAATCATATGGTACATGCGAATCATGCGTTAAGGGTAAGATGACGAACAAACCTTTTGTTGGACAAGGTGTTCGTGCCACTCGCTGCTTAGAGCTCATACATACCGATGTATGTGGACCTTTTAAAGACCATGCGCGTGGGGGTTATCCTTACTTCGTTACCTTTACTGACGATTTCTCAAGGTATGGATATATTTATCTTATGAATAATAAATCCGAGACCTTTGGAAAATTCAAGGAGCTAGTTTAGGAATGAGGTCGAGAATGAATTGAACCTAAGGATAGTCACTCTTCGATCAGATTGAGGAGGTGAATACCTTAGTGAAGAATTTATCGACTACTTGAAGGAAAATGGAATTCAATTGCAATGGACTCCTCCTGGAACACCACAGTTAAATGGTGTGTCTGAGAGGAGGAATCGAACCCTGTTAGATATGGTGAGATCAATGATTGGATTCTCGATTCTTCCAAAATATCTGTGGGGATATGCACTACAAACTGCAATCTACATTCTGAACCGTGTACCATCTAAATCAGTGGAGAAAACTCCTTATGAGTTATGGAAGGGAAAGAAGCCCTCACTGGGCTATCTTAGACCTTGGGGCTGTCCTGCGATAGTCAAACTGATGCTCACTGATAAGTTAGATGCCAAGGGTGTCAAAGTATATTTCATAGGCTATCCTCGTCAGATGAGAGGCTATGAATTCTATCATGCTGAAGATCACAAGGTGATCGTATTTAGAAACGTCAAGTTTTTAGAAGCTGAATACATCGAAGAAGAGAGGTTAGATGACATGATAGAACTTGAAGAAATTCAAGACTTTGACACGCGCGAACATGAGTTCTCTAAATCTTCTGATTTGGACTCAAGTTCAGTGGGAGCTTTCGAAGCAGACAAGGGTAATGATATGACACTTGCTAAGCATGTCATAGTCAGTGGGAGTCCTGTGATTAGATCAACAGTTGAAACCACACCAATAGAACCCGTTGTCAACCAACCTGTGCAACAAGTTGCACAAGAGCAGCCTCCCACAAGAGAACAGGGTCGCAGGGCGTGACCAGCTGCATCAGTACCCACTAATAATGTTCGTGTTACAGGAAGCCAGAAAAGAAAAGCACCAGAACCATTCGAGCTCCGTAGGTCGAAGAGGATCCTAAAAGGATCTCAGAAGCAAAGCCTTATGATAGAAGACATCAGTGAACTTGATGTCGGCTTATCAGATCGGGAAGATCCCGAGACCTAAAAAGAGGCAATAATTGATATTGACTCAGACAAATGGCAAGAGCACTACAAGCAACCTGGCCTTTAGCGACGGATTTAAGGCCGATCGGTCGCTAAATCTCGCTAGCGACCGATCGGTGTTTTTAGCGACGGATAAAATCATCGTCGCTAAACCGTTGGTCGCTAGCAAATTAGCGACCGGTGAGGAATCCGTCGCGAATTTGCGACGGATTAGCGACGGAAAATGAGGTTGACTTTTAGCAACCGATGACTTATCCGTCGCTAAAAGTACCGGACTTTTAGCAACGGATGAGTCTCATCGGTTGCTAAATATTAGCAACGGATGAACCTTATCCGTCGCTAAAAGTCCGGGACTTTTAGCGACGGATAAGCCTTATCCGTCGCTGTATATAGCGACGGATGAGACCATCGGTTGCTAAATTTTTATTTTTTATTTTTTATTTTTTAGATATAATAATGAGACTCAAAATCAAATGCAACCTGTTTAATTAAGCAACATGTTACAGAAATTCTATAGACCAAATAAACCAAAAAATAATCCAAAAAAATCATAATAAATGTACCAAAACCCTCCATACATATAATAATAATCATACGTACACAATACTAATCCAAAATAATATCATAGTGTACACAGTATTCATGTAGAAAATAGTAAATAAAGTCAAAAAGGATAGGGGTATCATGGAAAGGGAGGTGGAGGCATCCCCAGCTTCGCATACAGCTCAGCAAACATAGTAGCAAATTGTGCCTTCTGCGCAGCCTGCTCCTCAGCTAACCTCTTCACCTCCTCATCCCTCTCCTGCAACTGAAGTAAGAGGGCCTGCTCTCGAGCGGAAGCTGCTGCTGCTGCTGAAGATGATGAAGATGTACTGGCACGGGAACGACGAGTCGGCCTCGAGTCCAATTCAGGGACGGCTGCTGCACTCCCAAGTCCCAAGCGACGGCCCTTCTCGTCTGGAGGATTCACCTCGAGGAAAATGGCATTCATTTCCTCAACAGTGAGATCCTGATCACGAATCCTGTCCTCGTAGGCCGTCTGAAATTATAAATCAAGAGTATAAGGTGTTAGTTATGTTGTTAATTAGTTATGAAATCATCAGTATTTAATAAACACATGTATTGTTGATACTTACCGCAATTGCTGTGGCCTCGTCACACAACCACTGTCCGTTCTTGGCCCTCTGAGATCTCGAGAACAGGGTGAATAGGAGACTCTCCTTATCCTTCAACTGAATGAAACATGAAAGCATCATATACTTAGTTTGAAAGTTCGAAATGCAAGTAAATAACAAGTATAAGAATGATGAATTCACAAAGTTAATATACTTACCTTCTGCCTCACATGTGCTGTAGCGATCGACTCAGAGCCAAAACGGTGTGTCACCAGGGTACGTGTCCCATCATTCGGCTGCTTCTTCCGGTTCTCAGTGTTCTGGTCAGCCTGCGCCTGGACTCTCGCGTCAGCCCAATACACCTTCCACGCCTCCCAAATTGCATCTCCGGGCCAATCACCGGTACGTGGACGGTTTTCTTTCCACATTTTCTTCAGGCTATGAACCATGCACTTGTAAAGGGCACTACCGTGAGAGTTGAAGCTCCACCAGAGATCCATCAGCAATGCTTTCGGAAGGAAGAATTCTTTCTACACAATTACAAATAAACATCGAAACACATACGTTGGTGAATACTTAAAAAACATTCAAGTATAACAAGGGGAGCTAACATGTATCAAATATATAACAAGGGAAAACAACAGCTATTCAGGTATATCGGGTTGTTAACAGTCATCTACAAACAAATAAGGACGCCGCCTACCCATCATGCATGAACGGTCTACACGTAATGGATGTCGCCTATCCATTCTAGTTCTAAACGCGGTCAAGCATATAATGGGTGCCGCCTACCCATACATAAATATGCGGTCCGACATATAAGAGGGCGCCGCCTACCCTCGCATGCATAGCGGTCGAACGGAATGTAAAAATATGGTATTTAAACATGCATATATTAACTCACCCTCAGCTCCTCGAAGAGCTCTCCCTTAATTTGGTCCGGGATGCAATGCCACTGGCTGCCACCCTCTTGCGGTGGGACCATTCTGTTCCGTATTATCGAACTGAGTACTTTAGCAACGTGCTCCCCATACAACCTGTGAAGAACAGGTAAGTCAATAGTGACAAGGTTAGTTCGGTATATATATATTAAAAGTTCGTAAATCAGTTAATGCCTAATACTTACTTCTCTCCATTGGGGTAAAGGACAGGGCGACCATTCCACATAAGACCATCGTCCAGCCTTTGAAAGGGACAACCGTCGTCTGGAACATGGGCCCACGGGTCGTGGAGGGAGGAATGAGGAGTCGATCCCCTGCTCGACCCAGGTGGAGTCCCTAAAACAGTAGGGGAGCCCTGCCAGGTGTCCTCTACGTCGGTATCATCCCTCTAGGACTGCGGGGTCATGTATCGTGGCCTCCTGGGTCGTGGCATCTGCAATACAAAGATCCGTGTTAGTACATACACAATTGAATATAAAACATGTACAATCAGAGATATAGCAAGGAACGACACTAGACATTCGGGTGGTCAAGCCAGTAGGACTCCCAAACATCATGAAGGGGACTCGGCATCCACTCTTTGGGCGGAACTCCCAAAAGCCAGTTGGCTTTCCAAACCTCAAGTAAGGGAATCCTCAGTGTACGTTCTGACATAATTGAATGCTAAACCTGGCCAATGGAAGTTTAGTACATTGCGGCTAACGTTGTTTTTCACCAAGTACTCATTTTAATTATTAATTTTTTACATTGCATTATATATACTCCCAATATTTCTACATTAGAAATAAAAATACTCATATTATCTTCTAACTTTAATTTATCAATGAGTTATTTCCTTCATACTTACAATTTTTTTAAACAATAATTACCTATATTTATCTATATTTCCATTATACTTGTACAATTTTCATTATAATAACTACTTACAATACACTATAATTACATATATTTTTCATTATAATTATGCAATTTGCATTATAGTAACAACTACCAATACACTATAATTACCTATATTTATCTATATATTTCCATTATACTTATGGAATTTTCATTATAATAAAAACTTGCAATACACTATAATTACCTATATTTATCTATATTTTCATTATATTTATACAATTTCCATTATAATAACTAATTACAATACACTATAATTACTCATATTTCCATTATAATTATACTTATGCAATTTTCAAATCTAATTAGTATATCCCAAACAAACTACACTAATTGAACAAAACTAACTACGTAGATAATCTCAAACATAATCGAACCCGATTGAAATCCTAAAGATAATCAAACCCAATTCAAATCTCAAACATAATCGAACCAACTACATCCCAAAACATCCCAATTGAACAATACTAACATCAAAACTAGCTAATAAACCATAAAACACTTCAAATTGAAAAAATACCAAATTTACAAAAGTTAGGTTTCGAGATTAGTACCTTTAATTGCGGAATAAATAAAACAACCCACTTCAAATTGAATGTCTCACTACGTTCCTTGTTGAATTGGCTTCGATTTGACACCAAGATTGGAAGAAATGATGGAGTATAAGGGAAGATTGGAATTGGAGAGAAGAAGTGAGAAAAATGGAGAAGAAGAGAGAAGAGAGGAGAAATGCGCGTTCTGTAAACCGACGGGCGGAGAAGAAGAAGACGGTAGCCACGGATGGTGATCCGTCGCTAATATAGCGATCGGTCGCTATATTAGCGACGGATAACCATCCGTTGCTAAATTAATTTTTTTTTTTTTAAATATAATGTGGCGACGGATGGAGTCATCCGTCGCTAATGCGTTGACCGGCAAAAAAAGAAAAGGAAAAACCTTGGAACTTTAGCAACGGATGGTATTATCCGTCGCTATTTAGCGACGGATGGAGTTATCCGTCGCTATTTAGCGACGGATGGAGTTATCCGTCGCTAAATAGCGAAGGATAAGGCATCCGTCGCTAGATTTCCAGGCGCTCTAAGACGATTTAACCCATCCGTCGCTAATCTATCCCATCCGTCGCTAAAAGACCGATCGGTTGCTAATTTTAGCAACCGATCGATCGGTTGCTAAAAGTGGTTGCTATTTAGCTGTTTTCTTGTAGTGGAGGCCATGGAATTGGGAATGGACTCCATGTACCTGAACCAAGTTTGGAACTTGGTAGACTTGCCCCAAGGGGTTAGACCTATTGGGTGCAAATGGGTCTTTAAACGAAAGACAGATGCCGATGGCAAGGTACAAACGCACAAAGCTAGGCTTGTGGCGAAAGGCTACACGCAAAGGTATGGCATCGATTACGATGAAATCTTTTCACCGGTAGCAAAATTGAAGTCCATTCGAATTCTACTTGTGATAGCTGCCTACTATGATTATGAGATCTGGCAGATGGATGTAAAGACTGCCTTCCTCAATGGCAACCTTGAGGAAGAGGTCTATATGGTACAGCCGGAAGGTTTTATTAGTAAAACCAGGCCAACTGTTGTATGCAAATTACAAAGATCCATCTATGGGCTAAAGCAAGCGTCAAGGAGCTGGAATATGCGCTTTGATGAAGCTGTCAAATCGTTTGACTTCATCAGAAGCAATGAAGATCAATGTGTCTACGCTAGGCACAGCGACAAGGGAGTCGTTTTCATGATCATTTATGTTGATGACATTTTGATCATGGGAAACAATGTCTCTACGCTAGAAGAGACTAAAGTTTGGTTATCAAGTACCTTCTCAATGAAGGACTTGGGTGAAGCGAACTACATCCTAGGGATCAAGATCTTTAGAGATAGATCCAAGAGGATGTTAGGATTGACACAGTCCACCAAAATCGACAAAATACTGAAGCGTTATAAGATGGATGACTCAAAGAGAGGCTTTCTCCCAACTAGGCATGGGATTGTCTTATCAGTTAAGGATGGTCCTAAAACTGATGAAGAAAGAAATGCAATGAGTCGTGTGCCCTATGCTTCGGCAGTAGGGTCTATAATGTATGCAATGAATTGCACAAGGCCCGATGTGGCATATGCGCTTAGTGTCACTTGTCGACACCAACAGAATCCAGGAGTACCTCACTGGACTGCTGTAAAGAACATTCTTAAGTAACTTCGACGGACTAAAGAGATGTTCTTGGTGTTTGGTGGAGAACCAGAATTAAAGATGTCTGGGTATGTCGACGCTGGATTTGAATCAGATCGTGATGACTTTAAGTCACAGACAGGATACGTATTCAAATTGAACGGAGGAGCTGTCTGTTGGGATGAAGGAGATTTTTGGAGGGTTTACGCAATAGCTCTGCGCCATGCTTTTATTTCTTGCCTTCACCTTGCTGCTCTCAGCTATGCACTCTGTACTGAATAATCCTGCGCTGCCTAACCTCTCAGATCTCGCGCTATGAGAAAAGGCAAGATCTTGTGCGTTCAAGAATTGTTAAATCGCGCGCTAAGGACGCCCTAATTTGCCCAAGAGAAAAACTTATAAAAAACTGATCAATTCTTGCGAATCTAAAATTACAACCAACACGTCCCAATGCGACACTGCTCCTCGACTGAGAGAATACACTTCTGTTTCATAGAGAACAAAGGAAAACCAATTTGTTTGGACCATTTGAATTTGTACCAATTCAATCATTCAAAGTCCACAAAGTATCAATTTTCCTTTCAGTAATTTTATATTATTAAAAATTCATCAATCTCTAATAATAAAATATTTAATAAAATTATATCATAAATATACACCTTAAATTTTATAAATTTTATCATTATAATAATTTAAGATTAATAAGCAGTCAAAGTCAAAGATAGTTGACCAAAAAATTAAATGGGTAATTATAGTGGGACGTAGAGAGTACGTATATATTTAATGTATTATGTATATGTCTAATAGCATTTATTATGGAGGCTTTTTTGGGGCTTAATTGAGGCTTAAATCCCCAATTAAGTCTAAAAATGACTCCAATGGGAACTATAAATAGTGGGTTACAAACTTTGGGCTTATTTGTGATTAATCCCAATTTTTGGAAAAAGTTTATTTTGCACTCAAACCTTACATGTTTTTGATAATGCACTCAAACCTTTGTTTTATTCCAAATTACACATAAACCTTTCATCAAAATTTTCAAGTTGCACAAATGTGAAAATGGCTTCACGTGCATCTAAAGAAGAGACATCCCACATTAGAGTGGTACATACAAATCCTGATGAATGTTTAACTTGTCTACGATGAATGCAACCAATTCAATTTTGCATTCTTGTCTACGGTTATCCGCACTACTTAAAATTTCTTATACAACTATAATACAAAACTAGAAATTGTAGTCAAAGCACCATAATCAGAAAAACCTTGCACATTGAATCAACAAGAACTATAATTATACATCACTTCTGAGAAGCTGGTGCAATGAATTTGGCAATTGGAAGTGAAAAAAGAAAACTGTGAAACTCATTGAAAGGATGAACTTATATATCGTTGTTGCGATTGAAGGAAGCTCATTGTACATGGATTGCTTTTTGGCATCAAACACATAAGTCATGTTATCAATCCCTTGGTCAAACAAAAGTATCAATAATTTATGGAGGACTATAAATAATATTCTCAACCACGACTATAATTGAAGTACAACTAAGAAAGAATTACACAACATAGTCATAATTGTAGCCTTCACTACAAAAGCAAAACATACATCAACCAAGAATCTGCCACTCCACTCCGATTACATCTACTTGCTTTATTTAACGAGCTACATAAATCTTTAGGCTTTAGAGTCTAATACTCTCATAGATAGATTTTCTACATGTGGCACATCAAATTCGAGATTTTTCTATGCAAATGAGGCATAATCGATGGATGTGCATCAAAGGGAGCGAATGAAGTCAAACGTATTTGAACCGATATACAAAAATATCATCATTAAACGATAATGATGGGCAAAAAGAAGCTTAAGAGAGAGAGATTGGTACCTCAAGTATGTAATCAGAAGAGATTGAAAATCTGAGATCGGTGACACAAGACTCAGGCTGTAAGAATATTGGGTCGTTTTGCTCTAAGCATACGCAGCGGAATTTCGAAAATTTTACGACCTATCTTGATAACGGTTAATTTACATGCATTACGTGAAAGAGATATTCACTTACAAATGGAGGACTCCCAAATCCTCAAGTGTGGGCTCAGCGAATTCCAATTGTTGCTCCTCGATCTCTTCTTCTGTGAACTCACGATCGTAGAGCTCCAAGTCTTCAAGTTCTGCTCCAAGCAAATCCCAATCCTCGGTATTCTCCAGCTTGAACTCCTTAACCTCGGTATCCACAGATTTTCTTCTACCGTAGAGTGCTAGGAAACTCTTTGAATAAGATTGGGATATATGTGAATTATATGGAGTATTAATTTTATCCTTTCAAAAGAGGATAAAAATATTTTGCTATGTAGTTTTATTCTTTTGCTTGTAAAGAGAAGAAGGAGAAGAATGCATGCAACAATAATTTTACGTATGTCAAAACAAAATTATTCTCCAGCATTTAAAAGCATTCAAACAAAATAACTACATGCCAAAATATGTGGGACCCGGATGAATAGTAACCAATGAGGAGAGAGAGCAAGTGGTGGGGACCAAGTCCCCACCTTCCCTTAACCACCCGGGCGCGTGCACAGCACGCGCCCATCTTCCCTTCTCGGGCGCGTGTAGCACACGCGCCCGTGAGATGATTAATGTGCTGGGCCTTTTGGCCCAGCTTCTCCCTCTCCCTTCATTCTTCTTTGGGCCCAATTGCATTTTGGTCCAAATCAAATTTGGTCCAATTCATGCACTCCATTTTAATTGTTCAAGTCCAATTTGACCCAATTAAATTATTCACTCTTAATAATAAATAATGTTAATCTAATTAACATTTATTTGTTTGATAATAAATAATATTAATCTAATTAATATCTATTTATTAGTAATCCCGATTTGGTAGAGTACTAATCATGTAGTGTGACCCGTAGGGCCTTATATATTAATCACTAATCTAATTAGGTTCACGGTGAAACTCCTAGACGGTTTACCGGACAACATTAATATACAAGGACGTTTGTAAGGATATACAAATCACCTTTAGTGTAAGGCTAATATAGTCCCTTCATTCTCGAATACTCGAATAAGTCTAGAACTTGATATCGTGTCCGTTCCAATAATTTATTCATTTCGTTCTCATTCTTGTTAGTTGATCTTCGATCATATCCAAACACCATTTTGAATATATCGTAACGCATTGGCCAATGACTAACGATCAACCTAACTATGAGATGTAAAGTATTCTCTCCAATGTCTATTGCGAGGAATGAATTCTATCTTGGTTCAACTACTACTCCCATGCGCTTCATAATATATCCAACGCATGCCGTATCTACCCCAAGTGGAGTGCAAGCATTGGTCATGGTCAAGATATATTATTCCACACATGTAGTCAGTATTGACCTCAAGTCAAAGGACTGTTAATTACCTTACACACCGATACTTCCGTAGACACATTAATAGAATTAATCAAACGGTTTATCGGTGGGTCAGTCAACACCCTCTAAGGTGTACCATGCATCCATCATAAATGACCAAGTCATTCGTAGTTGTGAGAGTCACTACATTCCTCTAAGAATATGATGCAGATCGCATGCCAATCTTTAACGTGCGTCATTGATACCCCAAATCTCAATGACCTCGATTGGGACTATTTTAGGACTTATGTTCTGTCATCCAAGTTCTCACACACTTGGTAATAACATATAGTCCATGGGAACATCTTATAGAATTATCTTAAAACAACCAATAAATAATCCAAAGATGTAGAGCCAATTAATATGCAATATAAATAATAATAAACTGATTATGATCTAAGTACATATCATCTTGCAAATGGTTGTCTCTAGGACATACATACTTTCAATCTCCCACTTGGCCTAGAGCCAATCACCCATTTGTCTAACACCTATGTTCTCGTAATGTCTAACATGTTTCTCCGAGCTCAAGGCTTTGGTGAAAGGGTCAGCCACATTGTCTTCACTGGGGACACGTTCTATAGATACTTCTCCTCTAGCTAGCAGTTTTCTAATCACATGGTATTTCTTAGGTATATGCTTGTTCCTGTTGGGGGATCTTGGTTCCTTTGCCTGTGCAACAGCCCCAGTGTTGTCACAGTAAACTTTTATCGGTCCAACATTTGGAACTACCCCTAGTTCCTTGAGGAACTCAGACATCCAGACGGCTTCTTTCGCAGCCTCTGATGCAGCAATGTACTCGGATTCGGTCGTAGAATCAGCAACAGTTGCTTGCTTGCAACTTTTCCAGCTAACAGCCCCACCATTGAGTACAAACACATACCCAGTTTGTGATTTGTAATCATCCGGATCAGATTGGAAACCGGCATCAGCATACCCAGATGCTATCAACTCCGGTTGTCCACCAAACACCAAAAATTGATCCTTAGTTCGTCTAAGATACTTGAGGATCGTCTTAACAGCAGTCCAATGCTTAAGACCTGATTCTTTTGGTGACGACAAGTGACACTTAATGCAAAGGCCACATCTGGCCTGGTGCAATTCATGGCATACATGATAGATCCAGTTGCAGATGCATATGGGATTCTTTTCATGTGTTCCATTTCTTCTTCAGTCGAAGGACTATCATTCGACGAAAGAATAACACCATGACTTGCTGGCAAGAAACCCCTCTTGGATTCTTCCATTCGAAAGCGTTTAATCACTTTGTCAATATAGGTGGATTGTGACAACCCTAACATCCTGTTGGCTCTATCCCTATGGATTTTGATGCCAAGAATGTAACAGGCTTCACCCAGATCCTTCATTGAGAAGATTCTGGACAACCAATCTTTTACTGACTGTAGGGGGAATATTGTTTCCCATGATCAGAATGTCATCGACATATACGACCATGAAAACAATTCCTTCATTGCAGCGTTTTATATATACGCAAGGATCTTCCATACTTCTGACAAAGTCAAACGATTTGACAGCTTCGTCAAAGCGGATATTCCAGCTTCTAGAGGCTTGCTTCAGTCCATATATGGACCTCTGCAGCTTGCATACTGATTTGGGAGATGACTTGGATGTGAATCCTTCAGGTTGTATCATATACCTCTTCTTCCAAATTTCCATTAAGGAAAGCGGTTTTCACATCCATTTGCCAAATCTCGTAATCATGATATGCAGCTATAGCAAGTAAAATCCGAATAGACTTAATTTTAGCTACTGGCGAAAAGGTCTCATCATAATCAATACCTTGTCTTTGATTATAACCCTTTGCCACTAACCTAGCCTTGTAGGTTTGTATCTTGCCATCGGCATCGGTTTTTCTCTTGAAAACCCATTTGCATCCAATAGGTCTAACCCCATCTGGCAATTCAACCAAGTTCCAAACTTGATTTGATACATCGAGTTTATTTCGGATTTCATGGCTTCTTGCCACCTCTCCGAGTCAATGTCCGACATTGCCTCGGTGTAAGTCTTAGGGTCATCCAAATCAGGTGAATTTACAACATCATCTTCATGAGTCTCTAAGAGTAAACTCACCTTTTTCTTTGGAACTCTTTCCCTTTCCGACCTACGTACTGCAATTACTTGTTCGGGTATAACCCTTCCCTTCCTTACTCTTTGTGGTACAACTATTGTCGTTTGTTCTTGCTCTACATTCTGATTGCGTTGAGGTTCTTGATTGTCAGGTTGTCCTACAACCTGAGCTATCTCAGGAATATTGTCCGTGACATGTTCCTGGTGTGGGGGCAAGTCAGTTTCCACAACTGGTATTGCCGGTGAAGTAGGAGAATTTAGTGGTTGTGACACATTCACTGTGGTGCTCCCACTGGATGCAAGAAGCTCACCTAGTATTTCGCTTCTAGCATTTGTATCTCCTACTGCTCCCACTGAATTGTTGTCAACTCCATTTGACAACTCTTCAACCTCATTGTTATTTCGTGGTTCTTGAATTTCTTCCAATTCTATTCTACTACGATCTTGATCTTTGAAGACATAGTCGTCTTCTAGAAAAGTCGCATTCCTAGAAACGATGATCTTGGAATCATCGCGAGAATAGAAAAAGTAACCTCTGGTTTCCCTAGGATAACCGATGAAATAACACTTTACACTTTTCGTTTCCAATTTGCCAGTGAGCATCTTCTTCACATATGCTGGACAACCCCAGGTTCGCATGTGTGAGAGAACAGGCTTCTTACCATGCCATAACTCATATGGTGTCTTTTCGACTGACTTGATGGAACGCGATTCAGAATGTATATTGAGTTTTGTAATGCATATCCCCATAAGAATGTGGAAGAGTAGAGAAGCTCATCATGGATCTCACCATGTCTAACAAAGTTCGATTTCTCCTTTCGGAAACACCGTTTAATTGTGGTGTTCCAGGAGGTGTCCATTGAGATCTAATCCCATTTTCTTTTAAGTAATCTGTGAATTCTCTACTCAAGTATTCGCCTCCACGATCAGATCGAAGAGACTTAATGCTCGTTTCGAGTTGTTTTTCTACTTCGTTTCTATACTCCTTAAACTTCTCAAAGGCTTCGGATTTGTGCTTCATAAGATACACATGTCCAAATCTAGAGAAGTCGTCAGTAAAGGTTATGAAGTATGAATAACCTCCCCTAGCTTGAGTTGCGAAAGGTCCACACACATCGCTATGGATCAACTCAAGTACCTTCTCGGCTCGTACTCCCTTTCCTAGAAAGGGTTTGTTGGTCATCTTTCCTTTGAGACATGATTCACATTGTCCATATGATTCGAAATCAAATGAAGTTAAATAGTCCAACTTATTTAATCGTGCAATTCTCGTCTCATTTATATGGCCAAGTCTACAATGCCACAAGTAGGTAGGATTTTTCACATTACTTAATTTAGGCTTCTTGTTTTGTATATGAAACATATTATGTCTACAATCAAGTAAATATAAACCATTCACGAGTGGTGCAATCCCATAATTAACATCATTATGCAAAATGTAACAATTACTATTTGCAAAACGAAATGAGAAACCATCAATGTCTAACATAGGAATAGAAATAATATTTCTGATGATTGAAGGAACAAAATAACAATTACTTAGTTCTAAAATAAATCCCGAGGGCAAGTCTAGTCTATAAGTTCCTACACGCTCAGCAGCAACTCGTGCTCCATTCCCCACGCGTAGGTCGACTTCCCCTGGTCTAACCAGTCTGCTGTCACTTAGGCCCTGCACATTATTACAAATGTGTGAGCCACACGCTGTATCTAATACCCAGCAATTGGAATTATTTGTAGACATATTAATTTCAATAAAAATATACCTGTGTTGGAGCCAGATGCACCATGCAAAGCTCCATCGGCCTTAGCCTTCTCACAGTCCCTCTTCCAGTGCCCCTTTGCCTTGCAATAGAGGCAGGCATCCTTCGCAACCTTTGCCTGCTTCTGCACCCCTCCCTTGGGCTTGAGTGTTTGAGGCTTCGGTCCAACCTTAGCCTTCTTCTTCTTCTTGAACCTGTTCTTGGAACCATTCCATGGACCGGTCTTTGAAGTAGATCCCACCATGAGAACACTCTTTCCTTTGCTTATGGTCGACCATAAGTCTTCAGCATGTTGTGGAGCTCCGGCAGTGTCACCTCCTTGTCATTCATGTTGAAGTTCACAATGAACGTCGAGAACGAGTCAGGGAGTGACTGGAGAACAATCACAGCAGACACTGTTCTCAAATGATATGCCAACAGATGCTAGCTTTTCAATCATACTTATCATTTTGAGAACGTGGTCTGATACGTTGCCTCCTTCCTGGAGCCTGGACCTTAAGAGCTCTTTCAACAAGTCAAACTTGAGGCTCTTAGGTTGAGAGTCAAAGAGACTCTTGAGATGCTCCAACATCTCATAGGGCATCATATGCTCGTGTTGCCTCTGCAGCTCCATGCTCATGGAAGCGAGCATGACAGACTGTACATTGGCAGCATCATCAACATGCTTCTTGCGGGGAGCTGGATCATAGTCCTCAAGTGCAGCAGCTTCAGTCGGTGCGACTGGGATAGGTGTGTCCAACACATACTCAACTTTTTCTTGCCTGAGAACCAAACGCACATTCCGGATCCAATCCAGATAGTTCGGCCCAGTCAGAACATGCTTCTCCAAGATGCTTTTGATGGATAGGTTAGACATTTTGCTTGACTAGAGAAGTAAATATAAAGAATGAAATTAAACTAAGGCAAATTTCATGATCATAATCAGCAACTAAATATACATGGACTTTAGCAATATTTAGCTCCCACTATTTTAGCATACTCAATGACCCCACATAAAAGAGTACGGAATTATATCAAATACATTCATAGTGGACAAGATCCGCATTAACTTTATTATAACCCCAGCTAGGGCTGAACCGCTATAATAAATAAACCGGTAGGTCTCTAAACCAATTACTCTAAGTAACTCTTGTTTGGTCAAACCAAGTTTGACCGACGTCCTTAAACTATTCCGACGCTAGGGCGACAAGACATAGATAAGTTAGTCATAACCATCACACAATGCTACCATGCATCTATAAATAGGACTTAGCCTCGTAGAACGGAGCAAACACTAGGGTGTAAATACTCTCGAACGAAAAGGATTAGTACACCATTTAATTATGATGGGTGACGTCGTTTAGACCTAGTCCACATAATAATATAAATTTAACTTGGGGTACATTTAAATATTGGGGTAATTTTAAACATATGACCAAGATCCTAAACATGCATTAAATAACTTGTGTCCTACACATGCAATACTTAAGGGCTTTATCCTATTCATGCATAAAATGGATAAATAATAAAGTTACATAAATAAATAACTTAATAAACCCTTAACATGCAAGGTCAAACCTAATGTGAGTTAAATATTATATTAAATAATTATTACAACCTTCTAAAGGATTAAATAATAATATATTAAAATATTAATTTGTAAATCTCCAAAATTAAATAATTTTCTGGGTGTAATGAGATCTTCTAAAGTTTCTAATATATTTTAATAATTTGTAAATCTCCAAAATTACAATTTAATTTTCTGGGTGTAAATGAGAGACTTCTAAAGTTTTCTGGGGCAAAGTGCAAAGAGAAACAAGTTCTGGGTGTTTTATAGTGCAATTAAACATTAAGGGGCATTGAAGTAATTTTACACTATGTAAATTGTTTCCAGCCCCTAGACTAAGTCTAATTCACCAACAATCTTGCCCCAAATTCTCTGCAAAAGCTCAAACAGGTCCCATACTATTTTTTTTCGAATTTTCAGAGATTCAAAACACTTCAAAGTAAAGAAACTTGTAATTAACCCCTTTGAATCATAAACCTTATTAGTGGGAGCAAGTTAAACCGATTTTGGCCCGAAAGTTCGACAACCCGTGAGCTCCAAAAATCCGACGAGATTCCGGTGAGCTCCAAGCTTCACCAATCAGTTTTCTTTCCTTCAATTTATGCATCGTTGTCTCCTGAGTCAGAGATTCAAATCTCAAAACCCTTTTTTTTTTTTTTTAATAGGCCGAAGCAGAGACGAACGAACAGTTGCTGCTGCGTGAAGAATAAAAACGGAGGAAGAAAATTTTTTTTTTTTTTTTTTAAACTGTAAAGGATTTTACTCCAGTAAAATCCCCAGTAAAAGGTAACTCAGTTACAAAACAAATAAAACTTCTCCAGTTTCCATTCCCACGTTATCACACGTACTAACACTTCCCTTAATTAACTCCCATTAACTAATTAATTATATTAATTAATTAACACCCATTAATAATAATTACTTTATTATAATATTTAACTCACATTCTAATAAGGTAATAATTAAGCAATAAATCTAATTTATCATGCATAATTATAAATAACAAAGCATGCTTTAATAAACAACGTAAATAAGCATATGAATTTAACATGTAAATAACCGTTAAATCAAGCCAAGCTCTGATACCACTGTAGGAATATTGGTCGTTTTGCTCTAAGCATACGCAGCGGAATTTCGAAAATTTTACGACCTATCTTGATAACGGTTAATTAACATGCATTACGTGAAAGAGATATTCACTTACAAATGGAGGACTCCCAAATCCTCAAGTTTGGGTCAGCGAATTCCAATTGCTGCTCCTCGATCTCTTCTTCTGTGAACTCACGATCGTAGAGCTCCAAGTCTTCAAGTTCTGCTCCAAGCAAATCCCAATCCTCGGTATTCTCCAGCTTGAACTCCTTAACCTCGGTATCCACAGATTTTCTTCTACCGTAGAGTGCTAGGAAACTTTTTGAATAATTGGGATATTGTGAATTATATGGAGTATTAATTTATCCTTTCAAAAGAGGATAAAAATATTTTGCTATGTCTTTTTATTCTTTGCTTGTAAAGAGAAGAAGGAGAATGCATGCAACAATAATTTTTACGTATGTCAAAACAAATTATTCTCCAGCATTTAAAAGCATTCAAACAAAATAACTACATGCCAAAATATGTGGGACCCGGATGAATAGTAACCAATGAGAGAGGAGAGCAAGTGGTGGGGACCAAGTCCCCACCTTCCC
>CM051455.1:66248265-66295361 GCA_028274465.1 Plantago ovata
TGAAAGATACAATCCCATGTAAAGATTGAGTGATTGTCTTCTCCTTATCTAGAATAACAACTAGATCACTAGATTAGTTAGATTGCTATATAGAGTGTTCCGTATGATATCACTTTCCGCAAAATAGGAGAGAACTAACTACAGTACTATAGCTGAAACTAGCATTTCCTTACCCTACACAAACTAGATTAGTTGTCTATTGATTCATTCATTCACTTTCTATTGCGTTTAGGTAGATGCAACTACAATCCCATGTAAAGAATGAGTTGTTGTCTTCCCTTATCTAGAATAAACAACTAGATTATAGATTGTTAGAGTGCTCTATAGAGTGTTCCGTTCTGATAATCCCTTTCGCAAACATAGGAGAGAAATAACTACAATTCGCTAGAGTTATATACACAATCAAATACGAAGTTCCCTTGCTTCCGTAATGACCAAGTTAAATAGTCATTGACACTAACCTATCTATTGTGCTTACTAACTAGATGATTCATTCATCCACTTTTCTCTTGCTTTCTGGTAGATGAAGATAAAATGCATGTAAGAATGAGTTGTATGTACAGAAAAATACTAGATCACTAGATTCGTTAGATTGCTATTTAGGTGTTCCATTAGATATCCCTTTCCGCAAAACATAGGGAGGAGAACTAACTACAAGTACTAGCCTATATTACACAATCAAATAAGAATTTCCCTTGCTTCCTTAATGAGCAAGTAGAGCCATTGAAAAACTAACCTATATATTGTGCTACTCACTAGATGATCATTCATCCAATTTCTATTGCTTTATGTAGATGAAAGATACAATGCCATGTAAAGAACGAGTTGTATGTACAGAACAACTACTAGATAACTCGATTAATTAGATTGCTATTAGAGTGTTCCATTATGATATCCCTGTCCTCAAAACATAGGAGAGAAACTAACTACAAGTTACTATAGCTGAAACTAGCGTTTCCATTCCCCTTACAAACTAGATTAGTTGTCTATTGATATTCATTCACTTTCTATTGCTTTAGGTAGATGCAACATACAATCCATGGAAAGAATGAGTTGTATGTCTTCCCTTTATCTGAACAACAACTAGATCTCTAGATTAGTTAGATTGCTATATAGAGTGTTCCGTTATGATATCCCTTTCCGCAACATAGGAGAGAAAACTAACTACAAGTACTAGAGTTATATACACAATCAAATAAGAAGTTCCCTTGCTTCCTAATGAGCAAGTTAAGAGTCCATTGAAACTAACCTATATATTGTGCTTACTAACTAGCTGATTCATTCATCCACTTCTATTGCTTTAGGTAGATGAAAGATACAAGCCATGTAAAGAATGAGTTGTAGTACAGAACAACTACTAGATCACTAGATTAGTTAGATTGCTATTTAGAGTGTTCCGTTATGATATCCCTTTCCGCAAACATAGGAGAGAACTAACTACCAGTACTAACTTATATACCAATCAAATAAGAAGTTCCCTTGCTTCCTCAATGAGCAAGTTAAAGAGTCCATTGAAACTAACCTATATATTGTGCTTACTAACTAGATGATTCATTCATCCACTTTCTATTGCTTTATGTAGATGAAAGATACAATGGCATGTGAAGAATGAGTTGTATGTATAGAACAACTACTAGATCAACTACTAGATCACTTCTAGATCACTAGATTAGTTAGATTGCTATTTAGAGTGTTCCATTATGATATCCCTTTCCTCAAACATAGGAGAGAACTAACTACAAGTACTATAGCTGAAATAGCGTTTCTATTACCCTTACAAACTAGATTAGTTGTCTATTGATTCATTCATTCACTTTCTATTGCTTTAGGTAGATGAAAGATACAATCCCATGTAAAGATTGAGTTGTATGTCTTCCCTTTATCTAGAATAACAACTAGATCACTAGATTAGTTAGATTGCTATATAGAGTGTTCCGTTATGATATCGCTTTCCGCAAACATAGGAGAGAACTAACTACAAGTACTAGAGTATATACACAATCAAATAAGAAGTTCCCTTGCTTCCTTAATGAGCAAGTTAAAGAGTCCATTGAAACTAACCTATATATTGTGCTTACTAACTAGATAATTCATTCATCCACTTTCTATTTCTTTATGTAGATGAAAGATACAATGCCATGTAAAGAATGAGTTGTATGTACAGAGCAACTACTAGATCACTAGATTAGTTAGATTGCTATTTAGAGTGTTCCATTATGATATCCCTTTCCTCAAACATAGGAGAGAACTAACTACAAGTACTATAGCTGAAACTAGCGTTCTATTACCCTTACAAACTAGATTAGTTGTCTATTGATTCATTCATTCACTTTCTATTGCTTTAGGTAGCTGAAAGATACAATCCCATGTAAAGAATGAGTTGTATGTCTTCCCTTTATCTAGAACAACAACTAGATAACTAGATTAGTTAGATTGCTATATAGAGTGTTCCGTTATGATATCCCTTTCCGCAAAGATAGGAGAGAACTAACTACATGTACTAGAGTTATATACACAATAAAATAAGAAGTTCCCTTGCTTCCTTAATGAGCAACTTAAAGAGTCCATTGAAACTAACCTATATATTGTGCTTACTAACTAGATGATTCATTCATCCAATTTCTATTGCTTTATGTAGATGAAAGATACAATGCCATGTAAAGAACGAGTTGTATGTACAGAACAACTACTAGATAACTAGATTGATTAGATTGCTATTTAGAGTGTTCCATTATGATATCCCTGTCCTCAAACATAGGAGAGAACTAACTACAAGTACTATAGCTGAAACTAGCGTTTCTATTACCCTTACAAACTAGATTAGTTGTCTATTGATTCATTCATTCACTTTCTATTGCTTTAGGTAGATGAAAGATACAATCCCATGTAAAGATTGAGTTGTATGTCTTCCCTTTATCTAGAATAACAACTAGATCACTAGATTAGTTAGATTGCTATATAGAGTGTTCCGTTATGATATCCCTTTCCGCAAACATAGGAGAGAACTAACTACAAGTACTAGAGTTATATACACAATCAAATAAGAAGTTCCCTTGCTTCCTTAATGAGCAAGTTAAAGAGTCCATTGAAACTAACCTATATATTGTGCTTACTAACTAGATGATTCATTCATCCACTTTCTATTTCTTTATGTAGATGAAAGATACAATGCCATGTAAAGAATGAGTTGTATGTACAGAACAACTACTAGATCACTAGATTAGTTAGATTGCTATTTAGAGTGTTCCATTATGATATCCCTTTCCTCAAACATAGGAGAGAACTAACTACAAGTACTATAGCTGAAACTAGCGTTTCTATTACCCTTACAAACTAGATTAGTTGTCTATTGATTCATTCATTCACTTTCTATTGCTTTAGGTAGCTGAAAGATACAATCCATGTAAAGAATGAGTTGTATGTCTTCCCTTTATCTAGAACAACAACTAGATAACTAGATTAGTTAGATTGCTATATAGAGTGTTCCGTTATGATATCCCTTTCCGCAAACATAGGAGAGAACTAACTACAAGTACTATAGCTGAAACTAGCGTTTCTATTACCCTTACAAACTAGATTAGTTGTCTATTGATTCATTCATTCACTTCTATTGCTTTAGGTAGATGAAAGATACAATCCCATGTAAAGATTGAGTTGTATGTCTTCCCTTTATCTAGAATAACAACTAGATCACTAGATTAGTTAGATTGCTATATAGAGTGTTCCGTTATGATCTCCCTTTCCGCAAACATAGGAGAGAACTAACTACAAGTACTAGAGTTATATACACAATCAAATAAGAAGTTCCCTTGCTTCCTTAATGAGCAAGTTAAAGAGTCCATTGAAACTAACCTATATATTGTGCTTACTAACTAGATGATTCATTCATCCACTTTCTATTGCTTTATGTAGATGAAAGATACAATGCCATGTAAAGAATGAGTTGTATGTACAGAACAACTACTAGATCACTAGATTAGTTAGATTGCTATTTAGAGTGTTCCGTTATGATATCCCTTTCCGCAAACATAGGAGAGAACTAACTACAAGTACTAGACTTATATACACAATCAAATAAGAAGTTCCCTTGCTTCCTCAATGAGCAAGTTAAAGAGTCCATTGAAACTAACCTATATATTGTGCTTACTAACTAGATGATTCATTCATACACTTTCTATTGCTTTATGTAGATGAAAGATACAATGCCATGTAAGAATGAGTTGTATGTACAGAACAACTACTAGATTACTAGATTAATAAGATTTCTATTTAGAGTGTTCCATTATGATATCCCTTTCCTCAAACATAGGAGAGAACTAACTACAAGTACTATAGCTGAAACTAGCATTTCCATTACCCTTACAAACTAGATTAGTTGTCTATTGATTCATTCATTCACTTTCTATTGCTTTAGGTAGATGCAACATACAATCCCATGTAAAGAATGAGTTGTATGTCTTCCCTTTATCTAGAACAACAACTAGATCTCTAGATTAGTTAGATTGCTATATAGAGTGTTCCGTTATGATATCCCTTTCCGCAAACATAGGAGAGAAATAACTACAAGTACTAGAGTTATATACACAATCAAATAAGAAGTTCCCTTGCTTTCTTAATGAACAAGTTAAAGAGTCCATTGAAACTAACCTATATATTGTGCTTACTAACTAGATGATTCATTCATCCACTTTCTATTGCTTTATGTAGATGAAAGATAAAATGCCATGTAAGATTGAGTTGTATGTACAGAACAACTACTAGATCACTAGATTAGTTAGATTGCTATTTAGAGTGTTCCATTATGATATCCCTTTCCGCAAACATAGGAGAGAACTAACTACAAGTACTAGACTTATATACACAATCAAATAAGAAGTTCCCTTGCTTCCTCAATGAGCAAGTTAAAGAGTCCATTGAAACTAACCTATATATTGTGCTTACTAACTAGATGATTCATTCATCCACTTTCTATTGCTTTATGTAGATGAAAGATACAATGCCATGTAAAGAATGAGTTGTATGTACAGAACAACTACTAGATCACTAGATTAGTTAGATTGTTATTTAGAGTGTTCCGTTATGATATCCCTTTCCGCAAACATAGGAGAGAACTAACTACAAGTACTAGACTTATATACACAATCAAATAAGAAGTTCCCTTGCTTCCTCAATGAGCAAGTTAAAGAGTCCATTGAAACTAACCTATATATTGTGCTTACTAACTAGATGATTCATTCATCCACTTTCTATTGCTTTATGTAGATGAAATATACAATGCCATGTAAAGAATGAGTTGTATGTACAGAACAACTACTAGATAACTAGATTAATAAGATTTCTATTTAGAGTGTTCCATTATGATATCCCTTTCCTCAAACATAGGAGAGAACTAACTACAAGTACTATAGCTGAAACTAGCATTTCCATTACCCTTACAAACTAGATTAGTTGTCTATTGCTTCATTCATTCACTTTCTATTGCTTTAGGTAGATGCAACATACAATCCCATGTAAAGAATGAGTTGTATGTCTTCCCTTTATCTAGAACAACAACTAGATCTCTAGATTATTTAGATTGCTATATAGAGTGTTCCGTTATGATATCCCTTTCCGCAAACATAGGAGAGAAATAACTACAAGTACTAGAGTTATATACACAATCAAATAAGAAGTTCCCTTGCTTCCTTAATGAACAAGTTAAAGAGTCCATTGAAACTAACCTATATATTGTGCTTACTAACTAGATGATTCATTCATCCACTTTCTATTGCTTTATGTAGATGAAAGATAAAATGCCATGTAAAGAATGAGTTGTATGTACAGAACAACTACTAGATCACTAGATTAGTTAGATTGCTATTTAGAGTGTTCCATTATGATATCCCTTTCCGCAAACATAGGAGAGAACTAACTACAAGTACTAGACTTATATACACAATCAAATAAGAAGTTCCCTTGCTTCCTTAATGAGCAAGTTAAAGAGTCCATTGAAACTAACCTATATATTGTGCTTACTACTAGATGATTCATTCATCCAATTTCTATTGCTTTATGTAGATGAAAGATACAATGCCATGTAAAGAACGAGTTGTATGTACAGAACAACTACTAGATAACTAGATTGATTAGATTGCTATTTAGAGTGTTCCATTATGATATCCCTGTCCTCAAACATAGGAGAGAACTAACTACAAGTACTATAGCTGAAACTAGCGTTTCCATTACCCTCACAAACTAGATTAGTTGTCTATTGATTCATTCATTCACTTTCTATTGCTTTAGGTAGATGCAACATACAATCCCATGTAAAGAATGAGTTGTATGTCTTCCCTTTATCTAGAACAACAACTAGATCTCTAGATTAGTTAGATTGCTATATAGAGTGTTCCGTTATGATATCCCTTTCCGCAAACATAGGAGAGAACTAACTACAAGTACTAGAGTTATATACACAATCAAATAAGAAGTTCCCTTGCTTCCTTAATGAGCAAGTTAAAGAGTCCATTGAAACTAACCTATATATTGTGCTTACTAACTAGATGATTCATTCATCCAATTTCTATTGCTTTATGTAGATGAAAGATACAATGCCATGTAAAGAACGAGTTGTATGTACAGAACAACTACTAGATAACTAGATTGATTAGATTGCTATTTAGAGTGTTCCATTATGATATCCCTGTCCTCAAACATAGGAGAGAACTAACTACAAGTACTATAGCTGAAACTAGCGTTTCTATTACCCTTACAAACTAGATTAGTTGTCTATTGATTCATTCATTCACTTTCTATTGCTTTAGGTAGATGAAAGATACAATCCCATGTAAAGATTGAGTTGTATGTCTTCCCTTTATCTAGAATAACAACTAGATCACTAGATTAGTTAGATTGCTATATAGAGTGTTCCGTTATGATATCCCTTTCCGCAAACATAGGAGAGAACTAACTACAAGTACTAGAGTTATATACACAATCAAATAAGAAGTTCCCTTGCTTCCTTAATGAGCAAGTTAAAGAGTCCATTGAAACTAACCTATATATTGTGCTTACTAACTAGATGATTCATTCATCCACTTTCTATTTCTTTATGTAGATGAAAGATACAATGCCATGTAAAGAATGAGTTGTATGTACAGAACAACTACTAGATCACTAGATTAGTTAGATTGCTATTTAGAGTGTTCCATTATGATATCCCTTTCCTCAAACATAGGAGAGAACTAACTACAAGTACTATAGCTGAAACTAGCGTTTCTATTACCCTTACAAACTAGATTAGTTGTCTATTGATTCATTCATTCACTTTCTATTGCTTTAGGTAGCTGAAAGATACAATCCCATGTAAAGAATGAGTTGTATGTCTTCCCTTTATCTAGAACAACAACTAGATAACTAGATTAGTTAGATTGCTATATAGAGTGTTCCGTTATGATATCCCTTTCCGCAAAGATAGGAGAGAACTAACTACATGTACTAGAGTTATATACACAATAAAATAAGAAGTTCCCTTGCTTCCTTAATGAGCAACTTAAAGAGTCCATTGAAACTAACCTATATATTGTGCTTACTAACTAGATGATTCATTCATCCAATTTCTATTGCTTTATGTAGATGAAAGATACAATGCCATGTAAAGAACGAGTTGTATGTACAGAACAACTACTAGATAACTAGATTGATTAGATTGCTATTTAGAGTGTTCCATTATGATATCCCTGTCCTCAAACATAGGAGAGAACTAACTACAAGTACTATAGCTGAAACTAGCGTTTCTATTACCCTTACAAACTAGATTAGTTGTCTATTGATTCATTCATTCACTTTCTATTGCTTTAGGTAGATGAAAGATACAATCCCATGTAAAGATTGAGTTGTATGTCTTCCCTTTATCTAGAATAACAACTAGATCACTAGATTAGTTAGATTGCTATATAGAGTGTTCCGTTATGATATCCCTTTCCGCAAACATAGGAGAGAACTAACTACAAGTACTAGAGTTATATACACAATCAAATAAGAAGTTCCCTTGCTTCCTTAATGAGCAAGTTAAAGAGTCCATTGAAACTAACCTATATATTGTGCTTACTAACTAGATGATTCATTCATCCACTTTCTATTTCTTTATGTAGATGAAAGATACAATGCCATGTAAAGAATGAGTTGTATGTACAGAACAACTACTAGATCACTAGATTAGTTAGATTGCTATTTAGAGTGTTCCATTATGATATCCCTTTCCTCAAACATAGGAGAGAACTAACTACAAGTACTATAGCTGAAACTAGCGTTTCTATTACCCTTACAAACTAGATTAGTTGTCTATTGATTCATTCATTCACTTTCTATTGCTTTAGGTAGATGAAAGATACAATCCCATGTAAAGATTGAGTTGTATGTCTTCCCTTTATCTAGAATAACAACTAGATCACTAGATTAGTTAGATTGCTATATAGAGTGTTCCGTTATGATCTCCCTTTCCGCAAACATAGGAGAGAACTAACTACAAGTACTAGAGTTATATACACAATCAAATAAGAAGTTCCCTTGCTTCCTTAATGAGCAAGTTAAAGAGTCCATTGAAACTAACCTATATATTGTGCTTACTAACTAGATGATTCATTCATCCACTTTCTATTGCTTTATGTAGATGAAAGATACAATGCCATGTAAAGAATGAGTTGTATGTACAGAACAACTACTAGATCACTAGATTAGTTAGATTGCTATTTAGAGTGTTCCGTTATGATATCCCTTTCCGCAAACATAGGAGAGAACTAACTAAGAGTACTAGACTTATATACACAATCAAATAAGAAGTTCCCTTGCTTCCTCAATGAGCAAGTTAAAGAGTCCATTGAAACTAACCTATATATTGTGCTTACTAACTAGATGATTCATTCATCCACTTTCTATTGCTTTATGTAGATGAAAGATACAATGCCATGTAAAGAATGAGTTGTATGTACAGAACAACTACTAGATTACTAGATTAATAAGATTTCTATTTAGAGTGTTCCATTATGATATCCCTTTCCTCAAACATAGGAGAGAACTAACTACAAGTACTATAGCTGAAACTAGCATTTCCATTACCCTTACAAACTAGATTAGTTGTCTATTGATTCATTCATTCACTTTCTATTGCTTTAGGTAGATGCAACATACAATCCCATGTAAAGAATGAGTTGTATGTCTTCCCTTTATCTAGAACAACAACTAGATCTCTAGATTAGTTAGATTGCTATATAGAGTGTTCCGTTATGATATCCCTTTCCGCAAACATAGGAGAGAAATAACTACAAGTACTAGAGTTATATACACAATCAAATAAGAAGTTCCCTTGCTTTCTTAATGAACAAGTTAAAGAGTCCATTGAAACTAACCTATATATTGTGCTTACTAACTAGATGATTCATTCATCCACTTTCTATTGCTTTATGTAGATGAAAGATAAAATGCCATGTAAAGATTGAGTTGTATGTACAGAACAACTACTAGATCACTAGATTAGTTAGATTGCTATTTAGAGTGTTCCATTATGATATCCCTTTCCGCAAACATAGGAGAGAACTAACTACAAGTACTAGACTTATATACACAATCAAATAAGAAGTTCCCTTGCTTCCTCAATGAGCAAGTTAAAGAGTCCATTGAAACTAACCTATATATTGTGCTTACTAACTAGATGATTCATTCATCCACTTTCTATTGCTTTATGTAGATGAAAGATACAATGCCATGTAAAGAATGAGTTGTATGTACAGAACAACTACTAGATCACTAGATTAGTTAGATTGCTATTTAGAGTGTTCCGTTATGATATCCCTTTCCGCAAACATAGGAGAGAACTAACTACAAGTACTAGACTTATATACACAATCAAATAAGAAGTTCCCTTGCTTCCTCAATGAGCAAGTTAAAGAGTCCATTGAAACTAACCTATATATTGTGCTTACTAACTAGATGATTCATTCATCCACTTTCTATTGCTTTATGTAGATGAAATATACAATGCCATGTAAAGAATGAGTTGTATGTACAGAACAACTACTAGATAACTAGATTAATAAGATTTCTATTTAGAGTGTTCCATTATGATATCCCTTTCCTCAAACATAGGAGAGAACTAACTACAAGTACTATAGCTGAAACTAGCATTTCCATTACCCTTACAAACTAGATTAGTTGTCTATTGCTTCATTCATTCACTTTCTATTGCTTTAGGTAGATGCAACATACAATCCCATGTAAAGAATGAGTTGTATGTCTTCCCTTTATCTAGAACAACAACTAGATCTCTAGATTATTTAGATTGCTATATAGAGTGTTCCGTTATGATATCCCTTTCCGCAAACATAGGAGAGAAATAACTACAAGTACTAGAGTTATATACACAATCAAATAAGAAGTTCCCTTGCTTCCTTAATGAACAAGTTAAAGAGTCCATTGAAACTAACCTATATATTGTGCTTACTAACTAGATGATTCATTCATCCACTTTCTATTGCTTTATGTAGATGAAAGATAAAATGCCATGTAAAGAATGAGTTGTATGTACAGAACAACTACTAGATCACTAGATTAGTTAGATTGCTATTTAGAGTGTTCCATTATGATATCCCTTTCCGCAAACATAGGAGAGAACTAACTACAAGTACTAGACTTATATACACAATCAAATAAGAAGTTCCCTTGCTTCCTTAATGAGCAAGTTAAAGAGTCCATTGAAACTAACCTATATATTGTGCTTACTAACTAGATGATTCATTCATCCAATTTCTATTGCTTTATGTAGATGAAAGATACAATGCCATGTAAAGAACGAGTTGTATGTACAGAACAACTACTAGATAACTAGATTGATTAGATTGCTATTTAGAGTGTTCCATTATGATATCCCTGTCCTCAAACATAGGAGAGAACTAACTACAAGTACTATAGCTGAAACTAGCGTTTCCATTACCCTTACAAACTAGATTAGTTGTCTATTGATTCATTCATTCACTTTCTATTGCTTTAGGTAGATGCAACATACAATCCCATGTAAAGAATGAGTTGTATGTCTTCCCTTTATCTAGAACAACAACTAGATCTCTAGATTAGTTAGATTGCTATATAGAGTGTTCCGTTATGATATCCCTTTCCGCAAACATAGGAGAGAAATAACTACAAGTACTAGAGTTATATACACAATCAAATAAGAAGTTCCCTTGCTTCCTTAATGAACAAGTTAAAGAGTCCATTGAAACTAACCTATATATTGTGCTTACTAACTAGATGATTCATTCATCCACTTTCTATTGCTTTATGTAGATGAAAGATAAAATGCCATGTAAAGATTGAGTTGTATGTACAGAACAACTACTAGATCACTAGATTAGTTAGATTGCTATTTAGAGTGTTCCATTATGATATCCCTTTCCGCAAACATAGGAGAGAACTAACTACAAGTACTAGACTTATATACACAATCAAATAAGAAGTTCCCTTGCTTCCTCAATGAGCAAGTTAAAGAGTCCATTGAAACTAACCTATATATTGTGCTTACTAACTAGATGATTCATTCATCCACTTTCTATTGCTTTATGTAGATGAAAGATACAATGCCATGTAAAGAATGAGTTGTATGTACAGAACAACTACTAGATCACTAGATTAGTTAGATTGCTATTTAGAGTGTTCCGTTATGATATCCCTTTCCGCAAACATAGGAGAGAACTAACTACAAGTACTAGACTTATATACACAATCAAATAAGAAGTTCCCTTGCTTCCTCAATGAGCAAGTTAAAGAGTCCATTGAAACTAACCTATATATTGTGCTTACTAACTAGATGATTCATTCATCCACTTTCTATTGCTTTATGTAGATGAAATATACAATGCCATGTAAAGAATGAGTTGTATGTACAGAACAACTACTAGATAACTAGATTAATAAGATTTCTATTTAGAGTGTTCCATTATGATATCCCTTTCCTCAAACATAGGAGAGAACTAACTACAAGTACTATAGCTGAAACTAGCATTTCCATTACCCTTACAAACTAGATTAGTTGTCTATTGATTCATTCATTCACTTTCTATTGCTTTAGGTAGATGCAACATACAATCCCATGTAAAGAATGAGTTGTATGTCTTCCCTTTATCTAGAACAACAACTAGATCTCTAGATTATTTAGATTGCTATATAGAGTGTTCCGTTATGATATCCCTTTCCGCAAACATAGGAGAGAAATAACTACAAGTACTAGAGTTATATACACAATCAAATAAGAAGTTCCCTTGCTTCCTTAATGAACAAGTTAAAGAGTCCATTGAAACTAACCTATATATTGTGCTTACTAACTAGATGATTCATTCATCCACTTTCTATTGCTTTATGTAGATGAAAGATAAAATGCCATGTAAAGAATGAGTTGTATGTACAGAACAACTACTTGATCACTAGATTAGTTAGATTGCTATTTAGAGTGTTCCATTATGATATCCCTTTCCGCAAACATAGGAGAGAACTAACTACAAGTACTAGACTTATATACACAATCAAATAAGAAGTTCCCTTGCTTCCTTAATGAGCAAGTTAAAGAGTCCATTGAAACTAACCTATATATTGTGCTTACTAACTAGATGATTCATTCATCCAATTTCTATTGCTTTATGTAGATGAAAGATACAATGCCATGTAAAGAACGAGTTGTATGTACAGAACAACTACTAGATAACTAGATTAATTAGATTGCTATTTAGAGTGTTCCATTATGATATCCCTGTCCTCAAACATAGGAGAGAACTAACTACAAGTACTATAGCTGAAACTAGCGTTTCCATTACCCTTACAAACTAGATTAGTTGTCTATTGATTCATTCATTCACTTTCTATTGCTTTAGGTAGATGCAACATACAATCCCATGTAAAGAATGAGTTGTATGTCTTCCCTTTATCTAGAACAACAACTAGATCTCTAGATTAGTTAGATTGCTATATAGACTGTTCCGTTATGATATCCCTTTCCGCAAACATAGGAGAGAACTAACTACAAGTACTAGAGTTATATACACAATCAAATAAGAAGTTCCCTTGCTTCCTTAATGAGCAAGCTAAAGAGTCCATTGAAACTAACCTATATATTGTGCTTACTAACTAGATGATTCATTCATCCACTTTCTATTGCTTTATGTAGATGAAAGATACAATGCCATGTAAAGAATGAGTTGTATGTACAGAACAACTACTAGATCACTAGATTAGTTAGATTGCTATTTAGAGTGTTCCATTATGATATCCCTTTCCTCGAACATAGGAGAGAACTAACTACAAGTACTATAGCTGAAACAAGCGTTTCCATTACCCTTACAAACTAGATTAGTTGTCTATTGATTCATTCATTCACTTTCTATTGCTTTAGGTAGATGAAAGATACAATTCCATGTAAAGAATGAGTTGTATGTTTTCCCTTATCTAGAACAACAACTAGATCACTAGATTAGTTAGATTGCTATATAGAGTGTTCCTTTATGATATCCCTTTCCGCAAACATAGGAGAGAACTAACTACAAGTACTATAGCTGAAACTAGCATTTCCATTACCCTTACAAACTAGATTAGTTGTCTATTGATTCATTCATTCACTTTCTATTGCTTTAGGTAGATGCAACATACAATCCCATGTAAAGAATGAGTTGTATGTCTTCCCTTTATCTAGAACAACAACTAGATCTCTAGATTAGTTAGATTGCTATATAGAGTGTTCCGTTATGATATCCCTTTCCGCAAACATAGGAGAGAAATAACTACAAGTACTAGAGTTATATACACAATCAAATAAGAAGTTCCCTTGCTTCCTTAATGAACAAGTTAATGAGTCCATTGAAACTAACCTATATATTGTGCTTACTAACTAGATGATTCATTCATCCACTTTCTATTGCTTTATGTAGATGAAAGATAAAATGCCATGTAAAGAATGAGTTGTATGTACAGAACAACTACTAGATCACTAGATTAGTTAGATTGCTATTTAGAGTGTTCCATTATGATATCCCTTTCCGCAAACATAGGAGAGAACTAACTACAAGTACTAGACTTATATACACAATCAAATAAGAAGTTCCCTTGCTTCCTTAATGAGCAAGTTAAGGAGTCCATTGAAACTAACCTATATATTGTGCTTACTAACTAGATGATTCATTCATCCACTTTCTATTGCTTTATGTAGATGAAAGATACAATGCCATGTAAAGAACGAGTTGTATGTAAAGAACAACTACTAGATCACTAGATTAGTTAGATTGCTATTTAGAGTGTTCCATTATGATATCCCTGTCCTCAAACATAGGAGAGAACTAACTACAAGTACTATAGCTGAAACTAGCGTTTCCATTACCCTTACAAACTAGATTAGTTGTCTATTGATTCATTCATTCACTTTCTATTGCTTTAGGTAGATGCAACATACAATCCCATGTAAAGAATGAGTTGTATGTCTTCCTTTATCTAGAACAACAACTAGATCTCTAGATTAGTTAGATTGCTATATAGAGTGTTCCGTTATGATATCCCTTTCCGCAAACATAGGAGAGAACTAACTACAAGTACAAGAGTTATATACACAATCAAATAAGAAGTTCCCTTGCTTCCTTAATGAGCAAGTTAAAGAGTCCATTGAAACTAACCTATATATTGTGCTTACTAACTAGATGATTCATTCATCCACTTTCTATTGCTTTATGTAGATGAAAGATACAATGCCATGTAAAGAATGAGTTGTATGTACAGAACAACTACTAGATCACTAGATTAGTTAGATTGCTATTTAGAGTGTTCCGTTATGATATCCCTTTCCGCAAACATAGGAGAGAACTAACTACAAGTACTAGACTTATATACACAATCAAATAAGAAGTTCCCTTGCTTCCTCAATGAGCAAGTTAAAGAGTCCATTGAAACTAACCTATATATTGTGCTTACTAACTAGATGATTCATTCATCCACTTTCTATTGTTTTATGTAGATGAAAGATACAATGCCATGTAAAGAATGAGTTGTATGTACAGAACAACTACTAGATCACTAGATTAGTTAGATTGCTATTTAGAGTGTTCCATTATGATATCCCTTTCCTCAAACATAGGAGAGAACTAACTACAAGTACTATAGCTGAAACTAGCGTTTCTATTACCCTTACAAACTAGATTAGTTGTCTATTGATTCATTCATTCACTTTCTATTGCTTTAGGTAGATGAAAGATACAATCCCATGTAAAGATTGAGTTGTATGTCTTCCCTTTATCTAGAATAACAACTAGATCACTAGATTAGTTAGATTGCTATATAGAGTGTTCCGTTATGATATCCCTTTCCGCAAACATAGGAGAGAACTAACTACAAGTACTAGAGTTATATACACAATCAAATAAGAAGTTCCCTTGCTTCCTTAATGAGCAAGTTAAAGAGTCCATTGAAACTAACCTATATATTGTGCTTACTAACTAGATGATTCATTCATCCACTTTCTATTTCTTTATGTAGATGAAGATACAATGCCATGTAAAGAATGAGTTGTATGTACAGAACAACTACTAGATCACTAGATTAGTTAGATTGCTATTTAGAGTGTTCCATTATGATATCCCTTTCCTCAAACATAGGAGAGAACTAACTACAAGTACTATAGCTGAAACTAGCGTTTCTATTACCCTTACAAACTAGATTAGTTGTCTATTGATTCATTCATTCACTTTCTATTGCTTTAGGTAGCTGAAAGATACAATCCCATGTAAAGAATGAGTTGTATGTCTTCCCTTTATCTAGAACAACAACTAGATAACTATTTAGTTAGATTGCTATATAGAGTGTTCCGTTATGATATCCCTTTCCGCAAAGATAGGAGAGAACTAACTACATGTACTAGAGTTATATACACAATCAAATAAGAAGTTCCCTTGCTTCCTTAATGAGCAAGTTAAAGAGTCCATTGAAACTAACCTATATATTGTGCTTACTAACTAGATGATTCATTCATCCACTTTCTATTTCTTTATGTAGATGAAAGACGCAATGCCATGTAAAGAATGAGTTGTATGTACAGAACAACTACTAGATCACTAGATTAGTTAGATTGCTATTTAGAGTGTTCCATTATGATATCCCTTTCCTCAAACATAGGAGAGAACTAACTACAAGTACTATAGCTGAAACTAGCGTTTCTATTACCCTTACAAACTAGATTAGTTGTCTATTGATTCATTCATTCACTTTCTATTGCTTTAGGTAGCTGAAAGATACAATCCCATGTAAAGAATGAGTTGTATGTCTTCCCTTTATCTAGAACAACAACTAGATAACTAGATTAGTTAGATTGCTATATAGAGTGTTCCGTTATGATATCCCTTTCCGCAAAGATAGGAGAGAACTAACTACATGTACTAGAGTTATATACACAATCAAATAAGAAGTTCCCTTGCTTCCTTAATGAGCAAGCTAAAGAGTCCATTGAAACTAACCTATATATTGTGCTTACTAACTAGATGATTCATTCATCCACTTTCTATTGCTTTATGTAGATGAAAGATACAATGCCATGTAAAGAATGAGTTGTATGTACAGAACAACTACTAGATCACTAGATTAGTTAGATTGCTATTTAGAGTGTTCCATTATGATATCCCTTTCCTCGAACATAGGAGAGAACTAACTACAAGTACTATAGCTGAAACAAGCGTTTCCATTACCCTTACAAACTAGATTAGTTGTCTATTGATTCATTCATTCACTTTCTATTGCTTTAGGTAGATGAAAGATACAATTCCATGTAAAGAATGAGTTGTATGTTTTCCCTTATCTAGAACAACAACTAGATCACTAGATTAGTTAGATTGCTATATAGAGTGTTCCTTTATGATATCCCTTTCCGCAAACATAGGAGAGAACTAACTACAAGTACTATAGCTGAAACTAGCATTTCCATTACCCTTACAAACTAGATTAGTTGTCTATTGATTCATTCATTCACTTTCTATTGCTTTAGGTAGATGCAACATACAATCCCATGTAAAGAATGAGTTGTATGTCTTCCCTTTATCTAGAACAACAACTAGATCTCTAGATTAGTTAGATTGCTATATAGAGTGTTCCGTTATGATATCCCTTTCCGCAAACATAGGAGAGAAATAACTACAAGTACTAGAGTTATATACACAATCAAATAAGAAGTTCCCTTGCTTCCTTAATGAACAAGTTAAAGAGTCCATTGAAACTAACCTATATATTGTGCTTACTAACTAGATGATTCATTCATCCACTTTCTATTGCTTTATGTAGATGAAAGATAAAATGCCATATAAAGAATGAGTTGTATGTACAGAACAACTACTAGATCACTAGATTAGTTAGATTGCTATTTAGAGTGTTCCATTATGATATCCCTTTCCGCAAACATAGGAGAGAACTAACTACAAGTACTAGACTTATATACACAATCAAATAAGAAGTTCCCTTGCTTCCTTAATGAGCAAGTTAAAGAGTCCATTGAAACTAACCTATATATTGTGCTTACTAACTAGATGATTCATTCATCCAATTTCTATTGCTTTATGTAGATGAAAGATACAATGCCATGTAAAGAACGAGTTGTATGTACAGAACAACTACTAGATAACTAGATTAATTAGATTGCTATTTAGAGTGTTCCATTATGATATCCCTGTCCTCAAACATAGGAGAGAACTAACTACAAGTACTATAGCTGAAACTAGCGTTTCCATTACCCTTACAAACTAGATTAGTTGTCTATTGATTCATTCATTCACTTTCTATTGCTTTAGGTAGATGCAACATACAATCCCATGTAAAGAATGAGTTGTATGTCTTTCCTTTATCTAGAACAACAACTAGATCTCTAGATTAGTTAGATTGCTATATAGAGTGTTCCGTTATGATATCCCTTTCCGCAAACATAGGAGAGAACTAACTACAAGTACTAGAGTTATATACACAATCAAATAAGAAGTTCCCTTGCTTCCTAAGTTAAAGAGTCCATTGAAACTAACCTATATATTGTGCTTACTAACTAGATGATTCATTCATCCACTTTCTATTGCTTTATGTAGATGAAAGATACAATGCCATGTAAAGAATGAGTTGTATGTACAGAACAACTACTAGATCACTAGATTAGTTAGATTGCTATTTAGAGTGTTCCGTTATGATATCCCTTTCCGCAAACATAGGAGAGAACTAACTACAAGTACTAGACTTATATACACAATCAAATAAGAAGTTCCCTTGCTTCCTCAATGAGCAAGTTAAAGAGTCCATTGAAACTAACCTATATATTGTGCTTACTAACTAGATGATTCATTCATCCACTTTCTATTGTTTTATGTAGATGAAAGATACAATGCCATGTAAAGAATGAGTTGTATGTACAGAACAACTACTAGATCACTAGATTAGTTAGATTGCTATTTAGAGTGTTCCATTATGATATCCCTTTCCTCAAACATAGGAGAGAACTAACTACAAGTACTATAGCTGAAACTAGCGTTTCTATTACCCTTACAAACTAGATTAGTTGTCTATTGATTCATTCATTCACTTTCTATTGCTTTAGGTAGATGAAAGATACAATCCCATGTACAGATTGAGTTGTATGTCTTCCCTTTATCTAGAATAACAACTAGATCACTAGATTAGTTAGATTGCTATATAGAGTGTTCCGTTATGATATCCCTTTCCGCAAACATAGGAGAGAACTAACTACAAGTACTAGAGTTATATACACAATCAAATAAGAAGTTCCCTTGCTTCCTTAATGAGCAAGTTAAAGAGTCCATTGAAACTAACCTATATATTGTGCTTACTAACTAGATGATTCATTCATCCACTTTCTATTTCTTTATGTAGATGAAAGATACAATGCCATGTAAAGAATGAGTTGTATGTACAGAACAACTACTAGATCACTAGATTAGTTAGATTGCTATTTAGAGTGTTCCATTATGATATCCCTTTCCTCAAACATAGGAGAGAACTAACTACAAGTACTATAGCTGAAACTAGCGTTTCTATTACCCTTACAAACTAGATTAGTTGTCTATTGATTCATTCATTCACTTTCTATTGCTTTAGGTAGCTGAAAGATACAATCCCATGTAAAGAATGAGTTGTATGTCTTCCCTTTATCTAGAACAACAACTAGATAACTATATTAGTTAGATTGCTATATAGAGTGTTCCGTTATGATATCCCTTTCCGCAAAGATAGGAGAGAACTAACTACATGTACTAGAGTTATATACACAATCAAATAAGAAGTTCCTTTGCTTCCTTAATGAGCAAGTTAAAGAGTCCATTGAAACTAACCTATATATTGTGCTTACTAACTAGATGATTCATTCATCCACTTTCTATTTCTTTATGTAGATGAAAGATACAATGCCATGTAAAGAATGAGTTGTATGTACAGAACAACTACTAGATCACTAGATTAGTTAGATTGCTATTTAGAGTGTTCCATTATGATATCCCTTTCCTCAAACATAGGAGAGAACTAACTACAAGTACTATAGCTGAAACTAGCGTTTCTATTACCCTTACAAACTAGATTAGTTGTCTATTGATTCATTCATTCACTTTCTATTGCTTTAGGTAGCTGAAAGATACAATCCCATGTAAAGAATGAGTTGTATGTCTTCCCTTTATCTAGAACAACAACTAGATAACTAGATTAGTTAGATTGCTATATAGAGTGTTCCGTTATGATATCCCTTTCCGCAAAGATAGGAGAGAACTAACTACATGTACTAGAGTTATATACACAATCAAATAAGAAGTTCCCTTGCTTCCTTAATGAGCAAGTTAAAGAGTCCATTGAAACTAACCTATATATTGTGCTTACTAACTAGATGATTCATTCATCCAATTTCTATTGCTTTATGTAGATGAAAGATACAATGCCATGTAAAGAACGAGTTGTATGTACAGAACAACTACTAGATAACTAGATTAATTAGATTGCTATTTAGAGTGTTCCATTATGATATCCCTGTCCTCAAACATAGGAGAGAACAAACTACAAGTACTATAGCTGAAACTAGCGTTTCCATTACCCTTACAAACTAGATTAGTTGTCTATTGATTCATTCATTCACTTTCTATTGCTTTAGGTAGATGCAACATACAATCCCATATAAAGAATGAGTTGTATGTCTTCCCTTTATCTAGAACAACAACTAGATCTCTAGATTAGTTAGATTGCTATATAGAGTGTTCCGTTATGATATCCCTTTCCGCAAACATAGGAGAGAACTAACTACAAGTACTAGAGTTATATACACAATCAAATAAGAAGTTCCCTTGCTTCCTTAATGAGCAAGTTAAAGAGTCCATTGAAACTAACCTATATATTGTGCTTACTAACTAGATGATTCATTCATCCACTTTCTATTGCTTTATGTAGATGAAAGATACAATGCCATGTAAAGAATGAGTTGTATGTACAGAACAACTACTAGATCACTAGATTAGTTAGATTGCTATTTAGAGTGTTCCGTTATGATATCCCTTTTCGCAAACATAGGACAGAACTAACTACAAGTACTAGACTTATATACACAATCAAATAAGAAGTTCCCTTGCTTCCTCAATGAGCAAGTTAAAGAGTCCATTGAAACTAACCTATATATTGTGCTTACTAACTAGATGATTCATTCATCCACTTTCTATTGCTTTATGTAGATGAAAGATACAATGCCATGTAAAGAATGAGTTGTATGTACAGAACAACTACTAGATAACTAGATTAATAAGATTTCTATTTAGAGTGTTCCATTATGATATCCCTTTCCTCAAACATAGGAGAGAACTAACTACAAGTACTATAGCTGAAACTAGCATTTCCATTACCCTTACAAACTAGATTAGTTGTCTATTGATTCATTCATTCACTTTCTATTGCTTTAGGTAGATGCAACATACAATCCCATGTAAAGAATGAGTTGTATGTCTTCCCTTTATCTAGAACTACAACTAGATCTCTAGATTAGTTAGATTGCTATATAGAGTGTTCCGTTATGATATCCCTTTCCGCAAACATAGGAGAGAAATAACTACAAGTACTAGAGTTATATACACAATCAAATAAGAAGTTCCCTTGCTTCCTTAATGAACAAGTTAAAGAGTCCATTGAAACTAACCTATATATTGTGCTTACTAACTAGATGATTCATTCATCCACTTTCTATTGCTTTATGTAGATGAAAGATAGAATGCCATGTAAAGAATGAGTTGTATGTACAGAACAACTACTAGATCACTAGATTAGTTAGATTGCTATTTAGAGTGTTCCATTATGATATCCCTTTCCGCAAACATAGGAGAGAACTAACTACAAGTACTAGTAGTGATTCAGTGAGGGGGAGGATGAGCGTACTAGTAGTGATTCAGTGATATCTCTGCCAGATCCTACTACTCAGAGTCAGCATATTCCTATTGATGCTTCCGCCCCAATTGGTTCACCATCTCAACCGTTGCAACGGTCTATTTCTGCAAATACAGATTCTTCAACAGAGGATAACGCGATTATGGATACACGTATCACTGATTCTGTTGAGTTACTTCGGGCACGCTCTCGTCCGCATGAGGTTCCCTCCAGTTCTTCTCCGGCTTTATCTCCTCCCTTGCAAGCCATGCAAGTTGCTGCCCGCGGTACTTGGGCTGATCTTGTGGAGCAAGATGAAGAACGTGCTCATGCTGATTCACCACGGTCTCACTCGGCCGTTAATCCCTCACATGGTTCTCAATGAATGTTCTTTTCTGGAACATTCGCGGGATTGGCAATCAGAGTTCTCAGAACATGTTTCGCCATCACTTTCTCTCCTCTCGTCCACTCTGGGTTGCTATTGCGGAACCCAAAGTTAGCTTTGATTCAATAACATCTTCTTACTGGGCAGATCTAGGTTTGCGTTTAGTGGGATTTCATGATGCCATTGGTTTCCTTCCTAATATTTGGGTGCTGGAAAACGTCTCTCTTCCCCCGTCTACAGTTCTCTTCACATCTCCACAGTTGATTGTTCTCCAGGTATCTCTTTTGCATCAATCTTTTATGTTATCCTTTGTGCATGCGAGTAATGATTATTTGGTGCGTCGAATGCTTTGGGAGGATATTTTGGCACTGCCGATTGCTCCTTCTATGATTGTTGGTGATTTTAATTCTGTTTTGGGAGCTCATGAGCGATCTAATGGCACTCCACCAGTTCAGATCGAGGTACTTGAATTTACTGCTTTCTTGCATGCTAGTGAGTATGTAGAACCTGCTAGTTCTGGTGCTTTCTTTACTTGGTCGAATAAACGTTTCACGAATGGTTATCTGGAGACACGTATTGATCGTACTCTCGTCACTAACTCCTTTCTAGACTTATGGGACTCGGTTATTTCACATGTGGGGATCAGGAACTGTTCTGATCATAGTCCCTTGTTGATTCGATGTGTTAAGGATCAGCTTGCTATTCCTAGACCTTTTCGCTTTCAAAACATGTGGCTCACTCATAGTTCTTTTGAGGATTTGGTTCGGAATTCATGGAATGCTCCTATCACTGCTTCTAGCTCCTTTGGCGTGGTTCAGAGCAAGTTAAAACGGCTTAAAAGTTGCCTCAGAACTTGGAATCTCACGGTTTTTGGGCATATTAAAGTGAAGCTTACTCAAGCTCGTCAACGAGTTGAGGATATACAAGCACAGATTGCTGCTCACAATCCTGATGATGACGAGTACGCTTTGGAATGGGAGGCCTTATCAGAATACAATACAATACTTGACCAAGAAGCTGCTTTCTTAAGGCAAAAGGTGCGAGCGGATTGGCTTCGTGATGGAGATAGGAACACAACCTTCTTTCATCGCAAATTGAAAATTTCCAAAGGTCAAGGTAGTTTAACTTCTTTATTGATTGATGATATTGTCACTTCTGACCATCAGGAGATTCGAAGTCATATATTACATTATTATGAGGATTTATTCTCCAGGAATTCTGATCCAGCACCATCCTTTGAGGGCCTTGCTGATCTCTTTCCAAACTTGGTGTCAACTTTGCAAAACGATGAACTAGTCCGTGTGCCAACTTTCGATGAAGTCCGGCATACGGTTTTTGGCATGTGCCCGGACAGTGCTCCCGGTCCGGACGGTTTTGGGGGAAAGTTCTATCATTCGATGTGGCATATTGTGGGCAATGATGTTTCTAGCGCAATTCGCACTTTCTTCATCCATGGTCATTTCCCCGTGGGTTTAAATGCCAGTTTTGTCACGCTAATTCCCAAGCTTAAGGATGCCATTCGTATTGAGGATTTTCGTCCTATAGTTCTTGGCAATTTTTTATATAAGGTGGTCTCAAAAATCCTCTCTGATCGGCTGGGCTTGATTCTCTCGGACTTGCTCTCTTTTCACCAATTTGGTTTTGTGCCGGGTCGTCGTATACATGATTGCATTGCTCTGGCTTCAGAAGGTGTGAATAGCTTGAATTTGCGCCATCGGGATGGTAATATTGCTATCAAAGTGGACATCAGGAAAGCCTTTGACACAGTTAACTGGGATTTCTTGTTGGAAGCTTTACGCTGTATGGGTTTCTCTCCTATCTTTGTGAATTGGGTGCGATTCATTCTGCATTCAGCTCGTCTCTCGGTCCTAGTCAACGGGGCTCCAGAAGGTTATTTCGAATGTTCGCAAGGGGTTCGTCAAGGGGATCCTCTATCCCCCCTTCTCTTTTGTGTAGCTGAGGAGGCCTTGAGTTGCTTGCTTTCACAGGCAACAAGTACAGGGACGTTATCTCCTTTATTCATTGGTCGTAATATTACCTTTCCTTCTCATTTACTTTATGCCGATGACGTTATAATCTTTTGCAGGGCTTCAGCTAGCAACTGTCGCACTATTCTGAGCATACTAAATCGTTACAAGGCTTGGTCCGGTCAACATTTTAACCCAAACAAGTCTAGAGTTTATTTCAGCCCCTCCATTCCGGTTGCAAGGACTAGAAGGATGAGTCGTATACTAGGCATTTCACCCGGGAGCCTGCCTTTTGTTTATCTCGGGGTCCCTCTCTTCATTGGTGCTCCCCGCTCCAGGTTTTTACAGTCTATTGCTGATAGCATTCTGGCTCGTTTTGCGCGTTGGAAAGGATCATCTCTCTCCATGGCTGGGCGAATATGTCTAGTGCAATCGGTGATCCAAGGTGCGTTTGTTCATTCGATGATGATATATAGATGGCCAATCACGTTGCTTAAGAAGCTTGAGAGTCGAATCCGGAATTTTGTCTTCACTGGTGATATTCTTAAAAGGGGCTCGGTTTGTGTCTCTTGGACGAGGTGTTGTGTCCCTAAGTCTGAAGGTGGTCTAGGTCTTCGCTCTTTGGTAGCTGCTAACAAGGCTTTCCTTTCTAGACTTTGCTGGGACATTATTAATCGTAGGGAGCCTTATTTGGACATCTTTCTTTCTCGGTTTCTCTGTCAAGGGAGACATCGTCGTTATGTCAAATCTACAATCTGGTTTGGCTTTAAAGATTGTCATCCGGCACTTATGCAGAATTCCAAATGGCTAGTTGGAGCAGACTCACATGTGCTTTTTTGGCTTGATAATTGGTTGGGTTACTGTATTGCGGATAGGGTGGGGATCCCGGCTCACTTACGACATCACTTTCAGTTTTCTATTTCTGATTACACCACCAATGGGGTTTGGGATATTCTACCGGAGTTCTGTATGGCTTTCCCGGATGTGGCTAGAGACATTGCTAATTACACCTTAGCTCCTCCTCACTCTGATACCCGAATATGGATACCTTCATCAAATGGATCTGCTTCTAGTTCTATTTTCTATCAGCACTTTCGTCCGGAGTTTCCTGTGGTCACTTGGGGCGATTGGATTTGGGCACCTTACATACCACCTCGTCGCTCTGTCACACTTTGGCGGGCTATTCATGGTAAATTGCCTACACTGGATCACTTACGTCACAATGGCTTCATGGGACCGTCTTTTTGCGTGTTCTGTCGGTCTTCAGGTGAGGATATTGATCATATCTTTGTGCATTGTTGCTTCATTCAGGATATTTGGCACCGTATTTTGGATATCTTTCATCTCCAGATGCCCTCTATCTATAGCTTGAATGAACTGGTGCTTTTTGCCATGTCTCGGACATTTAGCTCCCAGGTTGGCTCCATTTGGCGTCTTGCTTTTGTCACCTTGATTTGGCTAATATGGTCTGCCCGGAACAGGAGGATTTTTGATAATGTTCCTTTCTCACGACACTCCATTATTCTCTCTCTGAAGTCCTTGATACGGGAGCAACATCATTCTTTGAAAGGTTCTATGTTCAATACTCAGGAGGACCTTTTTACTCTTCATTCATTGGGTATACGTGGGCGTGCTAGGGGCAGCACCACTACAGTGGAGGTTCAATGGCATTCCCCGATGTGGGGTTGGATTAAATGCAATACAGACGGCAGTGCTATGGGGTCCCCGGGTGATGCTAAAGCCGCGGGAGTTTTTCTTAATCATTTTGGGCATGTCCTTTGCTGTTTTGTCACACATATAGGTTGCGCCTTTGCCTATGATGCTGAGTTTGTGGCAGCCATGACTAGCGTGGAGTTGGCTTGCCAACAGGGTTGGTATCGTCTTTGGCTTGAGACGGATTCTACCTACGTGGAGGGCCTTTTTCAGTCTCGTTCCACAACTGTTCCTTGGAAGTTTAGGAATCGATGGCTACGAGTTCTGGATCTCCTTCTTACTTTGGAGTTCAAAGTCTCACACATCTACCGTGAAGGGAATGGGGTGGCGGACACTCTTTCTAACTATCACTCGCATGGTGTATGGCTCCACCAGCTCGATGTTATTGCTCCTCAGGTTGCCAGAGATATGTCCGGGCAGCCTTACTATAGGATCACGCAGCTTTAACGCTCAGGCACTCTTTTTCCCACCTGTAGGTTTTTCCCACAGGGTTTTACTATAGGTGGGTTTTAACGAGGCCCGCGGCTGCAACCAGGGATCACTTTCCCTGGGTTTTAGTTTTGCTTTGTCATCTTTTTCACTTAAGCCGTGTGTGGCTTTTTGTTATTGCTACTACATAAACGTTTTGTACTTTTCAACTTTTTTCAATATATGCTTTATTCATTCAAAAAAACTACAAGTACTAGACTTATATACACAATCAAATAAGAAGTTCCCTTGCTTCCTTAATGAGCTAGTTAAAGAGTCCATTGAAACTAACCTATATATTGTGCTTACTAACTAGATGATTCATTCATCCAATTTCTATTGCTTTATGTAGATGAAAGATACAATGCCATGTAAAGAACGAGTTGTATGTACAGAACAACTACTAGATAACTAGATTAATTAGATTGCTATTTAGAGTGTTCCATTATGATATCCCTGTCCTCAAACATAGGAGAGAACTAACTACAAGTACTATAGCTGAAACTACCGTTTCCATTACCCTTACAAACTAGATTAGTTGTCTATTGATTCATTCATTCACTTTCTATTGCTTTAGGTAGATGCAACATACAATCCCATGTAAAGAATGAGTTGTATGTCTTCCCTTTATCTAGAACAACAACTAGATCTCTAGATTAGTTAGATTGCTATATAGAGTGTTCCGTTATGATATCCCTTTCCGCAAACATAGGAGAGAACTAACTACAAGTACTAGAGTTATATACACAATCAAATAAGAAGTTCCCTTGCTTCCTTAATGAGCAAGTTAAAGAGTCCATTGAAACTAACCTATATATTGTGCTTACAAACTAGATGATTCATTCATCCACTTTCTATTGCTTTATGTAGATGAAAGATACAATGCCATGTAAAGAATGAGTTGTATGTACAGAACAACTACTAGATCACTAGATTAGTTAGATTGCTATTTAGAGTGTTCCATTATGATATCCCTTTCCTCGAACATAGGAGAGAACTAACTACAAGTACTATAGCTGAAACAAGCGTTTCCATTACCCTTACAAACTAGATTAGTTGTCTATTGATTCATTCATTCACTTTCTATTGCTTTAGGTAGATGAAATATACAATCCCATGTAAAGAATGAGTTGTATGTCTTCCCTTATCTAGAACAACAACTAGATCACTAGATTAGTTAGATTGCTATATAGAGTGTTCCTTTATGATATCCCTTTCCGCAAACATAGGAGAGAACTAACTACAAGTACTAGAGTTATATACACAATCAAATAAGAAGTTCCCTTGCTTCGTTAATGAGCAAGTTAAAGAGTCCATTGAAACTAACCTATATATTGTGCTTACTAACTAGATGATTCATTCATCCACTTTCTATTTCTTTATGTAGATGAAAGATACAATGCCATGTAAAGAATGAGTTGTATGTACAGAACAACTACTAGATCACTAGATTAGTTAGATTGCTATTTAGAGTGTTCCATTATGATATCCCTTTCCTCAAACATAGGAGAGAACTAACTACAAGTACTATAGCTGAAACTAGCGTTTCTATTACCCTTACAAACTAGATTAGTTGTCTATTGATTCACTCATTCACTTTCTATTGCTTTAGGTAGATGAAAGATACAATCCCATGTAAAGAATGAGTTGTATGTCTTCCCTTTATCTAGAACAACAACTAGATAACTAGATTAGTTAGATTGCTATATAGAGTGTTCCGTTATGATATCCCTTTCCGCAAAGATAGGAGAGAACTAACTACATGTACTAGAGTTATATACACAATCAAATAAGAAGTTCCCTTGCTTCCTTAATGAGCAAGTTAAAGAGTCCATTGAAACTAACCTATATATTGTGCTTACTAACTAGATGATTCATTCATCCACTTTCTATTGCTTTATGTAGATGAAAGATACAATGCCATGTAAAGAATGATTTGTATGTACTGAACAACTACTAGATCACTAGATTAGTTAGATTGCTATTTAGAGTGTTCCATTATGATATCCCTTTCCTCAAACATAGGAGAGAACTAACTACAAGTACTATAGCTGAAACTAGCGTTTCTATTACCCTTACAAACTAGATTAGTTGTCTATTGATTCATTCATTCACTTTCTATTGCTTTAGGTAGATGCAACATACAATCCCATGTAAAGAATGAGTTGTATGTCTTCCCTTTATCTAGAACAACAACTAGATCTCTAGATTAGTTAGATTGCTATATAGAGTGTTCCGTTATGATATCCCTTTCCGCAAACATAGGAGAGAACTAACTACAAGTACTAGAGTTATATACACAATCAAATAAGAAGTTCCCTTGCTTCCTTAATGAGCAAGTTAAAGAGTCCATTGAAACTAACCTATATATTGTGCTTACAAACTAGATGATTCATTCATCCACTTTCTATTGCTTTATGTAGATGAAAGATACAATGCCATGTAGAATGAGTTGTATGTACAGAACAACTACTAGATCACTAGATTAGTTAGATTGCTATTTAGAGTGTTCCATTATGATATCCCTTTCCTCGAACATAGGAGAGAACTAACTACAAGTACTATAGCTGAAACAAGCGTTTCCATTACCCTTACAAACTAGATTAGTTGTCTATTGATTCATTCATTCACTTTCTATTGCTTTAGGTAGATGAAATATACAATCCCATGTAAAGAATGAGTTGTATGTCTTCCCTTATCTAGAACAACAACTAGATCACTAGATTAGTTAGATTGCTATATAGAGTGTTCCTTTATGATATCCCTTTCCGCAAACATAGGAGAGAACTAACTACAAGTACTAGAGTTATATACACAGTCAACTAAGAAGTTCCCTTTCTTCCTTAATGATCAAGTTAAAGATATCATTGAAACTAACCTATATACTGTGCTTACTAACTAGATGATTCAATCATTCACTTTCTCTTGCTTTAGGTAGATGAAAGATACAATCCCATGTAAAGAATGAGTTGTATGTCTTCCCTTTATCTAGAACAACAACTAGATCACTAGATTAGTTAGATTGCTATATAGAGTGTTCCGTTATGATATCCATTTCCGCAAACATAGGAGAGAACTAACTACAAGTACTAGAGTTATATACACAATCAAATAAGAAGTTCCCTTGCTTCCTTAATAAGCAAGTTAAAGAGTCTATTGAAACTAACCTATATATTGTGCTTACTAAATACATGATTCATTCATCCACTTTCTATTTCTTTATGTAGATGAAAGATACAATGCCATGTAAAGAATGAGTTGTATGTACAGAAGAACTACTAGATCACTAGATTAGTTAGATTTCTATTTAGAGTGTTCCATTATGATATCCCTTTCCTCAAACATAGGAGAGAACTAACTACAAGTACTATAGCTGAAACTAGCGTTTCTATTACCCTTACAAACTAGATTAGTTGTCTATTGATTCACTCATTCACTTTCTATTGCTTTAGGTAGATGAAAGATACAATCCCATGTAAAGAATGAGTTGTATGTCTTCCCTTTATCTAGAACAACAACTAGATAACTAGATTAGTTAGATTGCTATGTAGAGTGTTCCGTTATGATATCCCTTTCCGCAAAGATAGGAGAGAACTAACTACATGTACTAGAGTTATATACACAATCAAATAAGAAGTTCCCTTGCTTCCTTAATGAGCAAGTTAAAGAGTCCATTGAAACTAACCTATATATTGTGCTTACTAACTAGATGATTCATTCATCCAATTTCTATTGCTTTATGTAGATGAAAGATACAATGCCATGTAAAGAACGAGTTGTATGTACAGAACAACTACTAGATAACTAGATTAATTAGATTGCTATTTAGAGTGTTCCATTATGATATCCCTGTCCTCAAACATAGGAGAGAACTAACTACAAGTACTATAGCTGAAACTAGCGTTTCCATTACCCTTACAAACTAGATTAGTTGTCTATTGATTCATTCATTCACTTTCTATTGCTTTAGGTAGATGCAACATACAATCCCATGTAAAGAATGAGTTGTATGTCTTCCCTTTATCTAGAACAACAACTAGATCTCTAGATTAGTTAGATTGCTATATAGAGTGTTCCGTTATGATATCCCTTTCCGCAAACATAGGAGAGAACTAACTACAAGTACTAGAGTTATATACACAATCAAATAAGAAGTTCCCTTGCTTCCTTAATGAGCAAGTTAAAGAGTCCATTGAAACTAACCTATATATTGTGCTTACAAACTAGATGATTCATTCATCCACTTTCTATTGCTTTATGTAGATGAAAGATACAATGCCATGTAAAGAATGAGTTGTATGTACAGAACAACTACTAGATCACTAGATTAGTTAGATTGCTATTTAGAGTGTTCCATTATGATATCCCTTTCCTCGAACATAGGAGAGAACTAACTACAAGTACTATAGCTGAAACAAGCGTTTCCATTACCCTTACAAACTAGATTAGTTGTCTATTGATTCATTCATTCACTTTCTATTGCTTTAGGTAGATGAAATATACCATCCCATGTAAAGAATGAGTTGTATGTCTTCCCTTATCTAGAACAACAACTAGATCACTAGATTAGTTAGATTGCTATAGAGTGTTCCTTTATGATATCCCTTTCCGCAAACATAGGAGAGAACTAACTACAAGTACTAGAGTTATATACACAGTCAACTAAGAAGTTCCCTTTCTTCCTTAATGATCAAGTTAAAGATATCATTGAAACTAACCTATATACTGTGCTTACTAACTAGATGATTCAATCATTCACTTTCTCTTGCTTTAGGTAGATGAAAGATACAATCCCATGTAAAGAATGAGTTGTATGTCTTCCCTTTATCTAGAACAACAACTAGATCACTAGATTAGTTAGATTGCTATATAGAGTGTTCCGTTATGATATCCATTTCCGCAAACATAGGAGAGAACTAACTACAAGTACTAGAGTTATATACACAATCAAATAAGAAGTTCCCTTGCTTCCTTAATGAGCAAGTTAAAGAGTCCATTGAAACTAACCTATATATTGTGCTTACTAACTAGATGATTCATTCATCCACTTTCTATTTCTTTATGTAGATGAAAGATACAATGCCATGTAAAGAATGAGTTGTATGTACAGAACAACTACTAGATCACTAGATTAGTTAGATTGCTATTTAGAGTGTTCCATTATGATATCCCTTTCCTCGAACATAGGAGAGAACTAACTACAAGTACTATAGCTGAAACAAGCGTTTCCATTACCCTTACAACTAGATTAGTTGTCTATTGATTCATTCATTCACTTTCTATTGCTTTAGGTAGATGAAATATACAATCCCATGTAAAGAATGAGTTGTATGTCTTCCCTTATCTAGACAACAACTAGATCACTAGATTAGTTAGATTGCTATATAGAGTGTTCCTTTATGATATCCCTTTCCGCAAACATAGGAGAGAACTAACTACAAGTACTAGAGTTATATACACAATCAACTAAGAAGTTCCCTTTCTTCCTTAATGATCAAGTTAAAGATATCATTGAAACTAACCTATATACTGTGCTTACTAACTAGATGATTCAATAATTCACTTTCTCTTGCTTTAGGTAGATGAAAGATACAATCCCATGTAAAGAATGAGTTGTATGTCTTCCCTTTATCTAGAACAACTACTAGATCACTAGATTAGTTAGATTGCTATTTAGAGTGTTCCATTATGATATCCCTTTCCTCAAACATAGGAGAGAACTAACTACAAGTACTATAGCTGAAACTAGCGTTTCTATTACCCTTACAAACTAGATTAGTTGTCTATTGATTCATTCATTCACTTTCTATTGCTTTAGGTAGATGAAAGATACAATCCCATGTAAAGAATGAGTTGTATGTCTCCCTTTATCTAGAACAACAACTAGATAACTAGATTAGTTAGATTGCTATATAGAGTGTTCCGTTATGATATCCCTTTCCGCAAAGATAGGAGAGAACTAACTACATGTACTAGAGTTATATACACAATCAAATAAGAAGTTCCCTTGCTTCCTTAATGAGCAAGTTAAAGAGTCCATTGAAACTAACCTATATATTGTGCTTACTAACTAGATGATTCATTCATCCACTTTCTATTGCTTTATGTAGATGAAAGATACAATGCCATGTAAAGAATGAGTTGTATGTACAGAACAACTACTAGATCACTAGATTAGTTAGATTGCTATTTAGAGTGTTCCGTTATGATATCCCTTTCCGCAAACATAGGAGAGAACTAACTACAAGTACTAGACTTATATACACAATCAAATAAGAAGTTCCCTTGCTTCCTTAATGAGCAAGTTAAAGAGTCCATTGAAACTAACCTATATATTGTGCTTACTAACTAGATGATTCATTCATCCACTTTCTATTGATTTATGTAGATGAAAGATACAATGCCATGTAAAGAATGAGTTGTATGTACAGAACAACTACTAGATAACTAGATTAATAAGATTTCTATTTAGAGTGTTCCATTATGATATCCCTTTCCTCAAACATAGGAGAGAACTAACTACAAGTACTATAGCTGAAACTAGCATTTCCATTACCCTTACAAACTAGATTAGTTGTCTATTGATTCATTCATTCACTTTCTATTGCTTTAGGTAGATGAAAGATACAATCCCATGTAAAGATTGAGTTGTATGTCTTCCCTTTATCTAGAACAACAACTAGATCTCTAGATTAGTTAGATTGCTATATAGAGTGTTCCGTTATGATATCCCTTTCCGCAAACATAGGAGAGAACTAACTACAAGTACTAGAGTTATATACACAATCAAATAAGAAGTTCCCTTGCTTCCTTAATGAGCAAGTTAAAGAGTCCATTGAAACCAACCTATATATTGTGCTTACTAACTAGATGATTCATTCATCCACTTTCTATTGCTTTATGTAGATGAAAGATAGAATGCCATGTAAAGAATGAGTTGTATATACAGAACAACTACTAGATCACTAGATTAGTAAGATTGCTATTTAGAGTGTTCCATTATGATATCCCTTTCCTCAAATATAGGAGAGAACTAACTACAAGTACTATAGCTGAAACTAGCGTTTCTATTACCCTTACAAACTAGATTAGTTGTCTATTGATTCATTCATTCACTTTCTATTGCTTTAGGTAGATGAAAGATACAATCCCATGTAAAGAATGAGTTGTATGTCTTCCCTTTATCTAGAACAACAACTAGATAACTAGATTAGTTAGATTGCAATATAGAGTGTTCCGTTATGATATCCCTTTCCGCAAACATAGGAGAGAACTAACTACAAGTACTAGAGTTATATACACAATCAAATAAGAAGTTCCCTTGCTTCCTTAATGAGCAAGTTAAAGAGTCCATTGAAACTAACCTATATATTGTGCTTACTAACTAGATGATTCATTCATCCACTTTCTATTGCTTTATGTAGATGAAAGATACAATGCCATGTAAAGAATGAGTTGTATGTACAGAACAACTACTAGATCACTAGATTAGTTAGATTGCTATTTAGAGTGTTCCATTATGATATCCCTTTCCTCAAATATAGGAGAGAACTAACTACAAGTACTATAGCTGAAACAAGCGTTTCCATTACCCTTACAAACTAGATTAGTTGTCTATTGATTCATTCATTCACTTTCTATTGCTTTAGGTAGATGAAATATACCATCCCATGTAAAGAATGAGTTGTATGTCTTCCCTTATCTAGAACAACAACTAGATCACTAGATTAGTTAGATTGCTATATAGAGTGTTCCTTTATGATATCCCTTTCCGCAAACATAGGAGAGAACTAACTACAAGTACTAGAGTTATATACACAGTCAACTAAGAAGTTCCCTTGCTTCCTTAATGATCAAGTTAAAGATATCATTGAAACTAACCTATATACTGTGCTTACTAACTAGATGATTCAATCATTCACTTTCTCTTGCTTTAGGTAGATGAAAGATACAATCCCATGTAAAGAATGAGTTGTATGTCTTCCCTTTATCTAGAACAACAACTAGATCACTAGATTAGTTAGATTGCTATATAGAGTGTTCCGTTATGATATCCATTTCCGCAAACATAGGAGAGAACTAACTACAAGTACTAGAGTTATATACACAATCAAATAAGAAGTTCCCTTGCTTCCTTAATGAGCAAGTTAAAGAGTCCATTGAAACTAACCTATATATTGTGCTTACTAACTAGATGATTCATTCATCCACTTTCTATTTCTTTATGTAGATGAAAGATACAATGCCATGTAAAGAATGAGTTGTATGTACAGAACAACTACTAGATCACTAGATTAGTTAGATTGCTATTTAGAGTGTTCCATTATGATATCCCTTTCCTCAAACATAGGAGAGAACTAACTACAAGTACTATAGCTGAAACTAGCGTTTCCATTACCCTTACAAACTAGATTAGTTGTCTATTGATTCATTCATTCACTTTCTATTGCTTTAGGTAGATGAAAGATACAATCCCATGTAAAGAATGAGTTGTATGTCTTCCCTTATCTAGAACAACAACTAGATCACTAGATTAGTTAGATTGCTATATAGAGTGTTCCGTTATGATATCCCTTTCCGCAAACATAGGAGAGAACTAACTACAAGTACTAGAGTTATATACACAATCAAATAAGAAGTTCCCTTGCTTCCTTAATGAGCAAGTTAAAGAGTCCATTGAAACTAACCTATATATTGTGCTTACTAACTAGATGATTCATTCATCCACTTTCTATTGCTTTATGTAGATGAAAGATACAATGCCATGTAAAGAATGAGTTGTATGTACTAGAACAACTACTAGATCACTAGATTAGTTAGATTGCTATTTAGAGTGTTCCATTATGATATCCCTTTCCTCAAACATAGGAGAGAACTAACTACAAGTACTATAGCTGAAACTAGCGTTTCTATTACCCTTACAAACTAGATTAGTTGTCTATTGATTCATTCATTCACTTTCTATTGCTTTAGGTAGATGAAAGATACAATCCCATGTAAAGAATTGAGTTGTATGTCTTCCCTTTATCTAGAACAACAACTAGATAACTAGATTAGTTAGATTGCTATATAGAGTGTTCCGTTATGATATCCCTTTCCGCAAAGATAGGAGAGAACTAACTACATGTACTAGAGTTATATACACAATCAAATAAGAAGTTCCCTTGCTTCCTTAATGAGCAAGTTAAAGAGTCCATTGAAACTAACCTATATATTGTGCTTACTAACTAGATGATTCATTCATCCACTTTCTATTGCTTTATGTAGATGAAAGATACAATGCCATGTAAAGAATGAGTTGTATGTACAGAACAACTACTAGATCACTAGATTAGTTAGATTGCTATTTAGAGTGTTCCGTTATGATATCCCTTTCCGCAAACATAGGAGAGAACTAACTACAAGTACTAGACTTATATACACAATCAAATAAGAAGTTCCCTTGCTTCCTTAATGAGCAAGTTAAAGAGTCCATTGAAACTAACCTATATATTGTGCTTACTAACTAGATGATTCATTCATCCACTTTCTATTGATTTATGTAGATGAAAGATACAATGCCATGTAAAGAATGAGTTGTATGTACAGAACAACTACTAGATAACTAGATTAATAAGATTTCTATTTAGAGTGTTCCATTATGATATCCCTTTCCTCAAACATAGGAGAGAACTAACTACAAGTACTATAGCTGAAACTAGCATTTCCATTACCCTTACAAACTAGATTAGTTGTCTATTGATTCATTCATTCACTTTCTATTGCTTTAGGTAGATGAAAGATACAATCCCATGTAAAGATTGAGTTGTATGTCTTCCCTTTATCTAGAACAACAACTAGATCTCTAGATTAGTTAGATTGCTATATAGAGTGTTCCGTTATGATATCCCTTTCCGCAAACATAGGAGAGAACTAACTACAAGTACTAGAGTTATATACACAATCAAATAAGAAGTTCCCTTGCTTCCTTAATGAGCAAGTTAAAGAGTCCATTGAAACCAACCTATATATTGTGCTTACTAACTAGATGATTCATTCATCCACTTTCTATTGCTTTATGTAGATGAAAGATAGAATGCCATGTAAAGAATGAGTTGTATATACAGAACAACTACTAGATCACTAGATTAGTAAGATTGCTATTTAGAGTGTTCCATTATGATATCCCTTTCCTCAAATATAGGAGAGAACTAACTACAAGTACTATAGCTGAAACTAGCGTTTCTATTACCCTTACAAACTAGATTAGTTGTCTATTGATTCATTCATTCACTTTCTATTGCTTTAGGTAGATGAAAGATACAATCCCATGTAAAGATTGAGTTGTATGTCTTCCATTTATATAGAACAACAACTAGATAACTAGATTAGTTAGATTGCAATATAGAGTGTTCCGTTATGATATCCCTTTCCGCAAACATAGGAGAGAACTAACTGCAAGTACTAGAGTTATATACACAATCAAATAAGAAGTTCCCTTGCTTCCTTAATGAGCAAGTTAAAGAGTCCATTGAAACTAACCTATATATTGTGCTTACTAACTAGATGATTCATTCATCCACTTTCGTTTTCTTTATGTAGATGAAAGATACAATGCCATGTAAAGAATGAGTTGTATGTACAGAACAACTACTAGATCACTAGATTAGTTAGATTGCTATTTAGAGTGTTCCATTATGATATCCCTTTCCTCAAACATAGGAGAGAACTAACTACAAGTACTATAGCTGAAACAAGCGTTTCCATTACCCTTACAAACTAGATTAGTTGTCTATTGATTCATTCATTCACTTTCTATTGCTTTAGGTAGATGAAAGATACAATCCCATGTAAAGATTGAGTTGTATGTCTTCCCTTTATCTAGAATAACAACTAGATCACTAGATTAGTTAGATTGCTATATAGAGTGTTCCGTTATGATATCCCTTTCCGCAAACATAGGACAGAACTAACTACAAGTACTAGAGTTATATACACAATCAAATAAGAAGTTCCCTTGCTTCCTTAATGAGAAAGTTAAAGAGTCCATTGAAACTAACCTATATATTGTGCTTACTAACTAGATGATTCATTCATCCACTTTCTATTGCTTTATGTAGATGAAAGATACAATGCCATGTAAAGAATGAGTTGTATGTACAGAACAACTACTAGATCACTAGATTAGTTAGATTGCTATTTAGAGTGTTCCGTTATGATATCCCTTTCCGCAAACATAGGAGAGAACTAACTACAAGTACTAGACTTATATACACAATCAAATAAGAAGTTCCCTTGCTTCCTTAATGAGCAATTTAAAGAGTCCATTGAAACTAACCTATATATTGTGCTTACTAACTAGATGATTTATTCATCCACTTTCTATTGCTTTATGTAGATGAAAGATACAATGCCATGTAAAGAATGAGTTGTATGTACAACAACTACTAGATAACTAGATTAATTAGATTGCTATTTAGAGTTTCCATTATGATATCCCTTTCCTCAAACATAGAAGAGAACTAACTACAAGTACTATAGCTGAAACTAGCGTTTCCATTACCCTTACAAACTAGATTAGTTGTCTATTGATTCATTCATTCACTTTCTATTGCTTTAGGTAGATGCAACATACAATCCCATGTAAAGAATGAGTTGTATGTCTTCCCTTTATCTAGAACAACAACTAGATCTCTAGATTAGTTAGATTGCTATATAGAGTGTTCCGTTATGATATCCCTTTCCGCAAACATAGGAGAGAACTAACTACAAGTACTAGAGTTATATACACAATCAAATAAGAAGTTCCCTTGCTTCCTTAATGAGCAAGTTAAAGAGTCCATTGAAACTAACCTATATATTGTGCTTACTAACTAGATGATTCATTCATCCACTTTCTATTGCTTTATGTAGATGAAAGATACAATGCCATGTAAAGAATGAGTTGTATGTACAGAACAACTACTAGATCACTAGATTAGTTAGATTGCTATTTAGAGTGTTCCATTATGATATCCCTTTCCTCAAATATAGGAGAGAACTAACTACAAGTACTATAGCTGAAACAAGCGTTTCCATTACCCTTACAAACTAGATTAGTTGTCTATTGATTCATTCATTCACTTTCTATTGCTTTAGGTAGATGAAAGATACAATCCCATGTAAAGAATGAGTTGTATGTCTTCCCTTATCTAGAACAACAACTAGATCACTAGATTAGTTAGATTGCTATATAGAGTGTTCCTTTATGATATCCCTTTCCGCAAACATAGGAGAGAACTAACTACAAGTACTAGAGTTATATACACAATCAACTAAGAAGTTCCCTTGCTTCCTTAATGATCAAGTTAAAGATATCATTGAAACTAACCTATCTACTGTGCTTACTAACTAGATGATTCAATCATTCACTTTCTCTTGCTTTAGGTAGATGAAAGATACAATCCCATGTAAAGAATGAGTTGTACGTCTTCCCTTTATCTAGAACAACAACTAGATCACTAGATTAGTTAGATTGCTATATAGAGTGTTCCGTTATGATATCCATTTCCGCAAACATAGGAGAGAACTAACTACAAGTACTAGAGTTATATACACAATCAAGTAAGAAGTTCCCTTGCTTCCTTAATGAGCAAGTTAAAGAGTCCATTGAAACTAACCTATATATTGTGCTTACTAACTAGATGATTCATTCATCCACTTTCTATTTCTTTATGTAGATGAAAGATACAATGCCATGTAAAGAATGAGTTGTATGTACAGAACAACTACTAGATCACTAGATTAGTTAGATTGTTATTTAGAGTGTTCCATTATGATATCCCTTTCCTCAAACATAGGAGAGAACTAACTACAAGTACTATAGCTGAAACTAGCGCTTCTATTACCCTTACAAACTAGATTAGTTGTCTATTGATTCATTCATTCACTTTCTATTGCTTTAGGTAGATGAAAGATACAATCCCATGTAAAGAATGAGTTGTATGTCTTCCCTTTATCTAGAACAACAACTAGATAACTAGATTAGTTAGATTGCTATATAGAGTGTTCCGTTATGATATCCCTTTCCGCAAAGATAGGAGAGAACTAACTACATGTACTAGAGTTATATACACAATCAAATAAGAAGTTCCCTTGCTTCCTTAATGAGCAAGTTAAAGAGTCCATTGAAACTAACCTATATATTGTGCTTACTAACTAGATGATTCATTCATCCACTTTCTATTGCTTTATGTAGATGAAAGATACAATGCCATGTAAAGAATGAGTTGTATGTACTGAACAACTACTAGATCACTAGATTAGTTAGATTGCTATTTAGAGTGTTCCATTATGATATCCCTTTCCTCAAACATAGGAGAGAACTAACTACAAGTACTATAGCTGAAACTAGCGTTTCTATTACCCTTACAAACTAGATTAGTTGTCTATTGATTCATTCATTCACTTTCTATTGCTTTAGGTAGATGAAAGATACAATCCCATGTAAAGATTGAGTTGTATGTCTTCCCTTTATCTAGAATAACAACTAGATCACTAGATTAGTTAGATTGCTATATAGAGTGTTCCGTTATGATATCCCTTTCCGCAAACATAGGAGAGAACTAACTACAAGTACTAGAGTTATATACACAATCAAATAAGAAGTTCCCTTGCTTCCTTAATGAGCAAGTTAAAGAGTCCATTTCTTAATGAGCAAGTTAAAGAGTCCATTGAAGCTTTTTTTTTTGAATGGTGCAAATATATTAAACGGGAAAAGAGTACAAAGAGTATACAAAAGCAAAGAACAACGTAAACTCACAGATGCTAACTAACCCAAACTACTAGAGAACGTAGCTTGGTTGCAACCGCGGGCCTCGTTAAAACCCAATCACGGAAAAACCCATTGGGAAAAACCGTGCCTGGGAAAAAGAGTGCCTGAGCGTTAATGTTGCGGGAACCTATAATAGGGAAGACCAAACATGTCCCTAAATACAAGACTACAAACACTAGCAGGAGCGGTATCCCAAAAGCCATCCGTCGCCAAATTGGAGAGAGCATCCGCAACGGAATTGCCTTCCCTATAAATATGAGAGACCTTGAACTCCATAGCGTTTAGACACTCCAGAATTCTTAGCCACTGATTTCTGTACTTCCAAGGAACCTGCGAAGAACGAGTGCTGAGCAGATTGACAACATAGCTAGAGTCAGATTCCAGCCATAAATGGTGCCATCCACGAGAGAAAGCAATCAAGATAGCATGCATAGACGCAATTAACTCAGCCTCAAATGCGAAAAGGCAGCCCACGTGACGAACAAAGCACCCCAGAACAACACCACTCGAGTCTCGAAAGACTCCCGCTGCCGTAGAGTCACCCGGCGCCCCCATAGAGCTCCCATCTGTATTGCATTTAACCCAACCATGGCCTGGGGGATACCAACGCACCTCAATGATATCCCGAAACCTCCTAGGGCAGCCTTTAATACGGAAAGAGTGCAAAACCTGAAGATCACTCTGAGAGTTGGACATCACTCCAAGAGAAAAAGAGTCCGCCTCCCCAACTAAACTCCAGATCGAAAGAAGAATAGCATGTTTGGAAATTACTATGTTCTCAAACAGAAACCGATTCCTGGCCGTCCACAAAGCCCAACAGGTGGTGATAAAAGTGAGCTTCCAAATCGACAGAACCTGCGGGCTAAAAGTGAAGCTCATAGCATATAACAAAAACTCACCAAAGCTAGAGCAACATCTAAAAGGCACCTGAAATAAATCAAAAATAGGCTGCCAAATCATAATAGCAAAAGAACAAGAAACCAAGAAATGATGGTGACAATCTAAATCAGCAAAGCAAAAGATACAAACGGAGGGGCCAATGAAACCACGAGTCTGGAGCTTCTCCCAAGTTGGAAGAGAGCCATGAACCGCTTTCCAAACCATAGTTGAACGCCTAGGAGGGATAAACGAAGACCAGATCCAAGAGCCCCATGTAGCTTCCGGATAATGCTCTCTAAAGAAATGATATGCAGCTTTTGAGGAAATCGCACCATCCAAAGTCTCAGTCCAAATGCATTTGTCAGAATCCATGGGTGCAAGATGGTAATCCAGAACATCCTGAGTAACTGCTGGGAAGGCAGCCCTAAACGAGTCAGAAATTAACCAACCCAATGGAGTCCAGTAATCACTTATTGTGAACTCAAAGTGCGATCGTAGGTGATCCGGAATACCTACACGGTCAGCAATAATGTAGCCTAGCCAGTTATCAAGCCAAAAACGAATGGTAGAACCTTGAGAAACCAACCACCGAGAGGAAGAAGCAAGTTTAGGCAAACAATCTCGAAAACCGAACCAGATAGACGAAGTAACATAGGAGCGCAACTGGCTGCCCCGAAGAAACCTGTGACGAAAAACCTCCAAGTAAGGGATCTTAGCCACCCAGATATCCCACGTGAGCCTTGCAAGATAGCTTAAATTTGCTGCAAACAAAGAGCGTAATCCCAAACCGCCCTCCAGCTTGGGCGCACAACACTTCTTCCAAGAGACTGAAACAATAGCTTTCTTAAGAATATTGCCCGTGAAAACAAAATTCCTTATGCTAGCTTCCATGCGTTTAAGTAAAGAGACCGGCCAGCGATATCATCATGGAATGAACAAAGGCGCCCTGAATCACAGATTGAACAAGGCAAACCCGACCAGCCATAGAGAGGGACGAACCTTTCCACTTGCTGAACTTTGAGATTATAGAGTCAGCAAGTGCCTGGAGATGCCGAACCCGAGGAGCTCCTCTGAACAAAGGGACGCCGAGATAAGTGAAAGGAAGGCTACCCTCCACAATTCCCAATAATCTACACATCCTTAAACGGCGTGCACGAGATATGTAGGTGCTAAAATAAGCCCGAGACTTCTGGGGATTGAAGACTTGGCCCGACCAAGCTGCATATTGTGTGAAAATTCGAAGGAGAGCTCGGCAATTAGCTTGTGTCGCCCTACAAAAAACAATTACATCATCTGCATATAAAAGATGAGAGGGAAAGGAAATATTTCGACCAAGAAAAAGACTAGAGAGCTCCCCTGAGTTGGCTGCCCTTGCAATCATCTTGCTCAAAACTTCTTCCGCCACACAAAAAAGCAAAGGGGATAAAGGGTCCCCTTGACGCACTCCTTGTGAACAACTAAAGTATCCCTCAGGAGCCCCGTTGATCAAAATAGAAAGCTTGGCAGAGTGAAGCAAATAATCAATCCAAGCGACAAAAGTTGGAGAGAAACCGAGAAGCGACAGAACTCGAAGAAGAAAAGACCAGCGAAGAGTGTCAAAAGCTTTCCGAATGTCAACTTTTAAAATCAAGTTCCCGTTCGAGCATCTACGTCCAAGACCATTAACTCCTTCAGAGGCTAGTGCAATACAATCATGGATACGTCTTCCAGGGATAAAACCAAACTGATGGAAAGAAAGAGTAGCAGAAAGAATAGGACCTAACCTGTCCGCTAAAATCTTCGTAATGATCTTGTACAAAAAATTGCCAAGAACAATAGGGCGATAATCCTCAATGCGCACCGCATCTTGCACCTTTGGAATTAAAGTGACAAAGCTAGAATTTAGCCCGGAAGGGAAGGAACCATGCACAAAGAAAGCACGAATCGCCGCACAAGTTTCAGGACCAATGATATGCCACATTGACTGATAGAAACGACCACCAAAGCCGTCCGGACTAGGAGCACTATCTGGGGACATACCAAACACCACATTGCGAATATCCTCCTCCGTGGGGACCATAAGTAACTGATGATTCTGCCCATTTGTAATAACCGGATGAATGACACCCTCCAAGCCATCGAAGGAACTAGAAGCCGCTGGATTCTGCGTAAAAAGTTGCTCATAGTAAGCAATAATATGATTCTTAATGGCTGTCGCATCATGAGACAAATCCTCCCCAATACGTAGAATAGAAATTCCCATCTTCCCTTGGCGAATCTTTAAAGAGCGATGAAAGAAGCTCGTGTTCCTGTCACCATCTTTGAGCCAAGAAGCTCGACATTTTTGACGCAAGAAAATTGATTCTTGATGCAACACCTCATTTAGTTTACGCAATGCCACCAGCTCCTGACCATGGAAAACATGCGGTGAATCAGAGGAAGCTAGAAGTTGTTGAATCCCCTCCAATTCAGTCTTAGCCTCAGTGATGCGAACTTTAATATCACCAAAAACAGTGAGATTCCACTCCCTTAAAGAAGTTTTCAGCCTCTTAAGCTTCCGCTGAACCAAGGAACAAGCCCCCATCGCAGTCAACGGCGAATTCCAAGATTGCTTTATTAAATCCTCACAAGCTTTGTGTGAAAGCCACATTACCTGGAATCTAAAAGGGCGAGGCTTCGAGATAACACCCAACGGAGAGCAACCAAGGAAAAGGGGGCTATGATCAGAGCAAGCTCTTAAACCCACCTTAACATTCACCGCCTCCCAAAGGTCAATAAAACTTTGCGTAGCTAGGACACGGTCTATACGAGTTTCCAGATAACCATGAGAGAAACGATGATTAGACCAGGTGAAGAAAGGTCCCACACTAGGTAAATCCAGGAAATCACCATCATTAATGAAGGACTGAGCCGAGGGACAAAACGAGAAGCATTAGCAGCCGAAGTCGAAGAAGAAGGGCGCCAAACCAGACCAGCAGCTTGCGTACGGCCAGAAACAGTAGAGGCCGGATTATTACCCCTCGAAGTAGAGGAACTAGGAATACTGACAATGTTCGAACTAGGTGAGGCGTTACTAATTGCTGAAGTTGCAACACGAGTAGAAGAAGCTGTAGCGCCACCAATATTAGCACGAGAAGAAGCATGAACAACTTCAGCTGTAGAATCTGGCATAGCATTATCCGAACGGGGAGATGAAGGAGTGGAACTGGGAGCCCCGGTATCTTTGTTCCGGTTGCAAGCTTCAGTTGCATGACCAACCGCTTGGCAAGTAATACAAAACGCAGGCAGCTCCTCATAGAGTGTTCCGTTATGATATCCATTTCCGCAAACATAGGAGAGAACTAACTACAAGTACTAGAGTTATATACACAATCAAGTAAGAAGTTCCCTTGCTTCCTTAATGAGCAAGTTAAAGAGTCCATTGAAACTAACCTATATATTGTGCTTACTAACTAGATGATTCATTCATCCACTTTCTATTTCTTTATGTAGATGAAAGATACAATGCCATGTAAAGAATGAGTTGTATGTACAGAACAACTACTAGATCACTAGATTAGTTAGATTGTTATTTAGAGTGTTCCATTATGATATCCCTTTCCTCAAACATAGGAGAGAACTAACTACAAGTACTATAGCTGAAACTAGCGCTTCTATTACCCTTACAAACTAGATTAGTTGTCTATTGATTCATTCATTCACTTTCTATTGCTTTAGGTAGATGAAAGATACAATCCCATGTAAAGAATGAGTTGTATGTCTTCCCTTTATCTAGAACAACAACTAGATAACTAGATTAGTTAGATTGCGATATAGAGTGTTCCGTTATGATATCCCTTTCCGCAAAGATAGGAGAGAACTAACTACATGTACTAGAGTTATATACACAATCAAATAAGAAGTTCCCTTGCTTCCTTAATGAGCAAGTTAAAGAGTCCATTGAAACTAACCTATATATTGTGCTTACTAACTAGATGATTCATTCATCCACTTTCTATTGCTTTATGTAGATGAAAGATACAATGCCATGTAAAGAATGAGTTGTATGTACTGAACAACTACTAGATCACTAGATTAGTTAGATTGCTATTTAGAGTGTTCCATTATGATATCCCTTTCCTCAAACATAGGAGAGAACTAACTACAAGTACTATAGCTGAAACTAGCGTTTCTATTACCCTTACAAACTAGATTAGTTGTCTATTGATTCATTCATTCACTTTCTATTGCTTTAGGTAGATGAAAGATACAATCCCATGTAAAGATTGAGTTGTATGTCTTCCCTTTATCTAGAATAACAACTAGATCACTAGATTAGTTAGATTGCTATATAGAGTGTTCCGTTATGATATCCCTTTCCGCAAACATAGGAGAGAACTAACTACAAGTACTAGAGTTATATACACAATCAAATAAGAAGTTCCCTTGCTTCCTTAATGAGCAAGTTAAAGAGTCCATTTAAACTAACCTATATATTGTGCTTACTAACTAGATGATTCATTCATCCACTTTCTTTTTCTTTATGTAGATGAAAGATACAATGCCATGTAAAGAATGAGTTGTATGTACAGAACAACTACTAGATCACTAGATTAGTTAGATTGCTATTTAGAGTGTTCCGTTATGATATCCCTTTCCGCAAACATAGGAGAGAACTAACTACAAGTACTAGACTTATATACACAATCAAATAAGAAGTTCCCTTGCTTCCTTAATGAGCAAGTTAAAGAGCCCATTGAAACTAACCTATATATTCTGCTTACTAACTAGATGATTCATTCATCCACTTTCTATTGCTTTATGTAGATGAAAGATACAATGCCATGTAAAGAATGAGTTGTATGTACAGAACAACTACTAGATAACTAGATTAATAAGATTTCTATTTAGAGTGTTCCATTATGATATCCCTTTCCTCAAACATAGGAGAGAACTAACTACAAGTACTATAGCTGAAACTAGCATTTCCATTACCCTTACAAACTAGATTAGTTGTCTATTGATTCATTCATTCACTTTCTATTGCTTTAGGTAGATGCAACATACAATCCCATGTAAAGAATGAGTTGTATGTCTTCCCTTTATCTAGAACAACAACTAGATCTCTAGATTAGTTAGATTGCTATATAGAGTGTTCCGTTATGATATCCCTTTCCGCAAACATAGGAGAGAACTAACTACAAGTACTAGAGTTATATACACAATCAAATAAGAAGTTCCCTTGCTTCCTTAATGAGCAAGTTAAAGAGTCCATTGAAACCAACCTATATATTGTGCTTACTAACTAGATGATTCATTCATCCACTTTCTATTGCTTTATGTAGATGAAAGATACAATGCCATGTAAAGAATGAGTTGTATATACAGAACAACTACTAGATCACTAGATTAGTAAGATTGCTATTTAGAGTGTTCCATTATGATATCCCTTTCCTCAAATATAGGAGAGAACTAACTACAAGTACTATAGCTGAAACTAGCGTTTCTATTACCCTTACAAACTAGATTAGTTGTCTATTGATTCATTCATTCACTTTCTATTGCTTTAGGTAGATGAAAGATACAATCCCATGTAAAGATTGAGTTGTATGTCTTCCATTTATATAGAAAAACAAATAGATAACTAGATTAGTTAGATTGCAATATAGAGTGTTCCGTTATGATATCCCTTTCCGCAAACATAGGAGAGAACTAACTGCAAGTACTAGAGTTATATACACAATCAAATAAGAAGTTCCCTTGCTTCCTTAATGAGCAAGTTAAAGAGTCCATTGAAACTAACCTATATATTGTGCTTACTAACTAGATGATTCATTCATCCACTTTCGTTTTCTTTATGTAGATGAAAGATACAATGCCATGTAAAGAATGAGTTGTATGTACAGAACAACTACTAGATCACTAGATTAGTTAGATTGCTATTTAGAGTGTTCCATTATGATATCCCTTTCCTCAAACATAGGAGAGAACTAACTACAAGTACTATAGCTGAAACAAGCGTTTCCATTACCCTTACAAACTAGATTAGTTGTCTATTGATTCATTCATTCACTTTCTATTGCTTTAGGTAGATGAAAGATACAATCCCATGTAAAGATTGAGTTGTATGTCTTCCCTTATCTAGAATAACAACTAGATCACTAGATTAGTTAGATTGCTATATAGAGTGTTCCGTTATGATATCCCTTTCCGCAAACATAGGACAGAACTAACTACAAGTACTAGAGTTATATACACAATCAAATAAGAAGTTCCCTTGCTTCCTTAATGAGAAAGTTAAAGAGTCCATTGAAACTAACCTATATATTGTGCTTACTAACTAGATGATTCATTCATCCACTTTCTATTGCTTTATGTAGATGAAAGATACAATGCCATGTAAAGAATGAGTTGTATGTACAGAACAACTACTAGATCACTAGATTAGTTAGATTGCTATTTAGAGTGTTCCGTTATGATATCCCTTTCCGCAAACATAGGAGAGAACTAACTA
>CM051455.1:66295461-66345325 GCA_028274465.1 Plantago ovata
TGAAACTAACCTATATAATTGTGCTTACTACTAGATTATTCTTCATCACTTTCTATTGCTTTATGTAGATGAAAGAGACAATGCCATGTAAAGAAATGAGTTTATGTAAGAACACTACTAGATCACTAGATAGTTTGATTGCTATTTAGAGTTCCGTTATGATGATACCTTTCGCAAACAAGAGGAAGAGAACTACTACAAGTACTAGAGTTATACACAATCAAATAAGAAGTTCCCTTGCTTCTTAAGAGCAAGTTAAAGAGTCCATTGAAACTAACCTATATATTGTTGCTTACTAACTAGATGATTGATTCATCCACTTTCTATGCTTTAGTAATAGGAAAGATACAATGCCATGTAAAGAATGAGTTGTACGTACAGAACAACTACTAGATCACTAAAGTTAGATGCTATTTAGAGTGTTCCATTATGATATCCCTTTCCTCCTTTCCTCAATATAGGAGAGAACTAACTACAAGTACTTAGGCTGAAACTAGCGTTTCCATTACCCTTAAAAACTAGATTAGTTGTCTATTGATTCATTCATTCACTTTCTATTGCTTAAGGTAGATGAAACATACAATCCCATGTAAAGAATGAGTTGTATGTCTTGCCCTTTATCTAGAACAACAACTAGATCACTAGATTAGTTAGATTGCTAGATATAGTGGTTCCGTTATGATATCCCTTTCCGCAAACATAGGAGAGAACTAACTACAAGTACTAGAGTTATAAAACAATCAAATAAGAAGTTCCCTTGCTTCCTTAATGAGCAAGTTAAAGAGTCCATTGAAACTAACCTATCTATTGTGCTTACTACTAGATGATTCATTCATCCACTTTCTATTTGCTTTAGGTAGATGAAAGATACAATGCCATGTAAAGAATGAGTTGTAATGTACTGAACAACTACTAGATCACTAGATTAGTTAATTGCTATTTAGAGTGTTCCGTTATGATATCCCTTTCCGCAAACATAGGAGAACTAACTACAGTCGAGACTTATATACACAATCAAATAAGAAGTTCCCTTGCTTTCTTAATGAGCAAGTTAAAGAGTCCATTGAAACTAACCTATATATTGTGCTTACTAACTAGATTATTTATTCATCCACTTTCTATTGCTTGATGTAGATGAAAGATACAATGCCATGTAAAGAATGAGTTGTATGTACAGAACAACTACTAGATAACTAGATTAATTAGATTGCTATTTAGAGTGTTCCATTATGATATCCCTTTCCTCAAACATAGGAGAGAACTAACTACAAGTACTATAGCTGAAACTAGCGTTTCATTACCCTTACAAACTAGATTAGTTGTCTATTGATTCATTCATTCACTTTCTATTGCTTTAGGTAGATGCAACATACAATCCCATGTAAAGAATGAGTTGTATGTCTTCCCTTTATCTAGAACAACAACTAGATCTCTAGATTAGTTAGATTGCTATATAGAGTGTTCCGTTATGATATCCCTTTCCGCAAAGATAGGAGAGAACTAACTACAAGTACTAGAGTTATATACACAATTAAATAAGAAGTTCCCTTGCTTCCTTAATGATCAAGTTAAAGATATCGTTGAAACTAACCTATCTACTGTGCTTACTAACTAGATGATTCAATCATTCACTTTCTCTTGCTTTAGGTAGATGAAAGATACAATCCCATGTAAAGAATGAGTTGTACGTCTTCCCTTTATCTAGAACAACAACTAAATCACTAGATTAGTTAGATTGCTATATAGAGTGTTCCGTTATGATATCCATTTCCGCAAACATAGGAGAGAACTAACTACAAGTACTAGAGTTATATACACAATCAAATAAGAAGTTCCCTTGCTTCCTTAATGAGCAAGTTAAAGAGTCCATTGAAACTAACCTATATATTGTGCTTACTAACTAGATGATTCATTCATCCACTTTCTATTGCTTTATGTAGATGAAAGATACAATGCCATGTAAAGAATGAGTTGTATGTACAGAACAACTACTAGATCACTAGATTAGTTAGATTGCTATTTAGAGTGTTCCATTATGATATCCCTTTCCTCAAACATAGGAGAGAACTAACTACAAGTACTATAGCTGAAACTAGCGTTTCTATTACCCTTACAAACTAGATTAGTTGTCTATTGATTCATTCATTCACTTTCTATTGCTTTAGGTAGATGCAACATACAATCCCATGTAAAGAATGAGTTGTATGTCTTCCCTTTATCTAGAACAACAACTAGATCTCTAGATTAGTTAGATTGCTATATAGAGTGTTCCGTTATGATATCCCTTTCCGCAAACATAGGAGAGAACTAACTACAAGTACTAGAGTTATATACACAATCAAATAAGAAGTTCCCTTGCTTCCTTAATGAGCAAGTTAAAGAGTCCATTGAAACTAACCTATATATTGTGCTTACTAACTAGATGATTCATTCATCCACTTTCTATTGCTTTATGTAGATGAAAGATACAATGCCATGTAAAGAATGAGTTGTATGTACAGAACAACTACTAGATCACTAGATTAGTTAGATTGCTATTTAGAGTGTTCCATTATGATATCCCTTTCCTCAAATATAGGACAGAACTAACTACAAGTACTATAGCTGAAACAAGCGTTTCCATTACCCTTACAAACTAGATTAGTTGTCTATTGATTCATTCATTCACTTTCTATTGCTTTAGGTAGATGAAAGATACAATCCCATGTAAAGAATGAGTTGTATGTCTTCCCTTATCTAGAACAACAACTAGATCACTAGATTAGTTAGATTGCTATATAGAGTGTTCCTTTATGATATCCCTTTCCGCAAACATAGGAGAGAACTAACTACAAGTACTAGAGTTATATACACAATCAACTAAGAAGTTCCCTTGCTTCCTTAATGATCAAGTTAAAGATATCATTGAAACTAACCTATCTACTGTGCTTACTAACTAGATGATTCAATCATTCACTTTCTCTTGCTTTAGGTAGATGAAAGATACAATCCCATGTAAAGAATGAGATGTACGTCTTCCCTTTATCTAGAACAACAACTAGATCACTAGATTAGTTAGATTGCTATATAGAGTGTTCCGTTATGATATCCATTTCCGCAAACATAGGAGAGAACTAACTACAAGTACTAGAGTTATATACACAATCAAATAAGAAGTTCCCTTGCTTCCTTAATGAGCAAGTTAAAGAGTCCATTGAAACTAACCTATATATTGTGCTTACTAACTAGATGATTCATTCATCCACTTTCTATTTCTTTATGTAGATGAAAGATACAATGCCATGTAAAGAATGAGTTGTATGTACAGAACAACTACTAGATCACTAGATTAGTTAGATTGTTATTTAGAGTGTTCCATTATGATATCCCTTTCCTCAAACATAGGAGAGAACTAACTACAAGTACTATAGCTGAAACTAGCGTTTCTATTACCCTTACAAACTAGATTAGTTGTCTATTGATTCATTCATTCACTTTCTATTGCTTTAGGTAGATGCAACATACAATCCCATGTAAAGAATGAGTTGTATGTCTTCCCTTTATCTAGAACAACAACTAGATCTCTAGATTAGTTAGATTGCTATATAGAGTGTTCCGTTATGATATCCCTTTCCGCAAAGATAGGAGAGAACTAACTACAAGTACTAGAGTTATATACACAATTAAATAAGAAGTTCCCTTGCTTCCTTAATGATCAAGTTAAAGATATCATTGAAACTAACCTATCTACTGTGCTTACTAACTAGATGATTCAATCATTCACTTTCTCTTGCTTTAGGTAGATGAAAGATACAATCCCATGTAAAGAATGAGTTGTACGTCTTCCCTTTATCTAGAACAACAACTAAATCACTAGATTAGTTAGATTGCTATATAGAGTGTTCCGTTATGATATCCATTTCCGCAAACATAGGAGAGAACTAACTACAAGTACTAGAGTTATATACACAATCAAATAAGAAGTTCCCTTGCTTCCTTAATGAGCAAGTTAAAGAGTCCATTGAAACTAACCTATATATTGTGCTTACTAACTAGATGATTCATTCATCCACTTTCTATTGCTTTATGTAGATGAAAGATACAATGCCATGTAAAGAATGAGTTGTATGTACAGAACAACTACTAGATCACTAGATTAGTTGGATTGCTATTTAGAGTGTTCCGTTATGATATCCCTTTCCGCAAACATAGGAGAGAACTAACTACAAGTACTAGACTTATATACACAATCAAATAAGAAGTTCCCTTGCTTCCTTAATGAGCAAGTTAAAGAGTCCATTGAAACTAACCTATATATTGTGCTTACTAACTAGATGATTTATTCATCCACTTTCTATTGCTTTATGTAGATGAAAGATACAATGCCATGTAAAGAATGAGTTGTATGTACAGAACAACTACTAGATCACTAGATTAGTTAGATTGTTATTTACAGTGTTCCATTATGATATCCCTTTCCTCAAACATAGGAGAGAACTAACTACAAGTACTATAGCTGAAACTAGCGTTTCTATTACCCTTACAAACTAGATTAGTTGTCTATTGATTCATTCATTCACTTTCTATTGCTTTAGGTAGATGCAACATACAATCCCATGTAAAGAATGAGTTGTATGTCTTCCCTTTATCTAGAACAACAACTAGATCTCTAGATTAGTTAGATTGCTATATAGAGTGTTCCGTTATGATATCCCTTTCCGCAAACATAGGAGAGAACTAACTACAAGTACTAGAGTTATATACACAATCAAATAAGAAGTTCCCTTGCTTCCTTAATGAGCAAGTTAAAGAGTCCATTGAAACTAACCTATATATTGTGCTTACTAACTAGATGATTCATTCATCCACTTTCTATTGCTTTATGTAGATGAAAGATACAATGCCATGTAAAGAATGAGTTGTATGTACAGAACAACTACTAGATCACTAGATTAGTTAGATTGCTATTTAGAGTGTTCCATTATGATATCCCTTTCCTCAAATATAGGACAGAACTAACTACAAGTACTATAGCTGAAACAAGCGTTTCCATTACCCTTACAAACTAGATTAGTTGTCTATTGATTCATTCATTCACTTTCTATTGCTTTAGGTAGATGAAAGATACAATCCCATGTAAAGAATGAGTTGTATGTCTTCCCTTATCTAGAACAACAACTAGATCACTAGATTAGTTAGATTGCTATATAGAGTGTTCCTTTATGATATCCCTTTCCGCAAACATAGGCGAGAACTAACTACAAGTACTAGAGTTATATACACAATCAACTAAGAAGTTCCCTTGCTTCCTTAATGATCAAGTTAAAGATATCATTGAAACTAACCTATCTACTTTGCTTACTAACTAGATGATTCAATCATTCACTTTCTCTTGCTTTAGGTAGATGAAAGATACAATCCCATGTAAAGAATGAGATGTACGTCTTCCCTTTATCTAGAACAACAACTAGATCACTAGATTAGTTAGATTGCTATATAGAGTGTTCCGTTATGATATCCATTTCCGCAAACATAGGAGAGAACTAACTACAAGTACTAGAGTTATATAGACAATCAAATAAGAAGTTCCCTTGCTTCCTTAATGAGCAAGTTAAAGAGTCCATTGAAACTAACCTATATATTGTGCTTACTAACTAGATGATTCATTCATCCACTTTCTATTTCTTTATGTAGATGAAAGATACAATGCCATGTAAAGAATGAGTTGTATGTACAGAACAACTACTAGATCACTAGATTAGTTAGATTGTTATTTAGAGTGTTCCATTATGATATCCCTTTCCTCAAACATAGGAGAGAACTAACTACAAGTACTATAGCTGAAACTAGCGTTTCTATTACCCTTACAAACTAGATTAGTTGTCTATTGATTCATTCATTCACTTTCTATTGCTTTAGGTAGATGCAACATACAATCCCATGTAAAGAATGAGTTGTATGTCTTCCCTTTATCTAGAACAACAACTAGATCTCTAGATTAGTTAGATTGCTATATAGAGTGTTCCGTTATGATATCCCTTTCCGCAAACATAGGAGAGAACTAACTACAAGTACTAGAGTTATATACACAATCAAATAAGAAGTTCCCTTGCTTCCTTAATGAGCAAGTTAAAGAGTCCATTGAAACTAACCTATATATTGTGCTTACTAACTAGATGATTCATTCATCCACTTTCTATTGCTTTATGTAGATGAAAGATACAATGCCATGTAAAGAATGAGTTGTATGTACAGAACAACTACTATATCACTAGATTAGTTAGATTGCTATTTAGAGTGTTCCATTATGATATCCCTTTCCTCAAATATAGGAGAGAACTAACTACAAGTACTATAGCTGAAACAAGCGTTTCCATTACCCTTACAAACTAGATTAGTTGTCTATTGATTCATTCATTCACTTTCTATTGCTTTAGGTAGATGAAAGATACAATCCCATGTAAAGAATGAGTTGTATGTTTTCCCTTATCTAGAACAACAACTAGATCACTAGATTAGTTAGATTGTTATATAGAGTGTTCCTTTATGATATCCCTTTCCGCAAACATAGGAGAGAACTAACTACAAGTACTAGAGTTATATACACAATCAACTAAGAAGTTCCCTTGCTTCCTTAATGATCAAGTTAAAGTTATCATTGAAACTAACCTATCTACTGTGCTTACTAACTAGATGATTCAATCATTCACTTTCTCTTGCTTTAGGTAGATGAAAGATACAATCCCATGTAAAGAATGAGTTGTACGTCTTCCCTTTATCTAGAACAACAACTAGATCACTAGATTAGTTATATTGCTATATAGAGTGTTCCGTTATGATATCCATTTCCGCAAACATAGGAGAGAACTAACTACAAGTACTAGAGTTATATACACAATCAAATAAGAAGTTCCCTTGCTTCCTTAATGAGCAAGTTAAAGAGTCCATTGAAACTAACCTATATATTGTGCTTACTAACTAGATGATTCATTCATCCACTTTCTATTGCTTTATGTAGATGAAAGATACAATGCCATGTAAAGAATGAGTTGTATGTACAGAACAACTACTAGATCACTAGATTAGTTGGATTGCTATTTAGAGTGTTCCGTTATGATATCCCTTTCCGCAAACATAGGAGAGAACTAACTACAAGTACTAGACTTATATACACAATCAAATAAGAAGTTCCCTTGCTTCCTTAATGAGCAAGTTAAAGAGTCCATTGAAACTAACCTATATATTGTGCTTACTAACTAGATGATTTATTCATCCACTTTCTATTGCTTTATGTAGATGAAAGATACAATGCCATGTAAAGAATGAGTTGTATGTACAGAACAACTACTAGATCACTAGATTAGTTAGATTGTTATTTAGAGTGTTCCATTATGATATCCCTTTCCTCAAACATAGGAGAGAACTAACTACAAGTACTATAGCTGAAACTAGCGTTTCTATTACCCTTACAAACTAGATTAGTTGTCTATTGATTCATTCATTCACTTTCTATTGCTTTAGGTAGATGCAACATACAATCCCATGTAAAGAATGAGTTGTATGTCTTCCCTTTATCTAGAACAACAACTAGATCTCTAGATTAGTTAGATTGCTATATAGAGTGTTCCGTTATGATATCCCTTTCCGCAAACATAGGAGAGAACTAACTACAAGTACTAGAGTTATATACACAATCAAATAAGAAGTTCCCTTGCTTCCTTAATGAGCAAGTTAAAGAGTCCATTGAAACTAACCTATATATTGTGCTTACTAACTAGATGATTCATTCATCCACTTTCTATTGCTTTATGTAGATGAAAGATACAATGCCATGTAAAGAATGAGTTGTATGTACAGAACAACTACTAGATCACTAGATTAGTTAGATTGCTATTTAGAGTGTTCCATTATGATATCCCTTTCCTCAAACATAGGAGAGAACTAACTACAAGTACTATAGCTGAAACTAGCGTTTCTATTACCCTTACAAACTAGATTAGTTGTCTATTGATTCATTCATTCACTTTCTATTGCTTTAGGTAGATGCAACATACAATCCCATGTAAAGAATGAGTTGTATGTCTTCCCTTTATCTAGAACAACAACTAGATCTCTAGATTAGTTAGATTGCTATATAGAGTGTTCCGTTATGATATCCCTTTCCGCAAACATAGGAGAGAACTAACTACAAGTACTAGAGTTATATACACAATCAAATAAGAAGTTCCCTTGCTTCCTTAATGAGCAAGTTAAAGAGTCCATTGAAACTAACCTATATATTGTGCTTACTAACTAGATGATTCATTCATCCACTTTCTATTGCTTTATGTAGATGAAAGATACAATGCCATGTAAAGAATGAGTTGTATGTACAGAACAACTACTAGATCACTAGATTAGTTAGATTGCTATTTAGAGTGTTCCATTATGATATCCCTTTCCTCAAATATAGGACAGAACTAACTACAAGTACTATAGCTGAAAAAGGCGTTTCCATTACCCTTACAAACTAGATTAGTTGTCTATTGATTCATTCATTCACTTTCTATTGCTTTAGGTAGATGAAAGATACAATCCCATGTAAAGAATGAGTTGTATGTCTTCCCTTATCTAGAACAACAACTAGATCACTAGATTAGTTAGATTGCTATATAGAGTGTTCCTTTATGATATCCCTTTCCGCAAACATAGGAGAGAACTAACTACAAGTACTAGAGTTATATACACAATCAACTAAGAAGTTCCCTTGCTTCCTTAATGATCAAGTTAAAGATATCATTGAAACTAACCTATCTACTGTGCTTACTAACTAGATGATTCAATCATTCACTTTCTCTTGCTTTAGGTAGATGAAAGATACAATCCCATGTAAAGAATGAGTTGTACGTCTTCCCTTTATCTAGAACAACAACTAGATCACTAGATTAGTTAGATTGCTATATAGAGTGTTCCGTTATGATATCCATTTCCGCAAACATAGGAGAGAACTAACTACAAGTACTAGAGTTATATACACAATCAAATAAGAAGTTCCCTTGCTTCCTTAATGAGCAAGTTAAAGAGTCCATTGAAACTAACCTATATATTGTGCTTACTAACTAGATGATTCATTCATCCACTTTCTATTTCTTTATGTAGATGAAAGATACAATGCCATGTAAAGAATGAGTTGTATGTACAGAACAACTACTAGATCACTAGATTAGTTAGATTGTTATTTAGAGTGTTCCATTATGATATCCCTTTCCTCAAACATAGGAGAGAACTAACTACAAGTACTATAGCTGAAACTAGCGTTTCTATTACCCTTACAAACTAGATTAGTTGTCTATTGATTCATTCATTCACTTTCTATTGCTTTAGGTAGATGCAACATACAATCCCATGTAAAGAATGAGTTGTATGTCTTCCCTTTATCTAGAACAACAACTAGATCTCTAGATTAGTTAGATTGCTATATAGAGTGTTCCGTTATGATATCCCTTTCCGCAAACATAGGAGAGAACTAACTACAAGTACTAGAGTTATATACACAATCAAATAAGAAGTTCCCTTGCTTCCTTAATGAGCAAGTTAAAGAGTCCATTGAAACTAACCTATATATTGTGCTTACTAACTAGATGATTCATTCATCCACTTTCTATTGCTTTATGTAGATGAAAGATACAATGCCATGTAAAGAATGAGTTGTATGTACAGAACAACTACTAGATCACTAGATTAGTTAGATTGCTATTTAGAGTGTTCCATTATGATATCCCTTTCCTCAAATATAGGACAGAACTAACTACAAGTACTATAGCTGAAACAAGCGTTTCCATTACCCTTACAAACTAGATTAGTTGTCTATTGATTCATTCATTCACTTTCTATTGCTTTAGGTAGATGAAAGATACAATCCCATGTAAAGAATGAGTTGTATGTCTTCCCTTATCTAGAACAACAACTAGATCACTAGATTAGTTAGATTGCTATATAGAGTGTTCCTTTATGATATCCCTTTCCGCAAACATAGGAGAGAACTAACTACAAGTACTAGAGTTATATACACAATCAACTAAGAAGTTCCCTTGCTTCCTTAATGATCAAGTTAAAGATATCATTGAAACTAACCTATCTACTGTGCTTACTAACTAGATGATTCAATCATTCACTTTCTCTTGCTTTAGGTAGATGAAAGATACAATCCCATGTAAAGAATGAGTTGTACGTCTTCCCTTTATCTAGAACAACAACTAGATCACTAGATTAGTTAGATTGCTATATAGAGTGTTCCGTTATGATATCCATTTCCGCAAACATAGGAGAGAACTAACTACAAGTACTAGAGTTATATACACAATCAAATAAGAAGTTCCCTTGCTTCCTTAATGAGCAAGTTAAAGAGTCCATTGAAACTAACCTATATATTGTGCTTACTAACTAGATGATTCATTCATCCACTTTCTATTTCTTTATGTAGATGAAAGATACAATGCCATGTAAAGAATGAGTTGTATGTACAGAACAACTACTAGATCACTAGATTAGTTAGATTGTTATTTAGAGTGTTCCATTATGATATCCCTTTCCTCAAACATAGGAGAGAACTAACTACAAGTACTATAGCTGAAACTAGCGTTTCTATTACCCTTACAAACTAGATTAGTTGTCTATTGATTCATTCATTCACTTTCTATTGCTTTAGGTAGATGCAACATACAATCCCATGTAAAGAATGAGTTGTATGTCTTCCCTTTATCTAGAACAACAACTAGATCTCTAGATTAGTTAGATTGCTATATAGAGTGTTCCGTTATGATATCCCTTTCCGCAAACATAGGAGAGAACTAACTACAAGTACTAGAGTTATATACACAATCAAATAAGAAGTTCCCTTGCTTCCTTAATGAGCAAGTTAAAGAGTCCATTGAAACTAACCTATATATTGTGCTTACTAACTAGATGATTCATTCATCCACTTTCTATTGCTTTATGTAGATGAAAGATACAATGCCATGTAAAGAATGAGTTGTATGTACAGAACAACTACTAGATCACTAGATTAGTTAGATTGCTATTTAGAGTGTTCCATTATGATATCCCTTTCCTCAAATATAGGACAGAACTAACTACAAGTACTATAGCTGAAAAAGGCGTTTCCATTACCCTTACAAACTAGATTAGTTGTCTATTGATTCATTCATTCACTTTCTATTGCTTTAGGTAGATGAAAGATACAATCCCATGTAAAGAATGAGTTGTATGTCTTCCCTTATCTAGAACAACAACTAGATCACTAGATTAGTTAGATTGCTATATAGAGTGTTCCTTTATGATATCCCTTTCCGCAAACATAGGAGAGAACTAACTACAAGTACTAGAGTTATATACACAATCAACTAAGAAGTTCCCTTGCTTCCTTAATGATCAAGTTAAAGATATCATTGAAACTAACCTATCTACTGTGCTTACTAACTAGATGATTCAATCATTGACTTTCTCTTGCTTTAGGTAGATGAAAGATACAATCCCATGTAAAGAATGAGTTGTACGTCTTCCCTTTATCTAGAACAACAACTAGATCACTAGATTAGTTAGATTGCTATATAGAGTGTTCCGTTATGATATCCATTTCCGCAAACATAGGAGAGAACTAACTACAAGTACTAGAGTTATATACACAATCAAATAAGAAGTTCCCTTGCTTCCTTAATGAGCAAGTTAAAGAGTCCATTGAAACTAACCTATATATTGTGCTTACTAACTAGATGATTCATTCATCCACTTTCTATTTCTTTATGTAGATGAAAGATACAATGCCATGTAAAGAATGAGTTGTATGTACAGAACAACTACTAGATCACTAGATTAGTTAGATTGTTATTTAGAGTGTTCCATTATGATATCCCTTTCCTCAAACATAGGAGAGAACTAACTACAAGTACTATAGCTGAAACTAGCGTTTCTATTACCCTTACAAACTAGATTAGTTGTCTATTGATTCATTCATTCACTTTCTATTGCTTTAGGTAGATGCAACATACAATCCCATGTAAAGAATGAGTTGTATGTCTTCCCTTTATCTAGAACAACAACTAGATCTCTAGATTAGTTAGATTGCTATATAGAGTGTTCCGTTATGATATCCCTTTCCGCAAACATAGGAGAGAACTAACTACAAGTACTAGAGTTATATACACAATCAAATAAGAAGTTCCCTTGCTTCCTTAATGAGCAAGTTAAAGAGTCCATTGAAACTAACCTATATATTGTGCTTACTAACTAGATGATTCATTCATCCACTTTCTATTGCTTTATGTAGATGAAAGATACAATGCCATGTAAAGAATGAGTTGTATGTACAGAACAACTACTAGATCACTAGATTAGTTAGATTGCTATTTAGAGTGTTCCATTATGATATCCCTTTCCTCAAATATAGGACAGAACTAACTACAAGTACTATAGCTGAAACAAGCGTTTCCATTACCCTTACAAACTAGATTAGTTGTCTATTGATTCATTCATTCACTTTCTATTGCTTTAGGTAGATGAAAGATACAATCCCATGTAAAGAATGAGTTGTATGTCTTCCCTTATCTAGAACAACAACTAGATCACTAGATTAGTTAGATTGCTATATAGAGTGTTCCTTTATGATATCCCTTTCCGCAAACATAGGAGAGAACTAACTACAAGTACTAGAGTTATATACACAATCAACTAAGAAGTTCCCTTGCTTCCTTAATGATCAAGTTAAAGATATCATTGAAACTAACCTATCTACTGTGCTTACTAACTAGATGATTCAATCATTCACTTTCTCTTGCTTTAGGTAGATGAAAGATACAATCCCATGTAAAGAATGAGTTGTACGTCTTCCCTTTATCTAGAACAACAACTAGATCACTAGATTAGTTAGATTGCTATATAGAGTGTTCCGTTATGATATCCATTTCCGCAAACATAGGAGAGAACTAACTACAAGTACTAGAGTTATATACACAATCAAATAAGAAGTTCCCTTGCTTCCTTAATGAGCAAGTTAAAGAGTCCATTGAAACTAACCTATATATTGTGCTTACTAACTAGATGATTCATTCATCCACTTTCTATTTCTTTATGTAGATGAAAGATACAATGCCATGTAAAGAATGAGTTGTATGTACAGAACAACTACTAGATCACTAGATTAGTTAGATTGTTATTTAGAGTGTTCCATTATGATATCCCTTTCCTCAAACATAGGAGAGAACTAACTACAAGTACTATAGCTGAAACTAGCGTTTCTATTACCCTTACAAACTAGATTAGTTGTCTATTGATTCATTCATTCACTTTCTATTGCTTTAGGTAGATGCAACATACAATCCCATGTAAAGAATGAGTTGTATGTCTTCCCTTTATCTAGAACAACAACTAGATCTCTAGATTAGTTAGATTGCTATATAGAGTGTTCCGTTATGATATCCCTTTCCGCAAACATAGGAGAGAACTAACTACAAGTACTAGAGTTATATACACAATCAAATAAGAAGTTCCCTTGCTTCCTTAATGAGCAAGTTAAAGAGTCCATTGAAACTAACCTATATATTGTGCTTACTAACTAGATGATTCATTCATCCACTTTCTATTGCTTTATGTAGATGAAAGATACAATGCCATGTAAAGAATGAGTTGTATGTACAGAACAACTACTAGATCACTAGATTAGTTAGATTGCTATTTAGAGTGTTCCATTATGATATCCCTTTCCTCAAATATAGGACAGAACTAACTACAAGTACTATAGCTGAAACAAGCGTTTCCATTACCCTTACAAACTAGATTAGTTGTCTATTGATTCATTCATTCACTTTCTATTGCTTTAGGTAGATGAAAGATACAATCCCATGTAAAGAATGAGTTGTATGTCTTCCCTTATCTAGAACAACAACTAGATCACTAGATTAGTTAGATTGCTATATAGAGTGTTCCTTTATGATATCCCTTTCCGCAAACATAGGAGAGAACTAACTACAAGTACTAGAGTTATATACACAATCAACTAAGAAGTTCCCTTGCTTCCTTAATGATCAAGTTAAAGATATCATTGAAACTAACCTATCTACTGTGCTTACTAACTAGATGATTCAATCATTCACTTTCTCTTGATTAGGTAGATGAAAGATACAATCCCATGTAAAGAATGAGTTGTACGTCTTCCCTTTATCTAGAACAACAACTAGATCACTAGATTAGTTAGATTGCTATATAGAGTGTTCCGTTATGATATCCATTTCCGCAAACATAGGAGAGAACTAACTACAAGTACTAGAGTTATATACACAATCAAATAAGAAGTTCCCTTGCTTCCTTAATGAGCAAGTTAAAGAGTCCATTGAAACTAACCTATATATTGTACTTACTAACTAGATGATTCATTCATCCACTTTCTATTTCTTTATGTAGATGAAAGATACAATGCCATGTAAACAATGAGTTGTATGTACAGAACAACTACTAGATCACTAGATTAGTTAGATTGTTATTTAGAGTGTTCCATTATGATATCCCTTTCCTCAAACATAGGAGAGAACTAACTACAAGTACTATAGCTGAAACTAGCGTTTCTATTACCCTTACAAACTAGATTAGTTGTCTATTGATTCATTCATTCACTTTCTATTGCTTTAGGTAGATGCAACATACAATCCCATGTAAAGAATGAGTTGTATGTCTTCCCTTTATCTAGAACAACAACTAGATCTCTAGATTAGTTAGATTGCTATATAGAGTGTTCCGTTATGATATCCCTTTCCGCAAACATAGGAGAGAACTAACTACAAGTACTAGAGTTATATACACAATCAAATAAGAAGTTCCCTTGCTTCCTTAATGAGCAAGTTAAAGAGTCCATTGAAACTAACCTATATATTGTGCTTACTAACTAGATGATTCATTCATCCACTTTCTATTGCTTTATGTAGATGAAAGATACAATGCCATGTAAAGAATGAGTTGTATGTACAGAACAACTACTAGATCACTAGATTAGTTAGATTGCTATTTAGAGTGTTCCATTATGATATCCCTTTCCTCAAATATAGGACAGAACTAACTACAAGTACTATAGCTGAAAAAGGCGTTTCCATTACCCTTACAAACTAGATTAGTTGTCTATTGATTCATTCATTCACTTTCTATTGCTTTAGGTAGATGAAAGATACAATCCCATGTAAAGAATGAGTTGTATGTCTTCCCTTATCTAGAACAACAACTAGATCACTAGATTAGTTAGATTGCTATATAGAGTGTTCCTTTATGATATCCCTTTCCGCAAACATAGGAGAGAACTAACTACAAGTACTAGAGTTATATACACAATCAACTAAGAAGTTCCCTTGCTTCCTTAATGATCAAGTTAAAGATATCATTGAAACTAACCTATCTACTGTGCTTACTAACTAGATGATTCAATCATTCACTTTCTCTTGCTTTAGGTAGATGAAAGATACAATCCCATGTAAAGAATGAGTTGTACGTCTTCCCTTTATCTAGAACAACAACTAGATCACTAGATTAGTTAGATTGCTATATAGAGTGTTCCGTTATGATATCCATTTCCGCAAACATAGGAGAGAACTAACTACAAGTACTAGAGTTATATACACAATCAAATAAGAAGTTCCCTTGCTTCCTTAATGAGCAAGTTAAAGAGTCCATTGAAACTAACCTATATATTGTGCTTACTAACTAGATTATTCATTCATCCACTTTCTATTGCTTTATGTAGATGAAAGATACAATGCCATGTAAAGAATGAGTTGTATGTACAGAACAACTACTAGATCACTAGATTAGTTAGATTGTTATTTAGAGTGTTCCATTATGATATCCCTTTCCTCAAACATAGGAGAGAACTAACTACAAGTACTATAGCTGAAACTAGCGTTTCTATTACCCTTACAAACTAGATTAGTTGTCTATTGATTCATTCATTCACTTTCTATTGCTTTAGGTAGATGCAACATACAATCCCATGTAAAGAATGAGTTGTATGTCTTCCCTTTATCTAGAACAACAACTAGATCTCTAGATTAGTTAGATTGCTATATAGAGTGTTCCGTTATGATATCCCTTTCCGCAAACATAGGAGAGAACTAACTACAAGTACTAGAGTTATATACACAATCAAATAAGAAGTTCCCTTGCTTCCTTAATGAGCAAGTTAAAGAGTCCATTGAAACTAACCTATATATTGTGCTTACTAACTAGATGATTCATTCATCCACTTTCTATTGCTTTATGTAGATGAAAGATACAATGCCATGTAAAGAATGAGTTGTATGTACAGAACAACTACTAGATCACTAGATTAGTTAGATTGCTATTTAGAGTGTTCCATTATGATATCCCTTTCCTCAAATATAGGACAGAACTAACTACAAATACTATAGCTGAATCAAGCGTTTCCATTACCCTTACAAACTAGATTAGTTGTCTATTGATTCATTCATTCACTTTCTATTGCTTTAGGTAGATGAAAGATACAGTCCCATGTAAAGAATGAGTTGTATGTCTTCCCTTATCTAGAACAACAACTAGATCACTAGATTAGTTAGATTGCCATATAGAGTGTTCCTTTATGATATCCCTTTCTGCAAACATAGGAGAGAACTAACTACAAGTACTAGAGTTATATACACAATCAACTAAGAAGTTCCCTTGCTTCCTTAATGATCAAGTTAAAGATATCATTGAAACTAACCTATCTACTGTGCTTACTAACTAGATGATTCAATCATTCACTTTCTCTTGCTTTAGGTAGATGAAAGATACAATCCCATGTAAAGAATGAGTTGTACGTCTTCCCTTTATCTAGAACAACAACTAGATCACTAGATTAGTTAGATTGCTATATAGAGTGTTCCGTTATGATATCCATTTCCGCAAACATAGGAGAGAACTAACTACAAGTACTAGAGTTATATACACAATGAAATAAGAAGTTCCCTTGCTTCCTTAATGAGCAAGTTAAAGAGTCCATTGAAACTAACCTATATATTGTGCTTACTAACTAGATGATTCATTCATCCACTTTCTATTTCTTTATGTAGATGAAAGATACAATGCCATGTAAAGAATGAGTTGTATGTACAGAACAACTACTAGATCACTAGATTAGTTAGATTGTTATTTAGAGTGTTCCATTATGATATCCCTTTCCTCAAACATAGGAGAGAACTAACTACAAGTACTATAGCTGAAACTAGCGTTTCTATTACCCTTACAAACTAGATTAGTTGTCTATTGATTCATTCATCCTAAATTCTTTGGGTCCGTCTGAGGGTTTGACAGAATCCCTTCCTCCTGAGCAGTCTATCTCAGTTCAACAAGAGGATACGGAGGGGTACCAGGTTGTCTCACCAAAAAAGAATCGACCTTTACCAAGGCGTAATGTCACTAAGGGTTCTAGTTCTTTGACAGCCGGTCCCATGGTAACTCCTTTTCTGTCCAAAGTTATTGCTGCTCGTGTCAATAAGTATGGTCCGCTTCGGGATTTGGAGAACTCAAGCTCTACTCTACCTGCTCCTGGAGGCTCTTCTATTTCTGCCTCATCCGGTGGTGGTGACAATGCAACACTTGTTCCTCTATTAGAGGCTGGGGATGTTCAAGACTCCATTGAGCTCGTTAAGGGACAGAGGCCTGGTCCCAAAGAGAACATGCTCATCGCATCTAAACGTTCCTGGTTCGAGTTATCTGAAGAAGAAAATCAGGAGGCTGCTGCAGAGGTCAATTCACGGTCAGATTTGACCGTTACAACATCCACTGTTTCTCAATGAATGTTCTTTTTTGGAACATTCGGGGCATTGGCAACTCGCCATCCCAAAATATGCTTCGAAAGCATTGTATCACATCTCACCCTCAGTGGTTAGCAATAGCGGAGCCAAAAGTCCCTTTTGACTCCATTCACTCTTCTTACTGGAACTCTCTTGGGTATCGTCTGGCTGGCTTTCATACGTCTTCCGGATTCTTGCCCAACATCTGGGTTCTGGAGCATTCTTCTTTGGATACTTCTACGATGATATTCTCCTCTTCGCAGATGATTGTCATTCAGGTTGTATTCCTCCATCACACTTTTCTAATTGCTTTCATTCATGCTGATAATGATTACATTAGACGTCGTGTTCTTTGGAATGATATTCAATCACTACCAAGTTTGCCTCTTTTACTTGTAGGTGATTTCAATTCGGTTTTAGGGGCTCATGAACGCTCAAATGGTTCTTCCCCGGCCCGCATTGAGATACAAGAGTTTACTGATTTTATCAATAATGGGAATCTGCTGGAACCGGCTAGTTCTGGATGTTTTTTCACTTGGTCAAATCATCACTTCACTCACGGTTATATGGAATCCAGAATTGATAGAGTTTTGGCTACTAACTCTTTCATGGATATCTGGGAGGCGGTATCTTATCATGTCGGGATTCGTAATTGCTCAGATCATAGTCCGCTTCTAGTCAGTTGCTCCTCTGGACATCTACGCTTGCCACGACCTTTCAGGTTCCAAAACATGTGGCTAAGTCATAAAGCGTTTGAAGAAGTGGTCCGTGCATCCTGGACTGCTCCACTCTCGGCTTCAGGGGCTTGCGCGGTTGTGATGGGTAAGCTCAAGCGTCTAAAGTGCTGCCTTCGTTTTTGGAATGTGGAGGTTTTTGGTCATCTTTCAGCAAAATTGTCAGCAGCTCAGGCGCGTATTGAAGAGGTGCAAGGGGAGTTAGCTGATTCAGGGCCAATTGATTCGCTACACATTCAGGAGAAAGAGGCACTTGAGCATTATAATAGTATTCTGGATCAGGAGGCTACTTTTTTACGGCAGAAGAGCAGGTCCTCGTGGTTACAGGATGGTGATCGTAATACGGCTTTTTTCCACAGGAGCTTGAAGGTAACTAAAGGTCATGGTGGCATAGCATCTTTACTAATTAATGATGAGCTAACCGGAGATCGAACTTTGATTCGAGATCATGTTGTAAGTTACTATGAAGGTCTTTTTCGGCAAGATGTATCTGTAGCGCCTTCCTTCCATGGAATGGAGTCCTTAATCTCCAATTTGGTGTCGGATGAGCAGAATCGGGATCTTACTCGCACTCCAACCGCTGATGAGATTAAACATGTGGTCTTTGGTATGAATCCAGACAGTGCGCCTGGCCCGGATGGTTTTGGAGGTAAATTCTATCAACGCACGTGGCATATTGTTGGTGAGGATGTTGCCAACGCTGTTCGATCGTTCTTTATTCATGGTGAGTTTCCCTCGGGTTTCAATGCCAGTTTTGTTACACTAATTCCCAAGCTTAAGGATGCCACACGTATTGAGGATTTTAGGCCAATTGTTTTGGGTAATTTTCTGTATAAGATCATTACAAAGATCCTCTCTGATCGGCTAGGATCTATTCTTTCGAATTTGCTTTCTTATCATCAGTTTGGGTTTATTCCTGGGAGAAGAATTCATGACTGCATTGCTTTGGCGTCTGAAGGTGTCAATAGTTTGGGTCTCCGTTGTATGGATGGGAACATGGTTATTAAGATCGATATTCGTAAGGCTTTCGATACTTTAAACTGGGATTTTCTGCTTGAGGTGTTACGGATTATGAATTTTTCAGACTCCTTTATAGCTTGGGTGCGATTCATTCTTCATTCTGCTAGACTTTCTGTTCTGATCAATGGTGCACCGGAAGGCTATTTCAGTTGCTCTCAAGGGGTTCGTCAAGGAGATCCTCTATCACCGTTACTTTTCTGTTTGGCCGAAGAGATCTTCAGTCGATTACTCACTCATTCGGCCTCTATAGGGGAGTTGTCTCCTTTATTTCTCGGTCGTAACATTACTTTCCCCTCACATTTACTTTACGCCGATGATGTAATTGTTTTTTGCAGAGCTTCAACGTCGAACTGCAGGACTTTATTGAAGATACTTAGATGCTATAAGGATTGGTCCGGACAAAGCTACAACCCTGCCAAATCTCGGGTTTACTTTAGTTCTTGTATTACGCCAGCTCGCACTCGTCGTTTGGGTCGCATTCTTGGCATTGGAACAGGTTCCTTACCTTTCTCGTACCTTGGTGTTCCGCTTTTTGTGGGTGTTCCAAGAAGGCGCCATTTACAGGGTATTGCGGATGGGATTATAGCCAAATTTGCTAGATGGAAAGGTTCTTCTTTGTCTATGGCAGGCCGTATATGTCTTGTGCACTCTGTTATTCAAGGTGCGTTTGTTCATTCAATGATGGTTTATAGATGGCCAAAGTATCTTCTTCGCTTTGTAGAAAGTAGAATGCGGAACTTTGTCTTCACGGGTGATATTCTCAAGATTGGCACCATTCGGGTCTCTTGGAAGCGTTGTTGTGCGCCTAAGGGTGAAGGGGGTTTGGGTCTTCGCTCAATGGTCGCTGCCAATAATTCATTCCTCTCTCGGTTTACCTGGGATGTTTTGAATCAAAAGGCGCCGTATATGAGTATTTTGCTTGATCGCTTTTTCTCCCATGGTCAATTACGGAGTTATGTTCGTTCTTCGATTTGGTTTGGTTTTAACGATAGCTATCCTGCTCTTATCAATGGGTCTCGCTGGTTGGTTGGGAGCAACTCACAGATTCGCTTTTGGCTTGATAATTGGCTGGGTTACTGCATTGCGGATAGAATTGAGATCCCTACTCATCTTAGGCATCATTTTGATTTCGCCATCTCTGACTATGTGACGAATGATAGCTGGGATCTCATTCCAGAATTTGTTGCGGCATATCCGGAGGTTGCTTATGATATCTTCAATTACCAGTTAGCTCCTGCTGGGGAGGACACAAGAATCTGGACTTCTTCTAGAGATGGCACTACTTCTAGTGCAATTTTCTATCAGCATCTACGCCCATCCTTCCCTACGGTTAATTGGGGAGACTGGATTTGGTCCTCTTACATTCCTCCTCGACGTTCTATCACTACTTGGAAAGCTATCCACAACAAGCTCCCTACCCTTGATAATCTTCGCACTATTGGGTTTATGGGACCTTCGATTTGTATTTTCTGCATGTCTAATGAAGAGGATATGGACCACATGTTGGTGAGATGTACATTTACCCATACTATTTGGTTGCGTATATTTGATATTTTTCATTTGACTATGCCAGATTTTAATGGGTTCCACGAGTTGGTGTTATTTGCGATGGCCAGACGATTCAGTACACAGGTTTCTGCTCTATGGAGACTAGTGTTTGTTACCTTGGTGTGGATTTTATGGTCTACTCGCAACCGCTGGATTTTTGAGAACAAGCAGTTCTCTTCCTCCGTTCTCCATAGGCTATTGCGCACGGTTCATGAGCAAGGCAACCTTCTAAAAGGTACGATGTATAATTCTGTGGATGATCTTATGACTTTGCATACTTTTGGCATTACAGGTTGCTCTAGACCTCCTCCCGTGATTAAAGAGGTTCACTGGATTCCGCCTTCAAGTGGATGGATTAAATGCAACACCGATGGTAGTGCTAAAGGTGCTCCGGGCGACGCTATTGCAGCTGGGGTTTTTAGGGATGCCTTTGGTGTGGTGAAGGGTTGTTTTGTGCAACATTTGGGTCGTCTTTTTGCTTTTGAAGCCGAGTTGGCAGCCGTGATGTATGCCATTGAGATTGCGGTTTTACACGGCTGGAATAAGCTTTGGCTTGAGACGGATTCAGCCTATGTCGAAGGCCTTTTGCTCACTCGCTCCAACAATGTTCCCTGGCAGTTTCGAAATCGTTGGTTGAGGGTTCTCGCGCTGTTGGGACTTTTTGATTTCAAGATCACGCATATCTATAGGGAAGGCAATGCAGTAGCAGATACTCTTTCTAATCACCATACCGATGGTTATTGGCCTCATCAAATTGATTGTATTGTGGATCAGGTGCTCAGAGATGCTTCGGGGCAGCCTTATTTTCGTTTCATGCAGCACTAACACTCAGGCACTCTTTCCCATCTGTAGGTTTTTCCCAATGGGTTTTTCTATGGATGGGTTTTAACGAGGCCCGTGGTTGCAACCAGGAATTTCTTTTCCTGGGTTAGTTTTCTGTGTACATTAGTGTTGAAGGGTAATTCGTGCTTCTTTCTAAGTTCGCAAGGAGTCGCTATTCTAAGTCTTTCTAGTTCTTCTTCTTGTAGTGTCCCTCTAAGGTAGGAAATGAGCCTTCTTGTAGCTTCCTCGTACCTGAAATAGACTAGAGGGGGGGGGAGTTAGTGTCTCTTACCCGGTCTGTAAGGTATCAGACCGGAGAGGCGACTTTACGAGTAGGGAGTTGTGAGGCTTCCCTAGTATGAGTAGTGAAAGTGGTGCTCGTGTGGTGTCATTAATGCTTACTGTTGGAGAGTAAATGAGGGCCTTTTATACTTGCGACCCTTCATCTTCAGGTCATGTAGGATCACGCCACGTGTACGGCCAGGATTGAGGCCTTCCTCGGCCCAGGCCCATTAAGGAGGTCCGTGGGCCTTGGCCCAGGAGAGCAACCATGGCTGGTCGCTCTGTGGTCCTCGTGCCTTCCTTGTGCGTGGGTGATGCGGATAGTGTCCTGCTCAGTTTCTGTCAAGGAGCGTTATCTTGACGTAAGGCCTCCTCGAGCCCGAGAGAGATGCTCCTCGAGCCCACTGGCAGTTTTGTCCTTGAGAGGAGCTTATTTTGAGGGTTGTCCTCCCAGTGATGGTCGGACCCTATGTTGGTCGATCCACACCTTAGTGGCATACTTGGGTGTGGTTGTGCCCCTTGAGGGACGGCCTATGATGCTTTGTCGCGCTCTTAGACCGCTCCAGTTCGTACATGCGGACTGGACATATTTCAACCCTAACATATGTCCCCCTAGTTTCCAAGTATCTTTGTAGAAGATAGTTGAGGAACTATGTTGAAGTAGAGGTCGAGCAGAGCCTCGATTAGTAGCGGGCGAAAAAAGATTTCCGTATTCGCACCTTGGTAGCTTTCCCTCCTCCTATCTCTCCCTCCCCCCCCCCTTTTTATAGGGTGCGAGCAGACGTTGCTCGGACCTTATGAAAAGAGGTATTTTTGCTGGGAAAAGATCGGATCCGGGTAAGTATTCCTTAGTGGAATGGAATGACTTCCTGCCGCTTTTTTGCTTGCGAAGTATCTCGCGGAGAGATACTTGTGTCGAAGGAATCTCGAGGAGAGATGTATTCATGTTTTTGCTAGCAAAGTATCTTGCGGAGAGATACTTGTGTAAAAGGAATGGAATGACTTCCTGCCGCTTTTTTGCTAGCAAAGAATCTCGAGGAGAGATACTTGTGTAAAAAGTAGGAGGAGTGTCGAGGAGTATAGCTGCATGGGCGGCTCCTCGGTCCCCTGACGCGTGGCCGTCGAGTTTCCGTTGTTCTGAGATTTTTCGCGATGTTGATCCGAGGAGGACAGATCACGGTCGTCGCTCTGCCTCCGCTTGTCTCGGGTAGCCTGATGCTCGCGCCGCGGATTTATTACCGTGGTTAGGTAATCCGTCCCTGAGTTGGGAGCGTCTTCGAGCCGGAGCGGGAGCGCGGAGGACAAAATAGGAATTTCGCCCGGCGGCTGCAATCTGGGCCGTTGATCTTGGACACGTGGTCGGTCCGGATGGAGCGAGGGGCAGCGACGTTTCAAATTCCTCGGATACCCTTCTATAAATAGGTGAGGACCGAATTCGTTTTTCACTTTCTGCCAAAATTTCTGCCGAATTCACTTGAGAGAGCGAGGAGCGTAAAAAAGCAATCGAAGAGCGACTTTTCGTGATCGAGTCGCGTCGTAGTCGAGACTAAGAGAGCGCGAGGAGAACTATTGGTGGTCAGAACTCAATTTTCAGGCGACTTGTTGATTTTCCGGCTTCCTTTCAGGCTTCTATCTCCAACCAACTTATAAACAAGTAAGTTTCCGATCTCTTGCCTTTAGTTTCTTGCTTTGCTCTTCTCCATTTCGCTTGAATTTGCCCTTCTCTTGCCCGGATTTTCTGTGTATGCCTTAAATTCCATTTCTTTTTCTGTTTTGCCTTGCCGGAAAAGTTGTAATCTGCCTGAGAACGGCATTGGACCTAATTAAACTGTAAACGGACCTGTAGGACTTTAATTATCATGCTTGAAATGTTGTAGATTTTCCGAATGCCTCCCCTTTTTAATTTTCTGCATGCCCAACTGCCTCCCAATTTGAAAAACTGCTAAGTATGGACTGGTTGGTCGCTCCCTGCATGCTAGGTTTACGCTTGTCGCTCCTTGGATGCCCGTTTTACGCGGTTGGTCGCTCTTTGCATGCTGCTCGATCCCTCTTTATTTTTTGCTGTAGAGTAACTTCTTGCCTATTTGTGCCGTTTTTTCATTCTTTTTTGTGAGATTTATCTCCGTTCGGGAGGTCGAGCATAATCAATACACATAAACGGACCTCTCGGACTATCACCACCCATCCTTACTATTTCTCTGGCCTACCTTTTAGGATGTCCGAGAGCGACGACATCCAAAACCGTAACGACGCTCTTGATTACGGGAGCGGCCAGGAGACGTCCGAGGAGACGTCCATATCGACTACCTTTTTGGATGAGCTCTCGTCCGATCATGAAGACCCGGCTCCTGAGATCGAGGAGGTCGAGGGCGGGGATAGCGAGGAAGGAGAAGAGGATGACTCCGAGGAGGAGCAAGAGGAGGATGAGTACCGCCTGGAGGTTCGAAAACGGCGGAGGACCGATGAAACTTTCATCGATGACAGGACCGAGGCGGAAGGGGGTCCTCCCGAGACAGGCGTCCCGGCCGCCATCATAACTCAAGCCGCCCAGGTATTCGGGCGTGACTATGGCGTCCGAGGTAGTATCGACCCGACTCCCATCCGGATCGAGAACATGGACGATACCGAGCAGCCTACTCCAGAGCTTGCTTGGTTCGAGGAGGGAGAACACTCCTTCCAGGAGGGCCAACGTGAGGAGACCGAGCGGCCCTCCCCATCTCGAGTACGCAGGTCCGATCTGCCCGTGCAAACAGTTCGTCGCACGGTTATCAGCAGCGACGATGATTCTCTGGAGATGATAGGGGATCTCCACGGGAATGAAGCTGGTCCGAGCCACAATTTTCCCTCTCCTTCCTTTTCTGAGATGAATAGGAACGCGGAGCGAGAGCTACTTATCCAAGAGCAGTATGGTTTCGACGACTTGATTCCCTATGAGACCATCGATCCGACCCAGATCGATTTTAGTTTCCCTGCACCAAGTAATGTAAGACCTCCCCATCCGATCGAAGAGGCAGAATGGGAGCGTGCCAAAGCTGCCCTTGATCGTGACAGTAAACGTAAGCGGGGCGAGGAGGTATTGATTTCGGATGATGATGAGGAAGTTGTCCACGCACCGGGTAAAGCCCCGAAGAGATCGAAGAAGAAGGCTTCTCGATCTAGAAAGAAGACTGTTGAGCCCGAGGAGGCCGCCAAAGTGACCGTGGCCAATGTGAAAAAGTTCACGCGAGGAGCTAAGGATGTTGACCTCCCCGATCCCCAGGGTGAGAAAAATGAGGACGGATTGATCCCGACGACTGCCTCCATGGTCAAAAAGGAGGAGATATCGGCCATTCGCCAAAAATACCGGTTGAGCAAGAGGAAGATAGACATCCTCGTTCCTCGTCCCGACCAGACTTTTTACAATGCACCGCCAGGTTATATGGCTGTGCATCTTTTGACGCTGGATCGAGGATGGATCCTTCCTTTCTGCGATCCTTTCAAGGAGATTATCAATCAGCTGGGTCTCGCTCCGTGGCAGCTCCTTCCTAGTGCCTTTGGCACTCTAATTTGTTTCGGGGTGCTCTGCAAGAAGCTCGGGATCCCGGTGAACTTCCATAATTTCAACCAGCTCTTCAGGGTATCGATGAGCTCCGGGAATAAATTTTTCTATTATTTCAACACTCGGCCCGGGCTTGGGTTCATCGTGGACGCTCCGTCCTCCTCGGGCTACAAGTGGTTCCATCGATATGTTTATGTGAAGAAGAAGAAGCTCCCCGGTATGAGCGACTCTGACGTGGAGTGGGGAGTGCCCAAGCACTTTTATCGAGGACCTATCTCTGACCGGTACCCTCACCCTGTTGAGTTCGACCCTTGGGTTCAGGCGCTCGAGGAGAAGAATGCTGGCGAGGACCCGGAGAAGTATTTTTACTGGGGGTTGGTGTTGCAACCGCTCCCTTATCTGGCCGGTTTGTCCTCGCCGGTCTACACGGGTTACAAAGACTCGGGCCACACGGATGATCTCCTCTTTGGTAACTAGTTCGAGGACCCCTTTGTCTTTACTTGTGTTTTTGACTTGTGTTTTTATTCCGTTTTTCCTGTATCAAATGCACTTGCTATTCGCGCTTGCTAACCATTTATCCTCTTCGATCTTGCAGAGTACTGGTTCACTTGGATCATGTCGAAGACATTGGAAGCCAAGGAGGAGCAAAGGCGCAAACAGCGATTGGCTGGTAAGACCACGAAGATCCTCGGGTCTTTGGACATTAGCCATCCTAAGAATGCCGCGGAGCATCGCGACGCACTGGCTAAGGAGGGGCTCGCGACTATCGAGGACCCCTTGGAGGCCGTCAAGAGAAAGGCTGCGGAAGATGCGGCCGCTGCCAAGAAGACCGGGGAGGCCGATCAAGGTAACCCGGAAAAGCGTCCTAAGGACCGGGCTCCACCTGCGAAACGAGCCGGCGCGAAGAGGCAGCTGAACTTGGGGGCGAGCGACCAGCCTGCTCGCAAAAAAGGGGCGGCCGCTCTAGATGTCGACCGCGATGCTGAGATAAAGCGGTTCGTCCAAATGTCCGAGCTGGACCGTGCTCACGAATTGAGCCTCTGCGCTCTTCAGGTAAATCTTATACGAAATTTTCTCAAGTATAATTGTTTCCTTCTCGATTTTGCAAAACCTGACTTCTTCGAACTGTTGCAGCTCGAGCATATCAAGGAGGCGTACGCTAATGTTGCAGCGGATCGCTCCGACATAGGCCAAGTGATCGAGGAGCTGGAGAAGACAGTGGCGGCCGAAAAGGCAAAGGCCCAGGTGGCGAATGAGGAGGTGCGCAAGTCCCATGAGAAAGTGGACCAGCTCGAGAGGGAATTGGCTCGGGAGAAGCAGCGAGCCCTGAGTTACAAAGGCGGGTACTCCACTCTGTCGCAATGTATGCAAAAATTCAAGGACAGTGTGCTATCCTTCCTCGTCGGTAGTCGGCTCGAGACAGCCCGGGACTTCATGGAGTCCGCCACTTACAAGCTGGCTACCCAGGACATCAGGGATACCGCTCGCGAGGAGGGTTTCTTCTCCTGCATCGGGCAGCTGAAGAGGGTGAAGCTCCTTCCCGAGGATTTTGATGTGGATGCTCGAGATGACATGCATGCCGGGAGGCGCGATAACATGACCCGGTATCCCGATGAGATCCCTAGCGATGAGATGCATCATGCATGCGAGTTCGGGGAGCTTGTTACGGATCCGGATGTGCCTTACCCTGCTAAGCCTTCATATCTCCCCCGGTGGGTCCCCGAGTGCATCCGGGCCGGTCTCCTTCTTCCGTTCGAGAAGGCTCCTCTCCGAAACGCCAATTGGATTCAGCTGAACAAACCGGTGATGGGGCGCGGAGAGGGCTTTGTGGAGCCGGAGCTGACCGCCCATGCTGGTGCTATAAGGGAGGCGCGCGAGAAAGGTGGCGACGCGACTTTGCACAACCCGAACAGCCCTCCTCGAGCCGGTCCCTCGACGAGCAGCGTGCCTGCTAACCAGAGTGAGTTCTCCGCGAGCCGGACCCGTTGAACAAGGCCGAGTATGCTCGGTTAATATTTGTACTTGTAATTTTTCAAGTTTTCTCTGAACAATTTCCTGTTTTCTTAACTTGCTATTCGGCCCCTTGTGGCATACTCAATAATGTGTCATTCGGCCCTTTGTGGCGTACTCGCTCCATGTTGTATTGTAACATAATGTATGTTTTCTTGTCTTGTCTCAATGCAATTTGCTCCTCGATTTGTTTTCCGTACTTAGCATTTTTCTACTTGCTCCGTAGTTATGACGTATAACTCGAATAGGGTAGTCAAATACAAGTAAGTGAAGATCGAGTAGCCTCTCTCCTCGAGACATAAAATGGCAAGATATTCTTCGTTAACAACTCGGTTGATATTGTTCGAACTTGTGATATAGTTGCAGCGCTCCTCGATTTCCTTTTAAAAATCAAGAAAAAATCTAAGTGTTGGGCGAAATCGATTTTGGTTTCTCGTCGATCTTCTTCCGCTCGCGAGTTCCAATATGCAAATCAAGTAGGTTTTCGTAATGAAGAGCAGCATAATAGTTCTTAAAATTGAACAAGTTTTGAGACGTAGACATTGCATTGATTTGTCGGAAATACAATTACAATGGGGGCTCCTCGGCCAGCTTGCTTACAATGATTTTTCCACAAAAGCAAGGGGTGCCTCTCACTTGCATCAGTGAGGAATCCTCCTCGCTCAATGGACCTTCCACATAAGTTTTCAAAAAGCTTTTTCTCTTGACAACTTCAAGCGTAGAATCTCTGGAGGTTAGAAGTATTCCAAGGATTTTTCAATACCCTTCCCTCCATGTCTTGAAGCCGATAACTTCCGTTGGACCTTGCTTCAATTATCTTGTAGGGGCCTTCCCAATTGGGTTGCATCTTCCCAACTTTGCCCAAGATGTCTGCTCTTCGGAGTACTAGGTCTCCAACTTGGAAGTCTCTTTCTCTTACGCCTTTGTTGTAGGTCTTCGCGATGAGTGCTTGATATCTGAGGATATTGGCCAAGGCGTTGGTCCTCGATTCACTGATTGTCTCGAGATCGAAGAGTCTCTCTGTATGATTGTCCTCGGGTTGGTATCCTTGGATTCTGAGGGTTTCCACCGCCACTTCTGCTGGTATGACCGCCTCGGACCCATAAACTAGCGAGAAGGGAGTCTCTCTCGTAGCTGTTTTTGAAGTAGTGCGGTATGCCCACACCACTCCATCGAGCTCGTCGACCCAGTCCCTATTGGTAGCGAACCTCTTCTGCAAATTGTTGACGAGGATTTTGTTGACGGCTTCTGTTTGCCCATTGGATTGAGGATGTCCTACAAAGGTATACCTCCTCTCAATCTTCATTTCCTTGCACCATTCATTGAATCTTTGGCCGCAAAATTGAGCACCGTTATCGGAGATGATGACCCTTGGCAAGCCAAATCGACACACGATGTTCCTCCACACGAAGTTCATCACTCTCTGTTCGGTGATGGTAGATACCGCTTCAACTTCCGCCCACTTGCTAAAGTATTCGACCGCAACGATGATGAACTTCTTTTGACCCGTGCCTCTTGGAAAGGGACCGACTATGTCGATGCCCCATATGTCGAACGGGCAAGTGATGGCGATGGGCATAAGAGGTTTCGCCGGTACGTTGATCAAATTGGCGTGCAATTGACACTCCTCGCACTTTCTCACAAATTGGGCAGCGTCTTCGCGAATAGTGGGCCAGTAGTATCCTTGTCGAATGACTTTTTGTGCGAGGGTTCTTCCTCCGGCATGGTCGCCGCAACTTCCTCGATGCATCTCTCCGAGAAGTTTTTGAACTTCATGCTCGGCGACGCATCTCAAGTAGACTCCCTCGAAGGATCTTTTGTACAAGTAGTCTCCTTGCATGATGTATCGGGGAGCTTTCCCCTTGACTCTTCTTGCTTCGGCCTTGTCTCGAGGAAGGTTACCATTTTTGAGGTATGTTGTTATCTCTTGCATCCAATTTGCATGATCGTCAATTGCCAAGACGTTTGGCTTTGATGACCACAGAGATGATGCATTGATCCTCATGAGTATCACATTCCGGGTATCAACTCCTCCGGAGGCTGAAGCATACTTTGATAGGGCATCTGCCCTTTGATTGAGATCTCTTGAGAATTTTTCAATCTCACAGCTTTCGAACTTTTGAATTTCTTCCGTGATGGCGCTCTTGTACTCAGCGAGTGAGTCTTTCTTGGTTCTGAATTTCCCCGAGATTTGCTTCTCGGCCAGTTGAGAATCGGTGAAGAGATGTAGCTTCTTCACTTCCAATGATTTTGCCATACGTAGAGCGATGAGGATGGCCTCATATTCTGCTTCATTGTTGGAGACCGGGAAACTAAGAGTAACGGCGTACTCTAGTTCAGCCCCTCCGGGACTCTTGAAGTATATTCCTATCCCGCCATTTTTTCCTGATGAGGATCCATCAACATGAAGAATCCAGACGTCTCCGTGGTCGACTAGCTCTTTGGGTTTTGGAGAGACGGTCTCCGCACCCTTTGGCTCGTCGGCTTTCTCTGTCAGGAACACTTCATGCCTCTTCCTTTTGGTTTGGGACATTGCTTTGAGCTCTTTTAAAGCATCCTCTAGAGCTTGCATCGGGTTGTTTTGATGGGGCTGCTCTTCGACCATCATCATAGCACTCTTTGTTGCTGAAGAGTTTTCCTCTGAAGTTCCCTTTGAGGGATACTCCACGAGGAAGTCGGCTATGACTTGTGCTTTTTTGGCTACTGGTGCTTGGTAGTCGATGTCGTACTCGCTTAGCTCAATCGCCCACCTTGCCATTTTTCCCGAATTTTCGGGCTTTCCAAGGACTTGCTTGAGAGGTTGCTTTGTCAAAACAACAACCTTGTGAGCCCCAAAGTAGGGTTTTAGCCTCCTTGCTGTATAAACGAGGGCAAAGGAAAGCCTCTCGATATCCATATACCGCGTTTCAGCCCCAGCAAGTACTTTGCTCAAGTAGTAGATGGGCAAGTGGTCGTTCCCTTGGATTCGTACCAAAACTGAGCTGATGGCTTCCCCGGTTGCTGCTAAGTACAGATAGAGTACCTCTCCGTCCACGGGCTTTGACAATAGAGGGGGAGCGAGTAGGTATTCTTTCAGCTTCTCGAAGGCTTCCTCGCACTCCTTTGTCCACTCGAAGTGGCTGCTCTTTCTCAATACCTTGAAAAAAGGTAGATTTTTCTCGGCCGACCTTGAGATGAATCTAATCAATGCAATTGATTTTCCGACCAATTGTTGCACCTCGTTGATGGACTGAGGTTGGGGAAGATCGAGGATGGCCTTTATCTTCTCGGGGTTTGCTTCTATTCCTCTTTCGGTCACCATGTAACCGAGGAACTTCCCCCCCTTGACACCGAAGGTACACTTTGCCGGGTTGAGCTTCATGCCATACTTTCTCAAGATTGAGAAGCACTTTGCCAGGTAACCTACATGTTGCTCCTCGGTCTTGCTCTTGACGAGCATGTCATCGACATATACTTCCATGGTTTTACCAAGCTCATCCTTGAACATCTTGTTAACCAGCCTTTGGTAGGTCGCTCCGGCGTTCTTAAGGCCAAATGGCATCACGTTGAAGCAATACACATTGCCGTTAGCGAAGAAGGCGGTTTTAGGCACATCGTCTTTGGCCATTTTGACCTGGTAGAAGCCCTGGTATGCATCCATGAAACTCAGGAGGGCGCATCCAGCGGTGGAATCGACGAGCTGGTCGATCCTAGGGAGAGGGTAGGGATCCTTCGGGCAAAACTTGTTGAGCCTTGTGAAATTGTTGCACATTCGCCATTTTCCCGGACCCTTCTCCACGAGGACGACGTTGCATACCCAGTCTGAGTATCTCACTTCTTTGATGTGGCCAGCTTTAAGAAGCCTTTGTACTTCCGCTTCTATGATGGCATTATCTTCCGCACTGAAGTCTCTTCGCTTTTCTCTAATGTGGGTGATCGACGGGTCTACGTTCAGACGGTGAACGGCGACACGTGGGTCGATCCCCTTCAGGTCCTCGGTGCTCCACGCGAAGACATCATTGTTATCTTTCAAACATTGGATGAGTTTCATCCTGACTTCAGTGGCCATCTCTGTGCCAATTTTTGTGACCTTGTCGACACTTCCTTCGACAATTTGGATTTCTTCTAGGGCTTCTCTTGCTTCGATTTTGTTTTCCTCAAAGAATTTCTTCTTTTTGGAAGAGGGTGGGACTGGTGGAATCACTTGATACTCCTCGAGCTCCTTAACAGCTCCTACTAGAGTATCTTCATCTTTCTTCATGGTTGCTTTTCTTCGCCTAAGTGACGGACTTGGCTTTTTTGATTTTTTCTTCACTCGCCGAACCGTGTAGAAACGATAAGGCGCATTGTGAACAAGGGGTGTCTCCCCGGATGATTGCCCGGGGTTGGGTTCTCCAATGGCAACCCTTGAAGTGAACTTGGCCGACAGAGTGTAGCATTCCCATGCTTCTCGTATGTCTCCTACTTCTTGTCCGATTCCCAAAGGAGTGGGGAATTTTAGCTTGTTGTGGACCGTGGACACTACGGCTCGGAATTGAGAGAGGGCAGGTCGGCCTAGGACCGCAAAATAATCAAATGGCATATCGACCACCACGAAAGGAACTTGTTGGGTTACCCTTCTAGGAGCGCTACCCATTGACACTGTGAGGTTGATCATTCCGAGCGGCATGACAGGTTGTCCTCCGAATCCTACCAATGCGCTCCTCACTTCTCTGAGCCCTTCTCTTGGGTTCATGTGCATCCTTTTCAAGGTTCCGGTGAAGATCAAGTTTGCCGAGCATCCAGTATCGACGAGGATTCTACCCAACTTGTAGGATTGAACATCCAAGGATACTACAAGTGGGACGCAAGGATCATAGATGTTGCCTCCTCCAGCATGCTTTAGAGGTATCTCGCTATCATCGAAAGAGATAACGTTGGTTCCCGGTCGCGCGGCTTGAGCGTACTTCACATCTCGGACCCTAAGGTTGTCCGCCGTAATCTCCCTTTGATTACGAGTGTCGCCGCCGGCGGGTCCTCCCGCAATTGTGAGAGTGCGGATGCTTCCATTTACGGGGCGGTTCTCATAATTGTTGTAATTATGAATGTCGTCGTCCTGAGGGTTTCCTTGGTAGGGGTGCTCGCTCCCTGTTTGAGGAGGTGGAGGCAACAGTGCCAGGGGTTCCTCCTTCCGGATGTAGTTAACCAATTGACCACCGCGTATCATTCTCTCAATCTCGTTCTTGAGCTCGACACACTCCTCGGAGGTGTGCCCTTTCCCCTTGTGAAACTTGCAAAATTTTTCCGAGTTCTTGTTCCTTTGGTTTTCCTTAATCGGGGGTGGCCAGGAGACGTCTAGCTTCCTCGAGACTATATAGTTCAAGATGTCGGATCTTGGCCTATTCAAGTCTGTGTAGTTGCTATATCGTCTTGGAGGCGACCTTCTGGGAGGAGATCTCCTGTCTCTGAAATCATTTCTTGAGTTGCCCTCCTTGATCAACCCAAACTTTTGCTCTTTCCTTTGCTTCCCGGGATTTTGGGGTCGAGGAGGGTATTCCTTTTCTTTTTCTTTTTCTTTCCCTTTTTCCTTGGGAAGATTGGTTCTCACGGTGACCGTTCTTCGGAATTCCTCGGCTTCGAGGAAGTCCTTGCAAACTTTGGCAAGTTGTGCTTCGTTCTCTATACATGATGCTGAGAGTACATCTTGGAATCTGATGTTGGTAGTGTTACCATACAAGTATTCCTTCCTCTCATTGATCGAGTGATCCTCGACTTGGAGGGCTGCTTCATGAAAGCGGTTGATGAAGTCCCTCAAGTCTTCGTTATTTCTCTGAACAATTTCGGCCAAGTACCTCACCCGTCTCTTGGCGTTCATCACTTTCTCGAAACGCTTAGAAAACTCCTTACAGAGGTCTCTATATGATTTGATGGATCGGTGAGGGAGGCGCGACCACCACTTCATTGCTTCCCCGGAAAGGTTAGCCGGGAAGAGGAGTGCCTTAGTCCTTGAGTCATGACCGTAGGCATCCATTTTGGTACCAAATCTTACCAAGTAGTCCTTCGGACAACTCGTTCCATCATAGCTTTCGAAGGTGGGAAAGCCTCTTTCAATCTTGGCTTGGTGGTTCCTGATCTCATCGCACAAAGGGCTCGGATCTTGGTCTTGCTCTCTCTCTTGGACAGTTCCACGAAGAGTCTCTATCTGAGCGTCGAGTGCGGATTTCCTCGCGTTGAGTTCCTCCAGAGTGAGCCTCCTCCCCGTGATCGGATCGACCAGGGGGGTTACCTCAGCTACTGTTCTCAATGCTTGATTCTCTTCCACTGCCTCTTGTTGGTTTTGGGGAGTTACCTGGTTGGGAGTAACTTGATTTGGGAGAGCGGGTGGTGTAGCGACCACTTGAGCCCTATTTTCTCGTTGCGCTACATTTTGCAATGATGCCCTTATCCTTCTATCAATCAGGTCTCTCAAATCATCCGGGGCACCTTGTGGTCCTAATCTCGATTGGATTCTTGATGGTCCAAGTCGAGATTGAATCGGCCTGGTGTTGGCTCTCGAATGTGCTTCATCTTGTGCAACAGGTGCTCTTCCTTGAGATTGACGAGGAGCGACCAATGTGGCTCGAGGTTGCTCTTGCACCAGTGCTTGTGGTTCTACTGGAGCTTGTATCTCGGTATTAACCCTAATAGCCTCATGACCTCCGACATATCCTTGTAAAGTAAGAAGGAATAAACCGTATTGAGCTTCGCCCATCCCGAAATCTGATGGTCGGACGACACGTCCATCAGGAAGGGTGAAGGTCAATGCGGCCGGTTGAGGAGGATTCACTGCCACGGGAGGTTGGTTGATTGCTACAGGATGAGGCTGGCCCCTAGACTCGACGTTGTTTGCGACTCTCAACGCTCCATAGGCGTTTCCTACCGGGACTCCTTGCGGGTTATTTTCTCCCGATGTTTCATTTTGGGAGTGAGTGACATTAGTGAATGCCCCCTCCGTGTGATCCCGGTTCCTTGCAACATTGTTATTTCTTGGCTCCCTAGGAACACCCTCCGTTCCTCCTCCGCGACCGTTATTAGAGGGACGGCCTCTAGGTCGAGGAGGATTTGCGGGTGGGGCATTAGCAAGACGGTTGCTTCTTCTGGGAGGCATATTCGTGAAGTGTCACGAGGAGGAAGGTGGCTCGACCAGCAGGGCAAGGAATGACCTTTTGTGTCGTTTCCCACAGACGGCGCCAAATGTTGAAGGGTAATTCGTGCTTCTTTCTAAGTTCGCAAGGAGTCGCTATTCTAAGTCTTTCTAGTTCTTCTTCTTGTAGTGTCCCTCTAAGGTAGGAAATGAGCCTTCTTGTAGCTTCCTCGTACCTGAAATAGACTAGAGGGGGGGGAGTTAGTGTCTCTTACCCGGTCTGTAAGGTATCAGACCGGAGAGGCGACTTTACGAGTAGGGAGTTGTGAGGCTTCCCTAGTATGAGTAGTGAAAGTGGTGCTCGTGTGGTGTCATTAATGCTTACTGTTGGAGAGTAAATGAGGGCCTTTTATACTTGCGACCCTTCATCTTCAGGTCATGTAGGATCACGCCACGTGTACGGCCAGGATTGAGGCCTTCCTCGGCCCAGGCCCATTAAGGAGGTCCGTGGGCCTTGGCCCAGGAGAGCAACCATGGCTGGTCGCTCTGTGGTCCTCGTGCCTTCCTTGTGCGTGGGTGATGCGGATAGTGTCCTGCTCAGTTTCTGTCAAGGAGCGTTATCTTGACGTAAGGCCTCCTCGAGCCCGAGAGAGATGCTCCTCGAGCCCACTGGCAGTTTTGTCCTTGAGAGGAGCTTATTTTGAGGGTTGTCCTCCCAGTGATGGTCGGACCCTATGTTGGTCGATCCACACCTTAGTGGCATACTTGGGTGTGGTTGTGCCCCTTGAGGGACGGCCTATGATGCTTTGTCGCGCTCTTAGACCGCTCCAGTTCGTACATGCGGACTGGACATATTTCAACCCTAACAATTAGATTTGTCTTTGTATTCTTGTTTGCATCTACGTCCGCATGTGGGCTGTAGATTGGTCTCTGACATTCTGTTATTTTTAATACAAGCGCGGTTTATTTAAAAAAAATTCATTCATTCACTTTCTATTGCTTTAGGTAGATGCAACATACAATCCCATGTAAAGAATGAGTTGTATGTCTTCCCTTTATCTAGAACAACAACTAGATCTCTAGATTAGTTAGATTGCTATATAGAGTGTTCCGTTATGATATCCCTTTCCGCAAACATAGGAGAGAACTAACTACAAGTACTAGAGTTATATACACAATCAAATAAGAAGTTCCCTTGCTTCCTTAATGAGCAAGTTAAAGAGTCCATTGAAACTAACCTATATATTGTGCTTACTAACTAGATGATTCATTCATCCACTTTCTATTGCTTTAGGTAGATGAAAGATACAATCCCATGTAAAGAATGAGTTGTATGTCTTCCCTTATCTAGAACAACAACTAGATCACTAGATTAGTTAGATTGCTATATAGAGTGTTCCTTTATGATATCCCTTTCCGCAAACATAGGAGAGAACTAACTACAAGTACTAGAGTTATATACACAATCAACTAAGAAGTTCCCTTGCTTCCTTAATGATCAAGTTAAAGATATCATTGAAACTAACCTATCTACTGTGCTTACTAACTAGATGATTCAATCATTCACTTTCTCTTGCTTTAGGTAGATGAAAGATACAATCCCATGTAAAGAATGAGTTGTACGTCTTCCCTTTATCTAGAACAACAACTAGATCACTAGATTAGTTAGATTGCTATATAGAGTGTTCCGTTATGATATCCATTTCCGCAAACATAGGAGAGAACTAACTACAAGTACTAGAGTTATATACACAATCAAATAAGAAGTTCCCTTGCTTCCTTAATGAGCAAGTTAAAGAGTCCATTGAAACTAACCTATATATTGTGCTTACTAACTAGATGATTCATTCATCCACTTTCTATTTCTTTATGTAGATGAAAGATACAATGCCATGTAAAGAATGAGTTGTATGTACAGAACAACTACTAGATCACTAGATTAGTTAGATTGTTATTTAGAGTGTTCCATTATGATATCCCTTTCCTCAAACATAGGAGAGAACTAACTACAAGTACTATAGCTGAAACTAGCGTTTCTATTACCCTTACAAACTAGATTAGTTGTCTATTGATTCATTCATTCACTTTCTATTGCTTTAGGTAGATGCAACATACAATCCCATGTAAAGAATGAGTTGTATGTCTTCCCTTTATCTAGAACAACAACTAGATCTCTAGATTAGTTAGATTGCTATATAGAGTGTTCCGTTATGATATCCCTTTCCGCAAACATAGGAGAGAACTAACTACAAGTACTAGAGTTATATACACAATCAAATAAGAAGTTCCCTTGCTTCCTTAATGAGCAAGTTAAAGAGTCCATTGAAACTAACCTATATATTGTGCTTACTAACTAGATGATTCATTCATCCACTTTCTATTTCTTTATGTAGATGAAAGATACAATGCCATGTAAAGAATGAGTTGTATGTACAGAACAACTACTATATCACTAGATTAGTTAGATTGCTATTTAGAGTGTTCCATTATGATATCCCTTTCCTCAAATATAGGAGAGAACTAACTAAAAGTACTATAGCTGAAATAAGCGTTTCCATTACCCTTACAAACTAGATTAGTTGCCTATTGATTCATTCATTCACTTTCTATTGCTTTAGGTAGATGAAAGATACAATCCCATGTAAAGAATGAGTTGTATGTCTTCCCTTATCTAGAACAACAACTAGATCACTAGATTAGTTAGATTGTTATATAGAGTGTTCCTTTATGATATCCCTTTCCGCAAACATAGGAGAGAACTAACTACAAGTACTAGAGTTATATACACAATCAACTAAGAAGTTCCCTTGCTTCCTTAATGATCAAGTTAAAGATATCATTGAAACTAACCTATCTACTGTGCTTACTAACTAGATGATTCAATCATTCACTTTCTCTTGCTTTAGGTAGATGAAAGATACAATCCCATGTAAAGAATGAGTTGTACGTCTTCCCTTTATCTAGAACTACAACTAGATCACTATATTAGTTAGATTGCTATATAGAGTGTTCCGTTATGATATCCATTTCCGCAAACATAGGAGAGAACTAACTACAAGTACTAGATTTATATACACAATCAAATAAGAAGTTCCCTTGCTTCCTTAATGAGCAAGTTAAAGAGTCCATTGAAACTAACCTATATATTGTGCTTACTAACTAGATGATTCATTCATCCACTTTCTATTGCTTTATGTAGATGAAAGATACAATGCCATGTAAAGAATGAGTTGTATGTACAGAACAACTACTAGATCACTAGATTAGTTAGATTGTTATTTAGAGTGTTCCATTATGATATCCCTTTCCTCAAACATAGGAGAGAACTAACTACAAGTACTATAGCTGAAACTAGCGTTTCTATTACCCTTACAAACTAGATTAGTTGTCTATTGATTCATTCATTCACTTTCTATTGCTTTAGGTAGATGCAACATACAATCCCATGTAAAGAATGAGTTGTATGTCTTCCCTTTATCTAGAACAACAACTAGATCTCTAGATTAGTTAGATTGCTATATAGAGTGTTCCGTTATGATATCCCTTTCCGCAAACATAGGAGAGAACTAACCTCAAGTACTAGAGTTATATACACAATCAAATAAGAAGTTCCCTTGCTTCCTTAATGAGCAAGTTAAAGAGTCCATTGAAACTAACCTATATATTGTGCTTACTAACTAGATGATTCATTCATCCACTTTCTATTGCTTTATGTAGATGAAAGATACAATGCCATGTAAAGAATGAGTTGTATGTACAGAACAACTACTAGATCAGTAGATTAGTTAGATTGCTATTTAGAGTGTTCCATTATGATATCCCTTTCCTCAAATATAGGACAGAACTAACTACAAGTACTATAGCTGAAACAAGCGTTTCCATTACCCTTACAAACTAGATTAGTTGTCTATTGATTCATTCATTCACTTTCTATTGCTTTAGGTAGATGAAAGATACAATCCCATGTAAAGAATGAGTTGTATGTCTTCCCTTATCTAGAACAACAACAAGATCACTAGATTAGTTAGATTGCCATATAGAGTGTTCCTTTATGATATCCCTTTCCGCAAACATAGGAGAGAACTAACTACAAGTACTAGAGTTATATACACAATCAACTAAGAAGTTCCCTTGCTTCCTTAATGATCAAGTTAAAGATATCATTGAAACTAACCTATCTACTGTGCTTACTAACTAGATGATTCAATCATTCACTTTCTCTTGCTTTAGGTAGATGAAAGATACAATCCCATGTAAAGAATGAGTTGTACGTCTTCCCTTTATCTAGAACAACAACTAGATCACTAGATTAGTTAGATTGCTATATAGAGTGTTCCGTTATGATATCCATTTCCGCAAACATAGGAGAGAACTAACTACAAGTACTAGAGTTATATACACAATCAAATAAGAAGTTCCCTTGCTTCCTTAATGAGCAAGTTAAAGAGTCCATTGAAACTAACCTATATATTGTGCTTACTAACTAGATGATTCATTCATCCACTTTCTATTTCTTTATGTAGATGAAAGATACAATGCCATGTAAAGAATGAGTTGTATGTACAGAACAACTACTAGATCACTAGATTAGTTAGATTGTTATTTAGAGTGTTCCATTATGATATCCCTTTCCTCAAACATAGGAGAGAACTAACTACAAGTACTATAGCTGAAACTAGCGTTTCTATTACCCTTACAAACTAGATTAGTTGTCTATTGATTCATTCATTCACTTTCTATTGCTTTAGGTAGATGCAACATACAATCCCATGTAAAGAATGAGTTGTATGTCTTCCCTTTATCTAGAACAACAACTAGATCTCTAGATTAGTTAGATTGCTATATAGAGTGTTCCGTTATGATATCCCTTTCCGCAAACATAGGAGAGAACTAACCTCAAGTACTAGAGTTATATACACAATCAAATAAGAAGTTCCCTTGCTTCCTTAATGAGCAAGTTAAAGAGTCCATTGAAACTAACCTATATATTGTGCTTACTAACTAGATGATTCATTCATCCACTTTCTATTGCTTTATGTAGATGAAAGATACAATGCCATGTAAAGAATGAGTTGTATGTACAGAACAACTACTAGATCAGTAGATTAGTTAGATTGCTATTTAGAGTGTTCCATTATGATATCCCTTTCCTCAAATATAGGACAGAACTAACTACAAGTACTATAGCTGAAACAAGCGTTTCCATTACCCTTACAAACTAGATTAGTTGTCTATTGATTCATTCATTCACTTTCTATTGCTTTAGGTAGATGAAAGATACAATCCCATGTAAAGAATGAGTTGTATGTCTTCCCTTATCTAGAACAACAACAAGATCACTAGATTAGTTAGATTGCCATATAGAGTGTTCCTTTATGATATCCCTTTCCGCAAACATAGGAGAGAACTAACTACAAGTACTAGAGTTATATACACAATCAACTAAGAAGTTCCCTTGCTTCCTTAATGATCAAGTTAAAGATATCATTGAAACTAACCTATCTACTGTGCTTACTAACTAGATGATTCAATCATTCACTTTCTCTTGCTTTAGGTAGATGAAAGATACAATCCCATGTAAAGAATGAGTTGTACGTCTTCCCTTTATCTAGAACAACAACTAGATCACTAGATTAGTTAGATTGCTATATAGAGTGTTCCGTTATGATATCCATTTCCGCAAACATAGGAGAGAACTAACTACAAGTACTAGAGTTATATACACAATCAAATAAGAAGTTCCCTTGCTTCCTTAATGAGCAAGTTAAAGAGTCCATTGAAACTAACCTATATATTGTGCTTACTAACTAGATGATTCATTCATCCACTTTCTATTTCTTTATGTAGATGAAAGATACAATGCCATGTAAAGAATGAGTTGTATGTACAGAACAACTACTAGATCACTAGATTAGTTAGATTGTTATTTAGAGTGTTCCATTATGATATCCCTTTCCTCAAACATAGGAGAGAACTAACTACAAGTACTATAGCTGAAACTAGCGTTTCTATTACCCTTACAAACTAGATTAGTTGTCTATTGATTCATTCATTCACTTTCTATTGCTTTAGGTAGATGCAACATACAATCCCATGTAAAGAATGAGTTGTATGTCTTCCCTTTATCTAGAACAACAACTAGATCTCTAGATTAGTTAGATTGCTATATAGAGTGTTCCGTTATGATATCCCTTTCCGCAAACATAGGAGAGAACTAACTACAAGTACTAGAGTTATATACACAATCAAATAAGAAGTTCCCTTGCTTCCTTAATGAGCAAGTTAAAGAGTCCATTGAAACTAACCTATATATTGTGCTTACTAACTAGATGATTCATTCATCCACTTTCTATTGCTTTATGTAGATGAAAGATACAATGCCATGTAAAGAATGAGTTGTATGTACAGAACAACTACTATATCACTAGATTAGTTAGATTGCTATTTAGAGTGTTCCATTATGATATCCCTTTCCTCAAATATAGGAGAGAACTAACTACAAGTACTATAGCTGAAACAAGCGTTTCCATTACCCTTACAAACTAGATTAGTTGCCTATTGATTCATTCATTCACTTTCTATTGCTTTAGGTAGATGAAAGATACAATCCCATGTAAAGAATGAGTTGTATGTCTTCCCTTATCTAGAACAACAACTAGATCACTAGATTAGTTAGATTGCTATATAGAGTGTTCCTTTATGATATCCCTTTCCGCAAACATAGGAGAGAACTAACTACAAGTACTAGAGTTATATACACAATCAACTAAGAAGTTCCCTTGCTTCCTTAATGATCAAGTTAAAGATATCATTGAAACTAACCTATCTACTGTGCTTACTAACTAGATGATTCAATCATTCACTTTCTCTTGCTTTAGGTAGATGAAAGATACAATCCCATGTAAAGAATGAGTTGTACGTCTTCCCTTTATCTAGAACTACAACTAGATCACTATATTAGTTAGATTGCTATATAGAGTGTTCCGTTATGATATCCATTTCCGCAAACATAGGAGAGAACTAACTACAAGTACTAGATTTATATACACAATCAAATAAGAAGTTCCCTTGCTTCCTTAATGAGCAAGTTAAAGAGTCCATTGAAACTAACCTATATATTGTGCTTACTAACTAGATGATTCATTCATCCACTTTCTATTGCTTTATGTAGATGAAAGATACAATGCCATGTAAAGAATGAGTTGTATGTACAGAACAACTACTAGATCACTAGATTAGTTAGATTGTTATTTAGAGTGTTCCATTATGATATCCCTTTCCTCAAACATAGGAGAGAACTAACTACAAGTACTATAGCTGAAACTAGCGTTTCTATTACCCTTACAAACTAGATTAGTTGTCTATTGATTCATTCATTCACTTTCTATTGCTTTAGGTAGATGCAACATACAATCCCATGTAAAGAATGAGTTGTATGTCTTCCCTTTATCTAGAACAACAACTAGATCTCTAGATTAGTTAGATTGCTATATAGAGTGTTCCGTTATGATATCCCTTTCCGCAAACATAGGAGAGAACTAACCTACAAGTACTAGAGTTATATACACAATCAAATAAGAAGTTCCCTTGCTTCCTTAATGAGCAAGTTAAAGAGTCCATTGAAACTAACCTATATATTGTGCTTACTAACTAGATGATTCATTCATCCACTTTCTATTGCTTTATGTAGATGAAAGATACAATGCCATGTAAAGAATGAGTTGTATGTACAGAACAACTACTAGATCACTAGATTAGTTAGATTGCTATTTAGAGTGTTCCATTATGATATCCCTTTCCTCAAATATAGGACAGAACTAACTACAAGTACTATAGCTGAAACAAGCGTTTCCATTACCCTTACAAACTAGATTAGTTGTCTATTGATTCATTCATTCACTTTCTATTGCTTTAGGTAGATGAAAGATACAATCCCATGTAAAGAATGAGTTGTATGTCTTCCCTTATCTAGAACAACAACACGATCACTAGATTAGTTAGATTGCCATATAGAGTGTTCCTTTATGATATCCCTTTCCGCAAACATAGGAGAGAACTAACTACAAGTACTAGAGTTATATACACAATCAACTAAGAAGTTCCCTTGCTTCCTTAATGATCAAGTTAAAGATATCATTGAAACTAACCTATCTACTGTGCTTACTAACTAGATGATTCAATCATTCACTTTCTCTTGCTTTAGGTAGATGAAAGATACAATCCCATGTAAAGAATGAGTTGTACGTCTTCCCTTTATCTAGAACAACAACTAGATCACTAGATTAGTTAGATTGCTATATAGAGTGTTCCGTTATGATATCCATTTCCGCAAACATAGGAGAGAACTAACTACAAGTACTAGAGTTATATACACAATCAAATAAGAAGTTCCCTTGCTTCCTTAATGAGCAAGTTAAAGAGTCCATTGAAACTAACCTATATATTGTGCTTACTAACTAGATGATTCATTCATCCACTTTCTATTTCTTTATGTAGATGAAAGATACAATGCCATGTAAAGAATGAGTTGTATGTACAGAACAACTACTAGATCACTAGATTAGTTAGATTGCTATTTAGAGTGTTCCATTATGATATCCCTTTCCTCAAACATAGGAGAGAACTAACTACAAGTACTATAGCTGAAACTAGCGTTTCTATTACCCTTACAAACTAGATTAGTTGTCTATTGATTCATTCATTCACTTTCTATTGCTTTAGGTAGATGCAACATACAATCCCATGTAAAGAATGAGTTGTATGTCTTCCCTTTATCTAGAACAACAACTAGATCTCTAGATTAGTTAGATTGCTATATAGAGTGTTCCGTTATGATATCCCTTTCCGCAAACATAGGAGAGAACTAACTACAAGTACTAGAGTTATATACACAATCAAATAAGAAGTTCCCTTGCTTCCTTAATGAGCAAGTTAAAGAGTCCATTGAAACTAACCTATATATTGTGCTTACTAACTAGATGATTCATTCATCCACTTTCTATTGCTTTATGTAGATGAAAGATACAATGCCATGTAAAGAATGAGTTGTATGTACAGAACAACTACTAGATCACTAGATTAGTTAGATTGCTATTTAGAGTGTTCCATTATGATATCCCTTTCCTCAAATATAGGACAGAACTAACTACAAGTACTATAGCTGAAACAAGCGTTTCCATTACCCTTACAAACTAGATTAGTTGTCTATTGATTCATTCATTCACTTTCTATTGCTTTAGGTAGATGAAAGATACAATCCCATGTAAAGAATGAGTTGTATGTCTTCCCTTATCTAGAACAACAACTAGATCACTAGATTAGTTAGATTGTTATATAGAGTGTTCCTTTATGATATCCCTTTCCGCAAACATAGGAGAGAACTAACTACAAGTACTAGAGTTATATACACAATCAACTAAGAAGTTCCCTTGCTTCCTTAATGATCAAGTTAAAGATATCATTGAAACTAACCTATCTACTGTGCTTACTAACTAGATGATTCAATCATTCACTTTCTCTTGCTTTAGGTAGATGAAGATACAATCCCATGTAAAGAATGAGTTGTACTGTCTTCCCTTTATCTAGAACAACAACTAGATCACTAGATTAGTTAGATTGCTATATAGAGTGTTCCGTTATGATATCCATTTCCGCAAACATAGGAGAGAACTAACTACAAGTACTAGAGTTATATACACAATCAAATAAGAAGTTCCCTTGCTTCCTTAATGAGCAAGTTAAAGAGTCCATTGAAACTAACCTATATATTGTGCTTACTAACTAGATGATTCATTCATCCACTTTCTATTTCTTTATGTAGATGAAAGATACAATGCCATGTAAAGAATGAGTTGTATGTACAGAACAACTACTAGATCACTAGATTAGTTAGATTGCTATTTAGAGTGTTCCATTATGATATCCCTTTCCTCAAACATAGGAGAGAACTAACTACAAGTACTATAGCTGAAACTAGCGTTTCTATTACCCTTACAAACTAGATTAGTTGTCTATTGATTCATTCATTCACTTTCTATTGCTTTAGGTAGATGCAACATACAATCCCATGTAAAGAATGAGTTGTATGTCTTCCCTTTATCTAGAACAACAACTAGATCTCTAGATTAGTTAGATTGCTATAGAGTGTTCCGTTATGATATCCCTTTCCGCAAACATAGGAGAGAACTAACTACAAGTACTAGAGTTATATACACAATCAAATAAGAAGTTCCCTTGCTTCCTTAATGAGCAAGTTAAAGAGTCCATTGAAACTAACCTATATATTGTGCTTACTAACTAGATGATTCATTCATCCACTTTCTATTGCTTTATGTAGATGAAAGATACAATGCCATGTAAAGAATGAGTTGTATGTACAGAACAACTACTAGATCACTAGATTAGTTAGATTGCTATTTAGAGTGTTCCATTATGATATCCCTTTCCTCAAACATAGGAGAGAACTAACTACAAGTACTATAGCTGAAACTAGCGTTTCTATTACCCTTACAAACTAGATTAGTTGTCTATTGATTCATTCATTCACTTTCTATTGCTTTAGGTAGATGCAACATACAATCCCATGTAAAGAATGAGTTGTATGTCTTCCCTTTATCTAGAACAACAACTAGATCTCTAGATTAGTTAGATTGCTATATAGAGTGTTCCGTTATGATATCCCTTTCCGCAAACATAGGAGAGAACTAACTACAAGTACTAGAGTTATATACACAATCAAATAAGAAGTTCCCTTGCTTCCTTAATGAGCAAGTTAAAGAGTCCATTGAAACTAACCTATATATTGTGCTTACTAACTAGATGATTCATTCATCCACTTTCTATTGCTTTATGTAGATGAAAGATACAATGCCATGTAAAGAATGAGTTGTATGTACAGAACAACTACTAGATCACTAGATTAGTTAGATTGCTATTTAGAGTGTTCCATTATGATATCCCTTTCCTCAAACATAGGAGAGAACTAACTACAAGTACTATAGCTGAAACAAGCGTTTCCATTACCCTTACAAACTAGATTAGTTGTCTATTGATTCATTCATTCACTTTCTATTGCTTTAGGTAGATGAAAGATACAATCCCATGTAAAGAATGAGTTGTATGTCTTCCCTTATCTAGAACAACACTAGATCACTAGATTAGTTAGATTGCTATATAGAGTGTTCCTTTATGATATCCCTTTCCGCAAACATAGGAGAGAACTAACTACAAGTACTAGAGTTATATACACAATCAACTAAGAAGTTCCCTTGCTTCCTTAATGATCAAGTTAAAGATATCATTGAAACTAACCTATCTACTGTGCTTACTAACTAGATGATTCATCATTCACTTTCTCTTGCTTTAGGTAGATGAAAGATACAATCCATGTAAAGAATGAGTTGTATGTCTTCCCTTTATCTAGAACAACAACTAGATCACTAGATTAGTTAGATTGCTATATAGAGTGTTCCGTTATGATATCCATTTCCGCAAACATAGGAGAGAACTAACTACAAGTACTAGAGTTATATACACAATCAAATAAGAAGTTCCCTTGCTTCCTTAATGAGCAAGTTAAAGAGTCCATTGAAACTAACCTATATATTGTGCTTACTAACTAGATGATTCATTCATCCACTTTCTATTTCTTTATGTAGATGAAAGATACAATGCCATGTAAAGAATGAGTTGTATGTACAGAACAACTACTAGATCACTAGATTAGTTAGATTGCTATTTAGAGTGTTCCATTATGATATCCCTTTCCTCAAACATAGGAGAGAACTAACTACAAGTACTATAGCTGAAACTAGCGTTTCTATTACCCTTACAAACTAGATTAGTTGTCTATTGATTCATTCATTCACTTTCTATTGCTTTAGGTAGATGAAAGATACAATCCCATGTAAAGAATGAGTTGTATGTCTTCCCTTTATCTAGAACAACAACTAGATCACTAGATTAGTTAGATTGCTATATAGAGTGTTCCGTTATGATATCCCTTTCCGCAAACATAGGAGAGAACTAACTACAAGTACTAGAGTTATATACACAATCAAATAAGAAGTTCCCTTGCTTCCTTAATGAGCAAGTTAAAGAGTCCATTGAAACTAACCTATATATTGTGCTTACTAACTAGATGATTCATTCATCCACTTTCTATTGCTTTATGTAGATGAAAGATACAATGCCATGTAAAGAATGAGTTGTATGTACAGAACAACTACTAGATCACTAGATTAGTTAGATTGCTATTTAGAGTGTTCCATTATGATATCCCTTTCCTCAAACATAGGAGAGAACTAACTACAAGTACTATAGCTGAAACTAGCGTTTCCATTACCCTTACAAACTAGATTAGTTGTCTATTGATTCATTCATTCACTTTCTATTGCTTTAGGTAGATGAAAGATACAATCCCATGTAAAGAATGAGTTGTATGTCTTCCCTTTATCTAGAACAACAACTAGATCACTAGATTAGTTAGATTGCTATATAGAGTGTTCCGTTATGATATCCCTTTCCGCAAACATAGGAGAGAACTAACTACAAGTACTAGAGTTATATACACAATCAAATAAGAAGTTCCCTTGCTTCCTTAATGAGCAAGTTAAAGAGTCCATTGAAACTAACCTATATATTGTGCTTACTAACTAGATGATTCATTCATCCACTTTCTATTGCTTTATGTAGATGAAAGATACAATGCCATGTAAAGAATGAGTTGTATGTACAGAACAACTACTAGATCACTAGATTAGTTAGATTGCTATTTAGAGTGTTCCATTATGATATCCCTTTCCTCAAACATAGGAGAGAACTAACTACAAGTACTATAGCTGAAACAAGCGTTTCCATTACCCTTACAAACTAGATTAGTTGTCTATTGATTCATTCATTCACTTTCTATTGCTTTAGGTAGATGAAAGATACAATCCCATGTAAAGAATGAGTTGTATGTCTTCCCTTATCTAGAACAACAACTAGATCACTAGATTAGTTAGATTGCTATATAGAGTGTTCCGTTATGATATCCCTTTCCGCAAACATAGGAGAGAACTAACTACAAGTACTAGAGTTATATACACAATCAACTAAGAAGTTCCCTTGCTTCCTTAATGAGCAAGTTAAAGAGTCATTGAAACTAACCTATCTATTGTGCTTACTAACTAGATGATTCATTCATTCACTTTCTATTGCTTTAGGTAGATGAAAGATACAATCCCATGTAAAGAATGAGTTGTATGTCTTCCCTTTATCTAGAACAACAACTAGATCACTAGATTAGTTAGATTGCTATATAGAGTGTTCCGTTATGATATCCCTTTCCGCAAACATAGGAGAGAACTAACTACAAGTACTAGAGTTATATACACAATCAAATAAGAAGTTCCCTTGCTTCCTTAATGAGCAAGTTAAAGAGTCCATTGAAACTAACCTATATATTGTGCTTACTAACTAGATGATTCATTCATCCACTTTCTATTGCTTTATGTAGATGAAAGATACAATGCCATGTAAAGAATGAGTTGTATGTACAGAACAACTACTAGATCACTAGATTAGTTAGATTGCTATTTAGAGTGTTCCATTATGATATCCCTTTCCTCAAACATAGGAGAGAACTAACTACAAGTACTATAGCTGAAACTAGCGTTTCCATTACCCTTACAAACTAGATTAGTTGTCTATTGATTCATTCATTCACTTTCTATTGCTTTAGGTAGATGAAAGATACAATCCCATGTAAAGAATGAGTTGTATGTCTTCCCTTTATCTAGAACAACAACTAGATCACTAGATTAGTTAGATTGCTATATAGAGTGTTCCGTTATGATATCCCTTTCCGCAAACATAGGAGAGAACTAACTACAAGTACTAGAGTTATATACACAATCAAATAAGAAGTTCCCTTGCTTCCTTAATGAGCAAGTTAAAGAGTCCATTGAAACTAACCTATATATTGTGCTTACTAACTAGATGATTCATTCATCCACTTTCTATTGCTTTATGTAGATGAAAGATACAATGCCATGTAAAGAATGAGTTGTATGTACAGAACAACTACTAGATCACTAGATTAGTTAGATTGCTATTTAGAGTGTTCCATTATGATATCCCTTTCCTCAAACATAGGAGAGAACTAACTACAAGTACTATAGCTGAAACAAGCGTTTCCATTACCCTTACAAACTAGATTAGTTGTCTATTGATTCATTCATTCACTTTCTATTGCTTTAGGTAGATGAAAGATACAATCCCATGTAAAGAATGAGTTGTATGTCTTCCCTTATCTAGAACAACAACTAGATCACTAGATTAGTTAGATTGCTATATAGAGTGTTCCGTTATGATATCCCTTTCCGCAAACATAGGAGAGAACTAACTACAAGTACTAGAGTTATATACACAATCAACTAAGAAGTTCCCTTGCTTCCTTAATGATCAAGTTAAAGATATCATTGAAACTAACCTATCTACTGTGCTTACTAACTAGATGATTCATCATTCACTTTCTATTGCTTTAGGTAGATGAAAGATACAATCCCATGTAAAGAATGAGTTGTATGTCTTCCCTTTATCTAGAACAACAACTAGATCACTAGATTAGTTAGATTGCTATATAGAGTGTTCCGTTATGATATCCCTTTCCGCAAACATAGGAGAGAACTAACTACAAGTACTAGAGTTATATACACAATCAAATAAGAAGTTCCCTTGCTTCCTTAATGAGCAAGTTAAAGAGTCCATTGAAACTAACCTATATATTGTGCTTACTAACTAGATGATTCATTCATCCACTTTCTATTGCTTTATGTAGATGAAAGATACAATGCCATGTAAAGAATGAGTTGTATGTACAGAACAACTACTAGATCACTAGATTAGTTAGATTGCTATTTAGAGTGTTCCATTATGATATCCCTTTCCTCAAACATAGGAGAGAACTAACTACAAGTACTATAGCTGAAACTAGCGTTTCCATTACCCTTACAAACTAGATTAGTTGTCTATTGATTCATTCATTCACTTTCTATTGCTTTAG
>CM051455.1:66345425-66367038 GCA_028274465.1 Plantago ovata
GCCTCAATCCTGGCCGTACACGTGGCGTGATCCTACACGACCTGAAGATGAAGGGTCTCAAGTATAAAAGGGCCTCATTTACTCCTCAACAGTAAGCATTAACTACGTCACCCGAGCACCACTTTCACTACTCTTACTAGGGAAGCCTCACAACTCCCTACTCGTAAAGTCGCCTCTCCGGTCTGATACCTTACAGACCGGGCAAGAGACACTAACCCCCCCCCTCTAGTCTATTTCAGGTACGAGGAAGCTACAAGAAGGCTCATTTCATACCTTAGAGGGACACTACAAGAAGAAGAACTAGAAAGACTTAGAATAGCGATTCATTGCGAACTTAGAAAGAAACACGAATTATCCTTCAACATTTGGCGCCGTCTGTGGGAAACGACACAAAAGGTCATTCCTTGCCCTACTGGTCGAGCCACTTTCCTCCTCGTGACACTTCACAAATATGCCTCCCAGAAGAAGCAACCGTCTTGCTAATGCACCACCCGCGAACCCTTCTCGACCTAGAGGCCGTCCCTCTAATGACGGTCGCGGAGGAGGAACGGAGGGTGTTCCTAGGGAGCCAAGAAATAACAATGTTGCAAGGAACCGAGATTACACGGAGGGGGCATTTACTAATGTCACTCACTCCCAAAATGAGACATCCGGGGAAAATAACCCGCAAGGAGTCCCGGTAGGAAACGCCTATGGAGCCTTGAGAGTCGCAAACAACGCCGAGTCTAGGGGGCAGCCTCATCCGGTAGCAGTCAACCAACCTCCCGTGGCAGTGAATCCTCCTCAACCGGCCGCATTGACCTTCACCCTTCCTGATGGACGTGTCGTCCGACCATCAGATTTCGGGATGGGCGAAGCTCAATACGGTCTATTCCTTCTTACTTTACAAGGATATGTCGGAGGTAATGAGGCTATTAGGGTTAATACCGAGATACAAGCTCCAGTAGAACCACAAGCACCGGTGCAAGAGCAACCTCGAGCCACATTGGTCGCTCCTCGCCAATCTCAGGGAAGAGCACCTGTTGCCCAAGATGAAGCACATTCAAGAGCCAACACCAGGCCGATCCAATCTCGACTCGGACCATCAAGAATCCAATCGAGGTTAGGACCACAAGGTGCCCCGGATGATTTGAGAGACCTGATTGATAGAAGAATAAGGGCATCATTGCAAAATGTAGCGCAACAAGAAAATAGGGCTCAGGTGGTCGCTACACCACCCGCTCTCCCAAATCAAGTTACCCCCAACCAGGTAACTCCTCAAAACCAACAAGAAGCGGTGGAAGAGAATCAAGCATTGAGAACAGTAGCTGAGGTAACCCCCCTGGTCGATCCGATCACGGGGAGGAGGCTCACTCTGGAGGAACTCAACGCGAGGAAATCCGCACTTGACGCTCAGATAGAAACTCTCCGAGGAACCGTCCAAGAGAGAGAGCAAGACCAAGATCCGAGCCCTTTGTGCGATGAGATCAGGAACCACCAAGCCAAAATTGAAAGAGGCTTTCCCACCTTCGAAAGCTATGATGGAACAAGTTGTCCAAAGGACTACTTGGTAAGATTTGGCACCAAAATGGATGCTTACGGTCATGACTCAAGGACTAAAGCACTCCTCTTCCCGGCTAACTTATCCGGGGAAGCAATGAAATGGTGGTCGCGCCTCCCTCACCGGTCCATCAAATCATATAGAGATCTCTGTAAGGAGTTTTCTAAGCGTTTCGAGAAAGTGATGAACGCCAAGAGACGGGTGAGGTACTTGGCCGAAATTGTCCAGAGAAACAACGAAGACTTGAGGGACTTCATCAACCGCTTTCATGAAGCAGCCCTCCAAGTCGAGGATCACTCGATCAATGAGAGGAAGGAATACTTGTATGGTAACACTACCAACATCAGATTCCAAGATGTACTCTCAGCATCGTGTATAGAGAATGAAGCACAACTTGCCAAAGTTTGCAAGGACTTCCTCGAAGCCGAGGAATTCCGAAGAACGGTCACAGTGAGAACCAATCTTCCCAAGGAAAAAGGGAAAGAAAAAGAAAAAGAAAAGGAGTACCCTCCTCGACCCCAAAATCCCGGGAAGCAGAGGAAAGAGCAAAAGTTTGGGTTGATCAAGGAGGGCAACTCAAGAAATGATTTCAGAGACAGGAGGTCTCCTCCCAGAAGGTCGCCTCCAAGACGATATAGCAACTACACAGACTTGAATAGGCCAAGATCCGACATCTTGAACTATATAGTCTCGAGGAAGCTAGACGTCTCGTGGCCACCCCCGATTAAGGAAAACCAAAGGAACAAGAACTCGGAAAAATTTTGCAAGTTTCACAAGGGGAAAGGGCACACCTCAGATGAGTGTGTCGAGCTCAAGAACGAGATTGAGAGAATGATACGCGGCGGTCAATTGATTAACTACATCCGGAAGGAGGAACCCCTAGCACTGCTGCCCCCACCTCCTCAAACAGGGAGCGAGCACCCCTACCAAGGAAACCCTCAGGACGACGACATCCATAATTACAACAATTATGAGAACCGCCCTGTAAATGGAAGCATCCGCACTCTCACAATTGCGGGAGGACCCGCCGGCGGCGACACTCGTAATCAAAGGGAGATTACGGCGGACAACCTCAGGGTTCGAGATGTGAAGTATGCTCAAGCCGCGAGACCGGGAACCAACGTTATCTCTTTCGATGATAGCGAGATACCTCTGAAGCATGCTGGAGGAGGCAACATCTATGATCCTTGCGTCCCACTTGTAGTGTCCTTGGATGTTCAATCCTACAAGTTGGGTAGAATCCTCGTCGATACTGGATGCTCGGCAAACTTGATCTTCACCGGAACCTTGAAAAGGATGCACATGAACCCAAGGGAAGGGCTCAGAGAAGTGAGGAGCGCATTGGTAGGATTCGGAGGACAACCTGTCATGCCGCTCGGAATGATCAACCTCACAGTGTCAATGGGTAGCGCTCCTAGAAGGGTAACCCAACAAGTTCCTTTCGTGGTGGTCGATATGCCATTCGATTATTTCGCAGTCCTAGGGCGACCCGCTCTCTCTCAATTCCGAGCCGTAGTGTCCACGGTCCACAACAAGCTAAAATTCCCCACTCCTTTGGGAATCGGACAGGAAGTAGGAGACATACGAGAAGCATGGGAATGCTACACCTTGTCTGCCAAGTTCACTTCAAGGGTTGCTATTGGAGAACCCAACCCCGGACAATCATCCGAGGAGACTCCCCTTGTTCACAATGCGCCTTATCGTTTCTACACGGTTCGGCGAGTGAAGAGAAAATCGAAAAAGCCAAGTCCGTCACTTAGGCGAAGAAAAGCAACCATGAGAAAGACGAAGATACTCTAGTAGGAGCTGTTAAGGAGCTCGAGGAGTATCAAGTGATTCCACCAGTCCCACCCTCTTCCAAAAAGAAGAAGTTCTTTGAGGAAAACAAAATTGAAGCAAGAGAAGCCCTAGAAGAAATCCAAATTGTCGAAGGAAGTGCCGACAAGGTCACAAAAATTGGCACAGAGATGGCCACTGAAGTCAGGATGAAACTCATCCAATGTTTGAAAGATAACAACGACATCTTCGCGTGGAGCACCGAGGACCTGAAGGGGATCGACCCACGTGTCGCCGTTCACCGTCTGAACGTAGATCCATCGATCACCCACATCAGAGAAAAGCGAAGAGACTTCAGTGCGAAGATAATGCCATCATAGAAGCGGAAGTACAAAGGCTTCTTAAAGCTGGCCACATCAAAGAAGTGAGATACTCAGACTGGGTATGCAACGTGGTCCTCGTGGAGAAGGGTCCGGGAAAATGGCGAATGTGCAACAATTTCACAAGGCTCAACAAGTTTTGCCCGAAGGATCCATACCCTCTCCCCAGGATCGACCAGCTTGTCGATTCCACCGCTGGATGCGCCCTCCTGAGTTTCATGGATGCATACCAGGGCTTCTACCAGGTCAAAATGGCCAAAGATGACGTGCCTAAAACCGCCTTCTTCGCTAACGGCAATGTGTATTGCTTCAACGTGATGCCATTTGGCCTTAAGAACGCCGGAGCGACCTACCAAAGGCTGGTTAACAAGATGTTCAAGGATGAGCTGGTAAAACCATGGAAGTATATGTCGATGACATGCTCGTCAAGAGCAAGACCGAGGAGCAACATGTAGGTTACCTGGCAAAGTGCTTCTCAATCTTGAGAAAGTATGGCATGAAGCTCAACCCGGCGAAGTGTACCTTCGGTGTCAAAGGGGGGAAGTTCCTCGGTTACATGGTGACCGAAAGAGGAATAGAAGCGAACCCCGAGAAGATAAAGGCCATCCTCGACCTTCCCCAACCTCAGTCCATCAATGAGGTGCAACAATTGGTCGGAAAATCAATCGCATTGAGTAGATTCATCTCAAGGTCGGCCGAGAAAAATCTACCTTTTTTCAAGGTATTGAGAAAGAGCAGCCACTTCGAGTGGACAAAGGAGTGCGAGGAAGCCTTCGAGAAGCTGAAAGAATACCTACTCGCTCCCCTCTATTGTCAAAGCCCGTGGACGGAGAGGTACTCTATTTGTACTTAGCAGCAACCGGGGAAGCTATCAGCTCGGTTTTGGTGCGAATCCAAGGGAACGACCACTTGCCCATCTACTACTTGAGCAAAGTACTTGCCGGGGCTGAAACGCGGTACATGGATATCGAGAGGCTTTCCTTTGCCCTCGTTTATACGGCAAGGAGGCTAAACCCTACTTTGGTGCCCACAAGGTTGTTGTTTTGACAAAGCAACCTCTCAAAGCAAGTCCTCGGAAACCCGAAAATTCGGGAAGAATGGCAAGGTGGGCGATTGAGCTAAGCGAGTACGACATCGACTACCAAGCACCCGTAGCCAAGAAAGCACAAGTCATAGCCGACTTCCTCGTGGAGTATCCCTCAAAAGGAACTTCAGAGGAAAACTCTTCAGCAACAAAGAGTGCTATGATGATGGTCGAAGAGCAACCCCATCAAAACAACCCGATGCAAGCTCTAGAGGATGCTTTAAAAGAGCTTAAGGCAATGTCCCAAACCAAAAGGAAGAGGCATGAAGTGTTCCTGACAGAGAAAACCGACGAGCCAAAGGGTGCGGAGACCGTCTCTCCAAAACCCAAAGAGCTAGTCGACCACGGAGACGTCTGGATTCTTCATGTTGATGGATCCTCGTCAGGAAAAAATGGCGGGATAGGAATATACTTCAAGAGTCCGGAGGGGCTGAACTAGAGTACGCCGTTACTCTTAGTTTCCCGGTCTCCAACAATGAAGCAGAATATGAAGCCATCCTCATCGCTCTACGTATGGCAAAGTCATTGGAAGTGAAGAAGCTACATCTCTTCACCGATTCTCAACTGGCCGAGAAGCAAATCTCGGGGAAATTCAGAACCAAGAAAGACTCACTTGCTGAGTACAAGAGCGCAATCACGGAAGAAATTCAAAAGTTTGAAAGCTGTGAGATTGAAAAGTTCTCAAGAGATCTCAATCAAAGGGCAGATGCCCTATCAAAGTATGCTTCAGCCTCCGGAGGAGTTGATACCCGGAATGTGATACTCATGAGGATCAATGCATCATCTCTGTGGTCATCAAAGCCAAACGTCTTGGCAATTGACGATCAACCGAATTGGATGCAAGAGATAACAACATATCTCAAAATGGAAGCCTTCCTCGAGACAAGGCCGAAGCAAGAAGAGTCAAGGGGAAAGCTCCTCGATACATCATGCAAGGAGACTACTTGTACAAAAGATCTTTCGAGGGAGTCTACTTGAGATGCGTCGCCGAGCATGAAGTTCAGAAACTTCTCGGAGAGATGCATCGAGGAAGTTGCGGCGACCATGCCGGAGGAAGAACCCTCGCCCAAAAAGTCATTCGACAAGGATACTACTGGCCCACTATTCGGGAAGACGCTGCCCAATTTGTGAGAAAGTGCGAGGAGTGTCAATTGCACGCCAATTTGATCAACGTACCGGCGAAACCTCTTATGCCCATCTCCATCACTTGCCCGTTCGACATATGGGGCATCGACATAGTCGGTCCCTTTCCAAGAGGCACGGGTCAAAAGAAGTTCATCATCGTTGCGGTCGAATACTTTAGCAAGTGGGCGGAAGTGGAGGCAGTCTCTACCATCACCGAACAAAGAGTTATGAACTTCGTCTGGAGGAACATCGTGTGTCGATTTGGCTTGCCAAGGGTCCTCATCTCGGATAATGGTGCTCAATTTTGTGGCCAAAGATTCAATGAATGGTGCAAGGAAATGAAGATTGAGAGGAGGTATACCTCTGTAGGACATCCTCAATCCAATGGGCAAACAGAAGCCGTCAACAAAATCCTCGTCAACAACTTGCAGAAGAGGTTCGCTACCAATAGGGACTGGGTCGACGAGCTTGATGGAGTGGTGTGGGCATACCGCACTACTTCAAAAACAGCTACGAGAGAGACTCCCTTCTCGCTAGTTTATGGGTCCGAGGCGGTCATACCAGCAGAAGTGGCGGTGGAAACCCTCAGAATCCAAGGGTACCAACCCGAGGACAATCATACAGAGAGACTATTCGATCTCGAGACAATCAGCGAATCGAGGACCAACGCCTTGGCCAATATCCTCAGATATCAAGCACTCATCGCGAAGACCTACAACAAAGGCGTAAGAGAAAGAGACTTCCAAGTGGGAGACCTAGTACTCCGAAGAGCAGACATCTTGGGCAAAGTTGGGAAGATGCAACCCAATTGGGAAGGCCCCTACAAGATAATTGAAGCAAGGTCCAACGGAAGTTATCGTCTTCAAGACATGGAGGGAAGGGTATTGAAGAACCCATGGAACACTTCTAACCTCCAGAGATTCTACGCTTGAAGTTGTAGGAAGAAAAAGCTTTTTGAAAACCTATGTGGAAGGCCCACTGATCGAGGAGGGTTCCTCACTGGTCCAAATGAGAGGTACCCCTTGCTTTTTGTTAAAAAGTCATTGTAAGCAAGCTGGCCGAGGAGCCCCCATTGTAATTGTATTTCCGACAAATCAATGCAATGTCCACGTCTCAAAACTTGTTCAATTTTAGAACTATTATGCTGCTATTCAATTGTGAAAACCTACTCGATTTGCATATTGGGACCGGCGAGCGGAAGGAGATCGAGGAGAATCTAAAATCGACTTCGCCCAACACTTAGATTTTCTCTTGTTTTTAAAGGAAATCGAGGAGCGCTGCAACTATATCACAAGTTCGAACAATATCAACCAAGTTGTTAACGAAGAATATCTTGCCATTTTATGTCTCGAGTAGAAAGGCTACTCGATCCTCACTTACTTGTATTTGACTACTCTATTCGAGTTATACGTCATAACTACGGAGCAAGTAGAAAAATGCTAAGTACAGAAAACAAATCGAGGAGCAAATTGCATTGAGACAAGACAAGAAAACATACATTATGTTACAATACAACATGGATCGAGTACGCCACAAAGGGCCGAATGACACATTATTGAGTATGCCACAAGGGGCCGAATAGCAAGTTAAGAAAACAGGAAATTGTTCAGAAAAAACTTGAAAAATTACAAGTACAAATATTAACCGAGCATACTCGGCCTTGTTCAACGGGTCCGGCTCGCGGAGAACTCGCTCTGGTTGGCAGGCACGCTGCTCGTTGAGGCACCGGCTCGAGGAGGGCTGTTCGGGTTGTGCAAAGTCGCGTCGCCACCCTTCTCGCGCGCCTCCCTTATAGCACCAGCATGGGCGGTCAGCTCCGGCTCCACAAAGCCCTCTCCGCGCCCCATCACCGGTTTGTTCAGTTGAATCCAATTGGCGTTTCGGAGAGGAGCCTTCTCGAACGGAAGAAGGAGACCGGCCCGGATGCACTCGGGACCCACCGGGGGAGATATGAAGGCTTACTAGGGTAAGGCACATCCGGATCCGTAACAAGCTCCCCGAACTCGCATGCATGATGCATCTCATCGCTAGGGATCTCATCGGGATACCGGGTCATGTCATCGCGCCCTCCCAGCATGCATGTCATCTCGAGCATCCACATCAAAATCCTCGGAAGGAGCTTCACCCTCTTCAGCTGCCCGATGCAGGAGAAGAAACCCTCCTCGCGAGCGGTGTCCCTGATGTCCTGGGTAGCCAGCTTGTAAGTGGCGGACTCCATGAAGTCCCGGGCTGTCTCGAGCCGACTACCGACGAGGAAGGATAGCACACTGTCCTTGAATTTTTGCATACATTGCGACAGAGTGGAGTACCCGCCTTTGTAACTCAGGGCCCTCTGCTTCTCCCTGGCCAATTCCCTCTCGAGCTGGTCCACTTTCTCATGGGACTTGCGCACCTCCTCGTTCGCCACCTGGGCCTTTGCCTTTTCGGCCGCCACCGTCTTCTCCAGCTCCTCGATCACTTGGCCTATGTCGGAGCGATCCGCTACAACATTAGCGTACGCCTCCTTGATATGCTCGAGCTGCAACAGTTCGAAGAAGTCAGATTTTGCAAAAGCGAGAAGGAAACAAACTATACTTGTGAAAATTTCGTATAAAATTTACCTGAAGAGCGCAGAGGCTCAATTCATGAGCGCGATCCAGCTCGGACATCTGAACGAACCGCTTTATTTCGGCCTCGCGGTCGACATCCAGAGCGGCCGTCCCCTTCTTGCGAGCAGGCTGGTCGCTCGCGCCCAAGTTCAATAGCCTCTTCGCGCCGGCTCTTTTTGCAGGAGGAGCCCGGTCCTTAGGACGCTTTTCCGGGTTACCTTGATCGGCCTCCCCGGTCTTCTTGGCAGCGGCCGCATCTTCCGCGGCCTTTCTCTTAACGGCCTCCAAGGGGTCCTCGATTGTCGCGAGCCCCTCCTTAGCCAGTGCGTCTCGATGCTCCGCGGCGTTCTTAGGATGGCTAATGTCCAAAGACCCGAGGATCTTCGTGGTCTTACCAGCCAATCGCTGTTTGCGCCTTTGCTCCTCCTTGGCTTCCAACGTCTTTGACATGATCCAAGTGAACCAGTACTCTGCAAGATCGAAGAGGATAAATGGTTAGCAAGCGCGAATAGCAAGGGCATTCGATACAGGAAAAACGGAGTAAAACACAAGTCAAAAACACAAGTAAACACAAAGGGGTCCTCGAACTAGTTACCGAAGAGGAGATCGTCAGTGTGGCCCGAGTCCTTGTAACCCGTGTAGACCGGCGAGGACAGACCGGCCAGATAAGGGAGCGGTTGCAACACCAACCCCCAGTAAAAGTACTTCTCCGGGTCCTCGCTAGCATTCTTCTCCTCGAGCGCCTGAACCCAAGGGTCGAACTCAACAGGGTGAGGGTACCGATCAGAGATAGGTCCTCGATAAAAGTGCTTGGGCACTCCCCACTCCACGTCAGAGTCGCTCATACCGGGGAGCTTCTTCTTCTTCACATAAATATATCGATGGAACCACTTGTAGCCCGAGGAGGACGGAGCGTCCACGATGAACCCAAGCCCGGGCCGAGTGTTGAAATAATAGAAAAATTTATTCCCGGAGCTCATCGATACCCTGAAGAGCTGGTTGAAATTATGGAAGTTCACCGGGATCCCGATCTTCTTGCAGAGCACCCCGAAACAAATTAGAGTGCCAAAGGCACTAGGAAGGAGCTGCCACGGAGCGAGACCCAGTTGATTAATAATCTCCTTGAAAGGATCGCAGAAAGGAAGGATCCATCCTCGATCCAGCGTCAAAAGATGCACAACCATATAACCTGGCGGTGCATTGTAAAAAGTCTGATCGGGACGAGGAACGAGGATGTCTATCTTCCTCTTGCTCAACCGGTATTTTTGGCGAATGGCCGATATCTCCTCCTTTTTGACCGTGGAGGCAGTCGTCGGGATCAATCCGTCCTCATTTTTCTCACCCTGGGGATCGGGGAGGTCAACATCCTTGGCTCCTCGCGTGAACTTCTTCACATTGGCCACGGTCACTTTGGCGGCCTCCTCGGGCTCAACAGTCTTCTTTCTAGATCGAGAAGCCTTCTTCTTCGATCTCTTCGGGGCTTTACCCGGTGCGTGGACAACTTCCTCATCATCATCCGAAATCAATACCTCCTCGCCCCGCTTACGTTTACGGTCACGTTCAAGGGCAGCTTTGGCACGCTCCCATTCTGCCTCTTCGATCGGATGGGGAGGTCTTACATTACTTGGTGCAGGGAAACTAAAATCGATCTGGGTCGGATCGATGGTCTCATAGGGAATCAAGTCGTCGAAACCATACTGCTCTTGGATAAGCAGCTCTCGCTCCGCGTTCCTGTTCATCTCAGAAAAGGAAGGAGAGGGAAAACTGCGGCTCGGACCAGCTTCATTCCCGTGGAGATCCCCTATCAACTCCAGAGAATCATCGTCGCTACTGATAACCGTGCGACGAACTGTTTGCACGGGCAGATCGGACCTGCGTACTCGAGATGGGGAGGGTCGCTCGGTCTCCTCACGTTGGCCCTCCTGGAAGGAGTGTTCTCCCTCCTCGAACCAAGCAAGCTCTGGAGTAGGCTGCTCGGTATCGTCCATGTTCTCGATCCGGATGGGAGCCGGGTCGAGACTACCTCGGACGCCATAGTCACGCCCGAATACCTGGGCGGCTTGAGTTATGATGGCGGCCGGGACGCCTGTCTCGGGAGGACCCCCTTGCGCCTCGGTCCTGTCATCGATGAAACTCTCGTCGATTCTCCGCCGTTTTCGAACCTCCAGGCGGTACTCATCCTCCTCTTGCTCCTCCTCGGAGTCATCCTCTTCTCCTTCCTCGCTATCCCCATCCTCGACCTCCTCGATCTCAGGAGCCGGTTCTTCATGATCGGAGGAGAGCTCATCCAGGAAGGTAGTCGATATGGACGTCTCCTCGGACGTATCCTGGCCGCTCCCGTAGTCAAGAGCGTCGTTACGGTTTTGGCTGTCGTCGCTCTCGGACATCCTAAAAGGTAGGCCAGAAAAATAGTAAGGATGGGTGGTGATAGTCCGAGAGGTCCGTTTATGTGTATTGATTATGCTCGGCCTCCCGAACGGAGATAAATCTCACAAAAAAATGAAAGAAACGACACAAATAGGCAAGAAGTTACTCTACAGCAAGAAATAAAGAGGGATCGAGTAGCATACAAGGAGCGACCAACCGCTCAAAGCCTGTGTAAAAAATCGAGCAGCACGACCACATGCATATACAGCTAAACAGGAGCGAGCACATGCATATACAAAAAGCGAAGAGCGACCAACCGCCCGAGTAACTTCCTACGGCTATTTCTACAACAATACGCTAATGAGGAGGCAACAAGGGGTATACTGGAAAGAAAATAAAGGCATAATTAACAGGGAGCTACTTCTACGACCATGCGAGCCAAATCGGTCCAAATCGATTCCGTTAAAGTCCGGTTACAAGTCCATTTACTGTTTTTTAAGTCCAAGGCCATTCTCAGGCGTTAATCTACCGGTCATTACTCAGATGACAACATTCCGGGAGAAAGAAATCAGAAACAAAAACGAAAGAGCAACAACGAAAGGAAAAAAGAGTAGCAAATGCAAGAAATTCAAGCGAAAGGAAGAAATTAAGGCAAGAAATTAGAAGCAAAGAACCGGAAACTTACTTGTTTATAAGTTGGTAGAAGTTTGAAGCCTGAAAAGAAGCCGGAAAAGAAGAAACTTCGCCTGAAAGTTGCGTTCCGATCACCGGTAGTACTCCTCGCGCTCCCTTAGTCTCGACTACGACACTACTCGATCACGAAAAGTTGCTCTTCGATTGTTTTTTACGCTCCTCGCTCTCTCAAGTGAATTCGGCAGAAATTTTGGCAGAAAGTGAAAAACGAATTCGGTCCTCACCTATTTATAGAAGGGTATCCGAGGAATTTGAAACGTCGCTGCCCCTCGCGCCATCCGGACCGACCACGTGTCAAAGATCAACGGTCCAGATCGCCGCCGCCGGGCGAATTTCCTATTTTGCCCTCCGCGCTCCCGCTCCGGCCCGAATACGCTCTCAAACCCGGAACGAATTACCTGACCACGGTAATCAACTCGCGGCGCGAGCACGGACCTGCTCGAGACACACAAAGACAGATCGACAACCATGGTCTGTCCTCCTCGAATCAACATCGCGAAAAATCTCAGAACCACGGAAACCCGACGGCCACGCGTCGGTGGACCGAGGAGCCGCTCATGCAGCTACCCTCCTCGACATTCCTCTTACCTTTTACACAAGTATCTCTCCGCGAGATTCTTTGCTAGCAAAAAAGCGGCAGGAAGTCATTCCATTCCTTTTACACAAGTATCTCTCCGCGAGATACTTTGCTAGCAAAAACATGAATACATCTCTCCTCGAGATTCCTTTCACACAAGTATCTCTCCGCGAGATACTTTGCAAGCAAAAAACGGCAGGAAGTCATTCCATTCCACCAAGGAATACTTACCCGGATCCGATCTTTTCCCAGCAAAAATACCTCTTTTAATACGGTCCGAGCAACGTCTGCTCGCACCCTATAAAAAAGGGGGGGGGGAGGGAGAGATAGGAGGAGGGAAAGGTACCAAGGTGCGAATACCGAAATCTTTTTTCGCCCACTACTAGTCGAGGCTCTGCTCGACCTCTACTTCAACATAGTTCCTCAACTATCTTCTACAAAGATACTTGGAAACTAGGGGGACATATGTTAGGGTTGAAATATGTCCAGTCCGCATGTACGAACTGGAGCGGTCTAAGAGCGCGACAAAGCATCATAGGCCGTCCCTCAAGGGGCACAACCACACCCAAGTATGTCACTAAGGTGTGGATCGACCAACATAGGGTCCGACCATCACTGGGAGGACAACCCTCAAAATAAGCTCCTCTCAAGGACAAACCTGCCAGTGGGCTCGAGGAGCATGTCCCGGGCTCGAGGAGACCTTACGTCAAGGTAACGCTCCTTGACAAAAACTGAGCAGGACACTACTCGTATCACCCACGCACAAGGAAGGCACGAGGACCACAGAGCGACCAGCCATGGTTGCTCTCCTGGGCCAAGGCCCACGGACCTCCTTAATGGGCCTGGGCCGAGGAAGGCTTCAATCCTAGCCGTACACGTGGCGTGATCCTACATGACCGGAAGTTGAAGGGTCTCAAGTATAAAAGGGCCTCATTTACTCCTCAACAGTAAGCATTAACTACGTCACCCGAGCACCACTTTCACTACTCTTACTAGGGAAGCCTCACAACTCCCTACTCGTAAAGTCGCCTCTCCGGTCTGATACTTTACAGACCGGGCAAGAGACACTAACCCCCCCCCCCTCTAGTCTATTTCAGGTACGAGGAAGCTACAAGAAGGCTCATTTCCTATCTTAGAGGAACACTACAAGAAGAACTAGAAAGACTTAGAATAGCGACTCATTGCGAACTTAGAAAGAAACACGAATTACCCTTCAACAGAGTGTACCATTATGATATTCCTTTCCTCAAACATAAGAGAAAACTAACTACAAGTACTGTAGCTGAACTAACCTTTCCATTACCCTTACAAACTAGATTAGTTGTCTATTGATTCATTCATTCACTTTCTATTGCTTTAGGTAGATGAAAGGTACAATCCCATGTAAAGAATGAGTTGTATGTCTTCCCTTTATCTAGAACAACAACTAGATCACTAGATTAGTTAAATTGCTATCTAGAGTGTTCCGTTATGATATCCCTTTCCTCAAACATAGGAGAGAACTAACTACAAGTACTATAGCTGAAACTAACCTTTCCATTACCCTTACAAACTAGATTAGTTGTCTATTGATTCATTCATTCACTTTCTATTGCTTTAGGTAGATGAAAGATACAATCCCATGTAAAGAATGAGTTGTATGTGTTCCCTTTATATAGAACAACAACTTGATCACTAGATTAGTTAGATTGCTATATAGAGTGTTCCGTTATGATATCCCTTTCCGCAAACATAGGAGAGAACTAACTACAAGTACTAGAGTTATATACACACAATCAAATAAGAAGTTCCCTTGCTTCCTTAATGAGAAAGTTAAAGAGTCCATTGAAAATAACCTATCTATTGTGCTTACTAACTAGATGATTCATTCATGCACTTTCTATTGCTTTATGTAGATGAAATATACAATGCCATGTAAAGAATGAGTTGCATGCACAGAACAACTACTAGATCAACCAATAGATCACTAGATTAGTTAGATTGCTATTTAGAGTGTTCCATTATGATATCCATTTCTTCAAAGATAGGAGAGAACTATCTACATGTACTATAGCTGAAACTAACTACATGTACTATAGCTATTTAGAGTGTTCCGTTATGATACTCTTTCCGCAAACATAGGAGAGAACTACCTACAAGTACTGGAGTTATATACACAATGAAATAAGGAGTTCCCTTGCTTCCTTAATGATCAAGTTAAAGAGTCCATTGAAACTAACCTATCTATTGTGCTTACTAACTAGATGATTCATTCATCCACTTTCTATTGCTTTATGTAGATGGAAGATACAATGCCATGTAAAAAATGAGTTGTATGTATATAGAACAACTCATGTAAAAAATGAGTTGTATCATTAGATTAGTTAGATTGCTATTAATAGTGTACCATTATGATATTCCTTTCCTCAAACATTGGAGAGAACTAACTACAAGTACTATAGCTGAACCTAACCTTTCCATTACCCTTACAAACTAGATTACTTGTCTATTGATTCATTCATTCACTTTCTATTGCTTTAGGTAGATGAAAGATACAATCCCATGTAAAGAATGAGTTGTATGTCTTCCATTTATCTAGAACAACAACTAGATCACTAGATTAGTTAGATTGCTATATAGGGTGTTCCGTTATGATATCCCTTTCCGCAAACATAGGAGAGAACTAACTACAAGTACTAGAGTTATATACACAATCAACTAAGATGTTCGCTTGCTTCCTTAATGAGCAAGTTAACGAGTCCATAAAACTAACCTATCTATTTTGCTTACTAACTAGATGATTCATTCATCCACTTTCTATTGCTTTATGTAGATGAAAGATACAATGCCATGTAAAGAATAAGTTGTATGTATAGAACAACTACTAGATCACTAGATTAGTTAGATTGCTATTAAGAGTTTACCATTATGATATTCCTTTCCTCAAACATAAGAGAAAACTAACTACAAGTACTGTAGCTGAAACTAACCTTTCCATTACCCTTACAAACTAGATTAGTTGTCTATTGATTCATTCATTCACTTTCTATTGCTTTAGGTAGATGAAAGATACAATCCCATGTAAAGAATGAGTTGTATGTCTTCCCTTTATATAGAACAACAACTTGATCACTAGATTAGTTAGATTGCTATATAGAGTGTTCCGTTATGATATCCCTTTCCGCAAACATAGGAGAGAACTAACTACAAGTACTAGAGTTATATACACACAATCAAATAAGAAGTTCCCTTGCTTCCTTAATGAGAAAGTTAAAGAGTCCATTGAAAATAACCTATCTATTGTGCTTACTAACTAGATGATTCATTCATGCACTTTCTATTGCTTTATGTAGATGAAATATACAATGCCATGTAAAGAATGAGTGGCATGCACAGAACAACTACTAGATCAACCAATAGATCACTAGATTAGTTAGATTGCTATTTAGAGTGTTCCATTATGATATCCATTTCTTCAAAGATAGGAGAGAACTATCTACATGTACTATAGCTGAAACTAACTACATGTACTATAGCTATTTAGAGTGTTCCGTTATGATACTCTTTCCGCAAACATAGGAGAGAACTACCTACAAGTACTGGAGTTATATACACAATGAAATAAGGAGTTCCCTTGCTTCCTTAATGATCAAGTTAAAGAGTCCATTGAAACTAACCTATCTATTGTGCTTACTAACTAGATGATTCATTCATCCACTTTCTATTGCTTTATGTAGATGGAAGATACAATGCCATGTAAAAAATGAGTTGTATGTGTATAGAACAACTCATGTAAAAAATGAGTTGTATCATTAGATTAGTTAGATTGCTATTAATAGTGTACCATTATGATATTCCTTTCCTCAAACATTGGAGAGAACTAACTACAAGTACTATAGCTGAACCTAACCTTTCCATTACCCTTACAAACTAGATTACTTGTCTATTGATTCATTCATTCACTTTCTATTGCTTTAGGTAGATGAAAGATACAATCCCATGTAAAGAATGAGTTGTATGTCTTCCATTTATCTAGAACAACAACTAGATCACTAGATTAGTTAGATTGCTATATAGGGTGTTCCGTTATGATATCCCTTTCCGCAAACATAGGAGAGAACTAACTACAAGTACTAGAGTTATATACACAATCAACTAAGATGTTCGCTTGCTTCCTTAATGAGCAAGTTAACGAGTCCATAAAACTAACCTATCTATTTTGCTTACTAACTAGATGATTCATTCATCCACTTTCTATTGCTTTATGTAGATGAAAGATACAATGCCATGTAAAGAATGAGTTGTATGTATAGAACAACTACTAGATCACTAGATTAGTTAGATTGCTATTAAGAGTTTACCATTATGATATTCCTTTCCTCAAACATAAGAGAAAACTAACTACAAGTACTGTAGCTGAAACTAACCTTTCCATTACCCTTACAAACTAGATTAGTTGTCTATTGATTCATTCATTCACTTTCTATTGCTTTAGGTAGATGAAAGATACAATCCCATGTAAAGAATGAGTTGTATGTCTTCCCTTTATCTAAAACAACAACTAGATCACTAGATTAGTTAGATTGCTATATATAGTGTTCCGTTATGATATCCCTTTCCGCAAACATAGGAGAGAACTAACTACAAGTACTATAGCTCAAACTAACCTTTCCATTACCCTTACAAACTATATTAGTTGTCTATTGATTCATTCATTCACTTTCTATTGCTTTAGGTAGATGAAAGATACAATCCCATGTAAAGAATGAGTTGTATGTCTTCCCTGTATATAGAACAACAACTAGATCACTAGATTAGTTAGATTGCTATATAGAGTGTTCCGTTATGATATCTCTTTCCGCAAACATAGGAGAGAACTACCTACAGGTACTGGAGTTATATACTGAATCAAATAAGAAGTTCCCTTGCTTCCTTAATGAGAAAGTTAAAGAGTCCATTGAAAATAACCTATCTATTGTGCTTACTAACTAGATGATTCATTCATGCACTTTCTATTGCTTTATGTAGATGAAATATACAATGCCATGTAAAGAATAGGTTGCATGCACAGAACAACTACTAGATCAACCAATAGATCACTAGATTAGTTAGATTGCTATTTAGAGTGTTCCATTATGATATCCATTTCTTCAAAGATAGGAGAGAACTAACTACATGTACTATAGCTGAAACTAACCTTTCCATTACCCTTACAAAGTACATTAGTTGTCTATTGATTCATTCATTCACTTTCTATTGCTTTAGGTAAATGAAAGATACAATCCCATGTAAAGAATGAGTTGTATGTCTTCCCTTTATCTACAACAACAACTAGATCACTAGATTAGTTAGATTGCTATATAGAGTGTTCCGTTATGATATCCCTTTCCGCAAACATAGGAGAAAACTAACTACAAGTACTATAGCTCAAACTAACCTTTCCATTACCCTTACAAACTATATTAGTTGTCTATTGATTCATTCATTCACTTTCTATTGCTTTAGGTAGATGAAAGATACAATCCCATGTAAAGAATGAGTTGTATGTCTTCCCTTTATCTACAACAACAACTAGATCACTAGATTAGTTAGATTGCTATATAGAGTGTTCCGTTATGATATCCCTTTCCGCAAACATAGGAGAGAACTAACTACAAGTACTATAGCTCAATCTAACCTTTCCATTACCCTTACAAACTATATTAGTTGTCTATTGATTCATTCATTCACTTTCTATTGCTTTAGGTAGATGAAAGATACAATGCCATGTAAAGAATGAGTTGTATGTCTTCCCTGTATATAGAACAACAACTAGATCACTAGATTAGTTAGATTGCTATATAGAGTGTTCCTTTATGATATCCCTTTCCGCAAACATAGGAGAGAACTAACTACAAGTACTAGAGTTATATACACAATCAAATAAGAAGTTCCCTTGCTTCCTTAATGAGCAAGTTAAAGAGTCCATTGAAACTAACCTATCTATTGTGCTTACTAACTAGATGATTCATTCATCCACTTTCTATTGCTTTGTGTAGATGAAACATACAATGCCATGTAAAGAATGAGTTGTATGTATAGAACAACTACTAGATCACTAGATTAGTTAGATTGCTATTAAGAGTGTACCATTATGATATTCCTTTCCTCAAACATAAGAGAAAACTAACTACAAGTACTGTAGCTGAAACTAACCTTTCCATTACCCTTACAAACTACATTAGTTGTCTATTGATTCATTCATTCACTTTCTATTGCTTTTGGTAGATGAAAGATACAATCCCATGTAAAGAATGAGTTGTATGTCTTCCCTTTATCTAGAACAATAACTAGATCACTAGATTAGTTAGATTGCTATTTAGAGTGTTCCATTATAATATCACTTTCCTCAAACATAGGAGAGAACTAACTACAAGTACTAGAGTTATATATACACAATCAAATAAGAAGTTCCCTTGCTTCCTTAATGAGAAAGTTAAAGAGTCCATTGAAAATAACCTATCTATTGTGCTTACTAACTAGATGATTCATTCATGCACTTTCTATTGCTTTATGTAGATGAAATATACAATGCCATGTAAAGAATGAGTTGCATGCACAGAACAACTACTAGATCAACCAATAGATCACTAGATTAGTTAGATTGCTATTTAGAGTGTTCCATTATGATATCCATTTCTTCAAAGATAGGAGAGAACTAACTACATGTACTATAGCTGAAACTAACCTTTCCATTACCCTTACAAACTACATTATTTGTCTATTGATTCATTCATTCACTTTCTATTGCTTTAGGTAGATGAAAGATACAATCCCATGTAAAGAATGAGTTGTATGTCTTCCCTTTATCTACAACAACAACTAGATCACTAGATTAGTTAGATTGCTATATAGAGTGTTCCGTTATGATATCCCTTTCCGCAAACATAGGAGAGAACTAACTACAAGTACTATAGCTCAAACTAACCTTTCCATTACCCTTACAAACTATATTAGTTGTCTATTGATTCATTCATTCACTTTCTATTGCTTTAGGTAGATGAAAGATACAATCCCATGTAAAGAATGAGTTGTATGTCTTCCCTGTATATAGAACAACAACTAGATCACTAGATTAGTTAGATTGCTATATAGAGTGTTCCGTTATGATATCTCTTTCCGCAAACATAGGAGAGAACTACCAACAAGTACTGGAGTTATATACTTAATGAAATAAGAAGTTCCCTTGCTTCCTTAATGATCAAGTTAAAGAGTCCATTGAAACTAACCTATCTATTGTGCTTACTAACTAGATGATTCATTCATCCACTTTCTATTGATTTATGTAGATGAAAGATACAATGCCATGTAAAGAATGAGTTGTATGTCTTCCCTTTATCTAGAACAACAACTAGATCACTAGATTAGTTAGATTGCTATATAGAGTGTTCCGTTATGATATACCTTTCCGCAAACATAGGAGTGAACTAACTACAAGTACTGGAGTTATATACAGAATGAAATAAGAATTTCCCTTGCTTCCTTAATGATCAAGTTAAAGAGTCCATTGAAACTAACCTATCTATTGTGCTTACTAACTAGATGATTCATTCATCCACTTTCTATTGCTTTATGTAGATGAAAGATACAATGCCATGTAAAAAATGAGTTGTATGTATAGAACAACTACTAGATCATTAGATTAGTTAGATTACTATTAATAGTGGACCATTATGATATTCCTTTCCTCAAACATTGGAGAGAACTAACTACAAGTACTATAGCTGAACCTAACCTTTCCATTACCCTTACAAACTAGATTACTTGTCTATTGATTCATTCATTCACTTTCTATTTCTTTAGGTAGATGAAAGATACAATCCCATGTAAAGAATGAGTTGTATGTCTTCCATTTATCTAGAACAACAACTAGATCACTAGATTAGTTAGATTCCTATATAGGGTGTTCCGTTATGATATCCCTTTCCGCAAACATAGGAGAGAACTAACTACAAGTACTAGAGCTATATACACAATCAACTAAGATGTTCGCTTGCTTCCTTAATGAGCAAGTTAACGAGTCCATAGAACTAACCTATCTATTTTGCTTACTAACTAGATGATTCATTCATCCACTTTCTATTGCTTTATGTAGATGAAAGATACAATGCCATGTAAAGAATGAGTTGTATGTATAGAACAACTACTAGATCACTAGATTAGTTAGATTGCTATTAAGAGTGTACCATTATGATATTCCTTTCCTCAAACATAAGAGAAAACTAACTACAAGTACTGTAGCTGAAACTAACCTTTCCATTACCCTTACAAACTAGATTAGTTGTCTATTGATTCATTCATTCACTTTCTATTGCTTTAGGTAGATGAAAGATACAATCCCATGTAAAGAATGAGTTGTATGTCTTCCCTTTATCTAGAACAACAACTAGATCACTAGATTAGTTATATTGCTATTTAGAGTGTTCCATTATGATATCCCTTTCCTCAAACATAGGAGAGAACTAACTACAAGTACTATAGCTGAAACTAATCTTTCCATTACCCTTACAAACTAGATAGTTGTCTATTGATTCATTCATTCACTTTCTATTGCATTAGGTATATGTAAGTTCTTTTTTAACCAATACAGCTCCAGGAATTCTATTGATCCAGACTGATACTTCGCCAACTATTCAAACTAATTCTCAGCCAATGCAACCCGGGGGGGATGATTCCATCATTGATAATGCGGGATTTAAGGCTGTTTTTCCTAGAAGAGACAGGGGTCTACCTCGTCGTCTACCTCCTGCTAGGCCCTCCTCTTCTATCATGTCGAAGGATTTTGCTGCAACAAATAACCAGTTCACACCTTTAACTGGTTTGGAAGTTACGAATGATAGCGTCGTCTCACAAGTTGAAGCTCCTCTGGTCGATGGTCACACTTCTGATTGCGACTCTGAGGCCTCTCTGGATCCGGGAGATAATTCTGTAGTGCATGATTCTATCCGTGATTCTATTGGCCTGGAAAAAGAACGCCGCTTGCTGGCCAGAGCCAACATGGACATTGCAGTTAAGCACTCTTGGGCTGATCTTATGGAAGCTGAGGAATGAGTTTGATTGTATTGTTGATCCGGTGGTTTGGGGCGTCTCCGGACACCCTCACTATTTTACGCAACGTTAACACTCAGGCACTCTTTTTCCCATTCATAGGTTTTTCCCACTGGGTTTACTATGAATGGGTTTTAACGAGGCTCGTGGTTGCAACCAGGAATCGCTTTTCCTGGGTTTAGTTTTCTTGTTTACTTTATTGTTTTTCAGTCCGGTTGTGGACTTGAGCTTTGCTCATGACTCTTGTACTTTACTTTCTTTCATTTAATATAATTCGGCTTATTCAAAAAAAATGTCTTCCCTGTATATAGAACAACAACTAGATCACTAGATTAGTTAGATTGCTATATAGAGTGTTCCTTTATGATATCCCTTTCCGCAAACATAGGAGTGAACTAACTACAAGTACTGGAGTTA
>CM051455.1:66367138-66388748 GCA_028274465.1 Plantago ovata
AAAAATTTCGAGGGATTTTTTCTCCTAAATTTCTCATGTTCCCTATTTTTTAGCCGGTTTTTAACCGTCGACCCGTCTCCGGTGGTGGGCTTTGGTGTCCGTCACGCACTGGAATTACTATTCCTCCCCGTCTCGATTCGAGTTCAGGGTCACCGGAATCGTAGCAATCAATCCGACCCGAACGCGCCCTATAAGACGTTTTCAGTTTGACAGCGTTTTTATTCTAGGGTTTTCTGCCGTCACTATTTTTTGGCCACCAGTCTCTGGTGAGAGAGAAATCTATAAGCCAACGCGCCACTTCATTGTTTAGCCCATCGTGAGACAATTCAGGGACAACCGGATAAAGACTCCGATACGATATATCGGACGCGCTACAACATCTTTTCCGTCCGACGGCGTCCAGAGTTTTATAAGTTAAGATTCGGCAAATTATACATTCTCTGTTTCGGTCTGGCTTTCACTGTCTCGCTCTCGGCGGTGACTCCACCTTGACACGCACGCGCCCGTCCATCAAAGCTTCTTCTCAAGCTTCGTATCAGTACCAAGATCGTTATTTTTGGCCTAAAAACGCGCCCTGTACGATTTTCCGTTCCAGGCTCTATCAATTTCTTTCTGCTTTCGACTTCAATGGCAGCCTCTCAACGCACGCGGCTCAGATTCTTTCAACACACCACTCCTATGGGTCCAAACCAGCCGCTTGGACCTTGAAAGGTCCCAAGTTCACGCCGGTTCGAAAAGGTAACTCTGTATCTATTACATTAGATGCGAATTTCTATAATACGCAAGTTGATTCTTGTTTCTCGTTTTGCTTGTATCGGTCGATTGATAATGGCTAAGGGTAATACCCCCTGAAATACCATGATCTCAAGACTCATTGCAGGCTATTTGGAGGATACGGCATGGCATATGCTTGCCATTGGTCAGATTTTTCTTTGTTTTTCAGTTCGCTACAGAGGAGCTACGCAACAAAGTTTTTAGATTCTGGAATGTTTAACTTAAGCTTGGAACGGTTTTATATGCACCATGGGTTCCGGATTCCAATCCATCAAAGGCTGCCACAACTCATGCTAGGTGTGGATTCGTCGTCATGGATTGAGATTTGAATTCTTACAAATCGATCTATCCATTCTAACTTGGGCATCGGCTTTTGGGCGACCACTTACTCGAAGACACTGCTCACTGGATCGATGCTTCGGTTCATACGTTCGAGTCTTAGTAGATGTGGATCTCTCCCAAGAGCTGGACGCTTTTATAATGCTCGAAACCCCGAGGGGTGCTATCCGTATAGACATTCAATGGAAAAAGTTCCAGACGTTTGCAAAAATTGTATGTCCATAGGACATTGAGCCACCTCTTGTCGACGTTCTAACACCTCGTTCTACTTCTGCTCCAGAACAGGTTCTATCAATTCTATACAAGTGTTACCAGATGTTCATCACAATGTATCCTCAGTATCTCCTTCGGCTCATGTTGAGACTCGACCCTTAACCAATACATCTCCAGGAATTCTATCGATCCAGACTGAGACTTCGCCAACTATTCAAACTAATCTCTCAGCCAATGCAACCCGGGGGGGATGATTCCATCATTGATAATGCGGGATTTAAGGCTGTTTTTCCTAGAAGAGACAGGGGTCTACCTCGTCGTCTACCTCCTGCTAGGCCCTCCTCTTCTATCATGTCGAAGGTTAGGCTGCAACAATAACCAGTTCACACCTTTAACTGGTTTGGAAGTTACGAATGATAGCGTCGTCTCACAAGTTGAGCTCCTCTGGTCGATGGTCACACTTCTGATGCGACTCTGAGGCCTCTCTGGATCCGGGAGATAATTCTGTAGTGCATGATTCTATCCGTGATTCTATTGGCCTGGAAAAAGAACGCCGCTTGCTGGCCAGAGCCAACATGGACATTGCAGTTAAGCACTCTTGGGCTGATCTTATGGAAGCTGAGGAATGAGTTTTGATTGTATTGTTGATCCGGTGGGTTGGGCGTCTCCGGACACCCTCAAATTTTAACGCAACGTTAACACTCAGGCACTCTTTTCCCATTCATAGGTTTTCCCCACTGGGTTTTACTATGAATGGTTTTTTAACGAGGCTCGTGGGTGCAACCAAGAATCGCTTTTCCTGGTTTAGTTTTCTTGTTTACTTTATTGTTTTTTTTCATCCGGTTGTGGACTTGAGCTTTGCTCATGACTCTTGTACTTACATTCTTTCATTTAATACTTCGCGTATTCAAAAAAGGTAGATGAAAGATACAATCCCATGTAAGAATGAGTTTGTATGTCTTCCCTTTATCTAGAACATCAACTAGATCACTAAATTAGTTAGATTACATATAGAGTTTCCTTTAGGATTCCCTTTCCGCAAACATAGAAGAACTAACTACAAGTAACTAGAGTTTATAGATACACATGCAATAATAAGTTGTTCCCTAGCTTCTTAATGAGAAGTTAAAGAGGTCCATTGAACTACCTATCTATTGTGCTTACTAACAGATGATCATTCATGCACTTTCATTGCTTTATGTAGATGAAAGATACAATGCCATGTAAAGAATGAGTGTATGCACAGAACAACTACTAGATCAACTTCTAGATCACGGATTAGTTACATTGCTATTTTAGAGTGTTCCATTACATTTCCTTTCCTCAAACATAGGAGAGAACTAACTACAAGTACTATAGTTATATACACAATCAAATAAGAAGTTCCCTGCTTCCTTAAGGAGAAAGTTAAAGAGTCCCATTGACAAAAACTATCTATTTGCGTACTAACTAGATGATTCATTCATCACTTTCTATTGCTTTATGTAGATGAAAGATACAAGCCATGTAATGAATGAGTTGTATGCACAAACAACTACTAGATCAACTTCAGATCACTAGATTAGTTACATTGCTATTTAGAGTGTTCCATTATGATGATTTCCCTTTCCTCAAACATAGGAGAGAACTAACTACAGTACTAGAGTTATATACACAATCAAATAAGAAGTTCCCTGCTTCCTTAATGAGAAAGTTAAAGAGTCCATTGACAATAACCTATCTATTGTGCTTACTAACTAGATGATTCATTCATGCACTTTCTATTCCTTATGTAGATGAAAGATACAATGCCATGAAAAGAATGAGTTGTATGCACAGAACAACTACTAAATCAACCAATAGATCACTAGATTAGTTAGATTGCTATTTAGAGTGTTCCAGTATGATATCCATTTCTTCAAAGATAGGAGAGAACTAACTACAAGTAGTATACCTCGAAACTAACCTTTCCATTACCCTTACAAACTAGATTAGTTGTCTATTGATTCATTCATTCACTTTCTATTGCTTTAGGTAGATGAAAGATACAATCCCATGTAAAGAATGAGTTGTATGTCTTCCCTTTATATAGAACAACAACTAGATCATTAGATTAGTTAGAATGCTATATAGAGTGTTCCTTTATGATATCCCTTTCTGCAAACATAGGAGAGAACTAACTACAAGTACTGGAGTTATATACACAATCAAATAAGAAGTTCCCTTGCTTCCTTAATGAGCAAGTTAACGAGACCATTGAAACTAACCTATCTATTGTGCTTACTAACTAGATGATTCATTCATCCACTTTCTATTGCTTTAGGTAGATGAAAGATACAATTCCATGTAAAGAATGAGTTGTATGTCTTCCCTTTATCTAGAGCAACAACTAGATCACTAGATTAGTTAGATTGCTATATAGAGTGGTCCATTATGATATCCCTTTGCTCAAACATAGGAGAGAACTAACTACAAGTATTATATCTGAGACTATCCTTTCCATTACCCTTAGAAACTAGATTTGTTGTCTATTAATTCATTCATTCATTTTCTATTGCTTTAGGTAGATGAAAGATACAATCTCATGTAAAGAATGAGTTGTATGTCTTACCATTATCTAGAACAACAACTAGATCACTAGATTAGTTAGGTTGCTAAATAGAGTGTTCCGTTATGATATCCCTTTCCGCAAACATAGGAGAGAACTAACTACAAGTACTAGAGTTATATACACAATCAAATAAGAAGTTCCCTTGCTTCCTTAATGAGCAAGTTAAAGAGTCCATTGAAACTAACCTATCTAATGTGCTTACTAACTAGATGATTCATTCATCCACTTTCTATTGCTTTATGTAGATGAAAGATACAATGCCATGTAAAGAATGAGTTGTATGTATAGAACAACTACTAGATCACTAGATTAGTTAGACTGCTATTTAGAGTGTTCCATTATGATATCCCTTTCCTTAAACATAGGTGAGAACTAACTACATATACTATAGCTGAAACTAACCTTTCCATTACCCTCACAAACTAGATTAGTTGTCTATTGGTTCATTGATTCACTTTCTATTCCTTTAGGTAGATGAAAGATACAATCCCATGTAAAGAATGAGTTGTATGTCTTCCCTTTATCTAGAGCAACAACTAGATCACTAGATTAGTTAGATTGCTATATAGAGTGGTCCGTTATGATATCCCTTTCCGCAAACATAGGAGAGAACTAACTACAAGTAGTATACCTCAAACTAACCTTTCCATTACCCTTATAAACTAGATTAGTTGTCTATTGATTCATTCGTTCACTTTCTATTGCTTTAGGTAGATGAAAGATACAATCCCATGTAAAGAATGAGTTGTATGTCTTACCATTATCTAGAACAACAACTAGATCACTAGATTAGTTAGGTTGCTATATAGAGTGTTCCGTTATGATATCCCTTTCCGCAAACATAGGAGAGAACTAACTACAAGTACTAGAGTTATATACACAATCAAATAAGAAGTTCCCTTGCTTCCTTAATGAGCAAGTTAAAGAGTCCATTGAAACTAACCTATCTAATGTGCTTACTAACTAGATGATTCATTCATCCACTTTCTATTGCTTTATGTAGATGAAAGATACAATGCCATGTAAAGAATGAGTTTTATGTATAGAACAACTACTAGATCAACTACTAGATCACTAGATTAGTTAGACTGCTATTTAGAGTGTTCCATTATGATATCCCTTTCCATAAACATAGGTGAGAACTAACTACATATACTATAGCTGAAACTAACCTTTCCATTACCATTAAAAACTATATTAGTTGTCTATTGATTCATTCGTTCACTTTCTATTGCTTTAGGTAGATGAAAGATATGGATTCATTGATCAGATAGATAAAAATTTCGAGGGGATTTTTTCTCCTAAATTTTCTCATGTTCCCTATTTTTTAGCCGGTTTTTAACCGTCGACCCGTCTCCGGTGGTGGCTTTGTGTCCGTCACGCACTGGATATTACTATTCCCCGTCTCGATTCGAGTTCAGGGTCACCGGAATCGTATCAATCCGACACCGAACACGCTCCTATAAGACGTTTTCAGTTTGACAGCGTTTTATTCTCTAGGGTTTCTGCCGTCCACTATTTTTGGCCACCAGTCTCTGGTGAGAGAGAATCTATAGCCACGCGCCACTGTCATTGTTTAGCCCATCGTGAGACAAATTCAGGGACACCGGAATAACTCCGATACGATATCGGACGATCCCTACAACATCTTTTCCGTCCGACGGCGTCCAGAGTTTTATAAGTTTAAGATTCTGCAAATTTATACATTCTCTGTTTCTGGCTTTCACTCTCCGGCGGTGACTCCACCTTTGACACGCGCCCAGTCCATCAAAAGCTTCTTCTCAAGAGCTTCGTATCAGTACCAAGATCGTTATTTTTGGCCTAAAAACGCGCCCTGTACGATTTTCCGTTCCAGGCTCTATCAATTTCTTTCGACTTCAATGGCAGCCTGTCAACGCACGGCGGCTCAGATTCTTTCAACACCCACTCCTATGGGTCCAAACCAGCCTGCTTGGACCGTGAAAGGTCCCAAGTTCACGCCGGTTCGAAAAGGTAACTCTGTATCTATTACATTAGATGCGAATTTCTATAATACGCAAGTTGATTCTTGTTCTCGTTTTGCTTGTATCGGTCGATTGATAATGGCTAAGGGTAATACGCCCCTGAAATACCATGATCTCAAGACCTCATTGCAGGCTATTTGGGAGGATACGGCATGGCATATGCTTGCCATTGGTCACGATTTCTTTGTTTTTCAGTTCGCTACAGAGGAGCTACGCAACAAAGTTTTAGATTCTGGAATGTTTAAGCTTAAGCTTGGAACGGTTTATATGCAACCATGGGTTCCGGATTTCAATCCATCAAAGGCTGCCACAACTCATGCTAAGGTGTGGATTCGTCTTCATGGATTGAGATTTGAATTCTTACATCGATCTATCATTCTAAGCTTGGCATCGGCTTTTGGGCGACCAATTACTCTAGACACTGGCTCACTGGATCGTTGCTTCGGTTCATACGTTCGAGTCTTAGTAGATGTGGATCTCTCCCAAGAGCTGGACGCTTTTATAATGCTCGAAACCCCGATGGGTGCTATCCGTATAGACATGTCAATGGAAAAAGTTCCAGACTTTTGCAAAAATTGTATGTCCATAGGACATTTAGCCACCTCTTGTCGACGTTCTACACCTCGTTCTACTTCTGCTCCAGAACAGGTTACTATCAATTCTATACAAGTGTTACCAGATGTTCATCACAATGTATCCTCAGTATCTCCTTCGGCTCATGTTGAGACTCGACCCTTAACCAATACAGCTCCAGGAATTCTATCGATCCAGACTGATACTTCGCCAACTATTCAAACTAATTCTCAGCCAATGCAACCCGGGGGGGATGATTCCATCATTGATAATGCGGGATTTAAGGCTGTTTTTCCTAGAAGAGACAGGGGTCTACCTCGTCGTCTACCTCCTGCTAGGCCCTCCTCTTCTATCATGTCGAAGGTTTATGCTGCAACAAATAACCAGTTCACACCTTTAACTGGTTTGGAAGTTACGAATGATAGCGTCGTCTCACAAGTTGAAGCTCCTCTGGTCGATGGTCACACTTCTGATTGCGACTCTGAGGCCTCTCTGGATCCGGGAGATAATTCTGTAGTGCATGATTCTATCCGTGATTCTATTGGCCTGGAAAAAGAACGCCGCTTGCTGGCCAGAGCCAACATGGACATTGCAGTTAAGCACTCTTGGGCTGATCTTATGGAAGCTGAGGAATGAGTTTGATTGTATTGTTGATCCGGTGGTTTGGGGCGTCTCCGGACACCCTCACTATTTTACGCAACGTTAACACTCAGGCACTCTTTTTCCCATTCATAGGTTTTTCCCACTGGGTTTACTATGAATGGGTTTTAACGAGGCTCGTGGTTGCAACCAGGAATCGCTTTTCCTGGGTTTAGTTTTCTTGTTTACTTTATTGTTTTTCAGTCCGGTTGTGGACTTGAGCTTTGCTCATGACTCTTGTACTTTACATTCTTTCATTTAATATACGTTCGGCTTATTCAAAAAAAAGGTAGATGAAAGATACAATCCCATGTAAAGAATGAGTTGTATGTCTTCCCTTTATCTAGAACATCAACTAGATCACTAAATTAGTTAGATTACTATATAGAGTGTTCCGTTATGATATCCCTTTCCGCAAACATAGGAGAGAACTAACTACAAGTACTAGAGTTATATATACACAATCAAATAAGAAGTTCCCTAGCTTTCTTAATGAGAAAGTTAAAGAGTCCATTGAAACTAACCTATCTATTGTGCTTACTAACTAGATGATTCATTCATGCACTTTCTATTGCTTTATGTAGATGAAAGATACAATGCCATGTAAAGAATGAGTTGTATGCACAGAACAACTACTAGATCAACTTCTAGATCACTGGATTAGTTACATTGCTATTTAGAGTGTTCCATTACGATTTCCCTTTCCTCAAACATAGGAGAGAACTAACTACAAGTACTAGAGTTATATACACAATCAAATAAGAAGTTCCCTTGCTTCCTTAATGAGAAAGTTAAAGAGTCCATTGACAAAAACCTATCTATTTTGCTTACTAACTAGATGATTCATTCATGCACTTTCTATTGCTTTATGTAGATGAAAGATACAATGCCATGTAATGAATGAGTTGTATGCACAGAACAACTACTAGATCAACTTCTAGATCACTAGATTAGTTACATTGCTATTTAGAGTGTTCCATTATGATTTCCCTTTCCTCAAACATAGGAGAGAACTAACTACAAGTACTAGAGTTATATACACAATCAAATAAGAAGTTCCCTTGCTTCCTTAATGAGAAAGTTAAAGAGTCCATTGACAATAACCTATCTATTGTGCTTACTAACTAGATGATTCATTCATGCACTTTCTATTCCTTTATGTAGATGAAAGATACAATGCCATGTAAAGAATGAGTTGTATGCACAGAACAACTACTAAATCAACCAATAGATCACTAGATTAGTTAGATTGCTATTTAGAGTGTTCCATTATGATATCCATTTCTTCAAAGATAGGAGAGAACTAAGTACAAGTACTATAGCTGAAACTAACATTTCCATTACCCTTACAAACTAGATTAGTTGTCTATTGATTCATTCGTTCACTTTCTATTGCTTTAGGTAGATGAAAGACACAATCCCATGTAAAGAATGAGTTGTATGTCTTCCCTTTATCTAGAACAACAACTAGATCACTAGATTAGTTAGATTGCTATATAGAGTGTTCCGTTATGATACACCTTTCCGCAAACATAGGAGTGTACTAACTACAAGTACTAGAGTTATATACACAATCAAATAAGAAGTTCCCTTGCTTCCTTAATGAGCAAGTTAAAGAGTCCATTGAAACTAACCTATCTATTGTGCTTACTAACTAGATGATTCATTCATCCACTTTCTATTGCTTTAGGTAGATGAAAGATACAATCCCATGTAAAGAATGAGTTGTATGTCTTCCCTTTATCTAGAGCAACAACTAGATCACTAGATTAGTTAGATTAATATATAGAGTGGTCCGTTAAGATATCCCTTTCCGCAAACATAGGAGAGAACTAACTACAAGTACTAGAGTTATATATACACAATCAAATAAGAAGTTCCCTTGCTTTCTTAATGAGAAAGTTAAAGAGTCCATTGAAACTAACCTATCTATGGTGCTTACTAACTAGATGATTCTTTCATGCACTTTCTATTGCTTTATGTAGATGAAAGATACAATGCCATGTAAAGAATGAGTTGTATGCACAGAACAACTACTAGATCAACTTCTAGATCACTAGATTAGACATTGCTATTTAGAGTGTTCCATTATGATTTCCCTTTCCTCAAACATAGGAGAGAACTAACTACAAGTACTAGAGTTATATACACAATCAAATAAGAAGTTCCCTTGCTTCCTTAATGAGCAAGTTAAAGAGTCCATTGAAACTAACCTATCTAATGTGCTTACTAACTAGATGATTCATTCATCCACTTTCTATTGCTTTATGTAGATGAAAGATACAATGCCATGTAAAGAATGAGTTGTATGTATAGAACAACTACTAGATCACTAGATTAGTTAGACTGCTATTTAGATTGTTCCATTATGATATCCCTTTCCTTAAACATAGGTGAGAACTAACTACATATACTATAGCTGAAACTAACCTTTCCATTACCCTCACAAACTAGATTAGTTGTCTATTGGTTCATTGATTCACTTTCTATTCCTTTAGGTAGATGAAAGATACAATCCCATGTAAAGAATGAGTTGTATGTCTTCCCTTTATCTAGAGCAACAACTAGATCACTAGATTAGTTAGATTGCTATATAGAGTGGTCCGTTATGATATCCCTTTCCGCAAACATAGGAGAGAACTAACTACAAGTAGTATACCTCAAACTAACCTTTCCATTACCCTTATAAACTAGATTAGTTGTCTATTGATTCATTCGTTCACTTTCTATTGCTTTAGGTAGATGAAAGATACAATCCCATGTAAAGAATGAGTTGTATGTCTTACCATTATCTAGAACAACAACTAGATCACTAGATTAGTTAGGTTGCTATATAGAGTGTTCCGTTATGATATCCCTTTCCGCAAACATAGGAGAGAACTAACTACAAGTACTAGAGTTATATACACAATCAAATAAGAAGTTCCCTTGCTTCCTTAATGAGCAAGTTAAAGAGTCCATTGAAACTAACCTATCTAATGTGCTTACTAACTAGATGATTCATTCATCCACTTTCTATTGCTTTATGTAGATGAAAGATACAATGCCATGTAAAGAATGAGTTGTATGTATAGAACAACTACTAGATCAACTACTAGATCACTAGATTAGTTAGACTGCTATTTAGAGTGTTCCATTATGATATCCCTTTCCATAAACATAGGTGAGAACTAACTACATATACTATAGCTGAAACTAACCTTTCCATTACCATTAAAAACTATATTAGTTGTCTATTGATTCATTCGTTCACTTTCTATTGCTTTAGGTAGATGAAAGATACAATCCCATGTAAAGAATGAGTTGTATGTCTTCCCTTTATCTAGAACATCAACTAGATCACTAGATTAGTTAGATTGCTATATAGAGTGTTCCGTAATGATATCCCTTTCCGCAAACATAGGAGAGAACTAACTACAAGTACTAGAGTTATATATACACAATCAAATAAGAAGTTCCCTAGCTTTCTTAATGAGAAAGTTAAAGAGTCCATTGAAACTAACCTATCTATTGTGCTTACTAACTAGATGATTCATTCATGCACTTTCTATTGCTTTATATAGATGAAAGATACAATGCCATGTAAAGAATGAGTTGTATGCACAGAACAACTACTAGATCAACTTCTAGATCACTGGATTAGTTACATTGCTATTTAGAGTGTTCCATTACGATTTCCCTTTCCTCAAACATAGGAGAGAACTAACTACAAGTACTAGAGTTATATACACAATCAAATAAGAAGTTCCCTTGCTTCCTTAATGAGAAAGTTAAAGAGTCCATTGACAAAAACCTATCTATTTTGCTTACTAACTAGATGATTCATTCATGCACTTTCTATTGCTTTATGTAGATGAAAGATACAATGCCATGTAAAGAATGAGTTGTATGCACAGAACAACTACTAGATCAACTTCTAGATCACTAGATTAGTTACATTGCTATTTAGAGTGTTCCATTATGATTTCCCTTTCCTCAAACATAGGAGAGAACTAACTACAAGTACTAGAGTTATATACACAATCAAATAAGAAGTTCCCTTGCTTCCTTAATGAGAAAGTTAAAGAGTCCATTGACAATAACCTATCTATTGTGCTTACTAACTAGATGATTCATTCATGCACTTTCTATTCCTTTATGTAGATGAAAGATACAATGCCATGTAAAGAATGAGTTGTATGCACAGAACAACTACTAAATCAACCAATAGATCACTAGATTAGTTAGATTGCTATTTAGAGTGTTCCATTATGATATCCATTTCTTCAAAGATAGGAGAGAACTAAGTACAAGTACTATAGCTGAAACTAACATTTCCATTACCCTTACAAACTAGATTAGTTGTCTATTGATTCATTCGTTCACTTTCTATTGCTTTAGGTAGATGAAAGATACAATCCCATGTAAAGAATGAGTTGTATGTCTTCCCTTTATCTAGAACAACAACTAGATCACTAGATTAGTTAGATTGCTATATAGAGTGTTCCGTTATGATACACCTTTCCGCAAACATAGGAGTGTACTAACTACAAGTACTAGAGTTATATACACAATCAAATAAGAAGTTCCCTTGCTTCCTTAATGAGCAAGTTAAAGAGTCCATTGAAACTAACCTATCTATTGTGCTTACTAACTAGATGATTCATTCATCCACTTTCTATTGCTTTAGGTAGATGAAAGATACAATCCCATGTAAAGAATGAGTTGTATGTCTTCCCTTTATCTAGAGCAACAACTAGATCACTAGATTAGTTAGATTAATATATAGAGTGGTCCGTTAATGATATCCCTTTCCGCAAACATAGGAGAGAACTAACTACAAGTACTAGAGTTATATATACACAATCAAATAAGAAGTTCCCTTGCTTTCTTAATGAGAAAGTTAAAGAGTCCATTGAAACTAACCTATCTATGGTGCTTACTAACTAGATGATTCTTTCATGCACTTTCTATTGCTTTATGTAGATGAAAGATACAATGCCATGTAAAGAATGAGTTGTATGCACAGAACAACTACTAGATCAACTTCTAGATCACTAGATTAGACATTGCTATTTAGAGTGTTCCATTATGATTTCCCTTTCCTCAAACATAGGAGAGAACTAACTACAACTACTAGAGTTATATACACAATCAAATAAGAAGTTCCCTTGCTTCCTTAATGAGCAAGTTAAAGAGTCCATTGAAACTAACCTATCTAATGTGCTTACTAACTAGATGATTCATTCATCCACTTTCTATTGCTTTATGTAGATGAAAGATACAATGCCATGTAAAGAATGAGTTGTATGTATAGAACAACTACTAGATCACTAGATTAGTTAGACTGCTATTTAGATTGTTCCATTATGATATCCCTTTCCTTAAACATAGGTGAGAACTAACTACATATACTATAGCTGAAACTAACCTTTCCATTACCCTCACAAACTAGATTAGTTGTCTATTGGTTCATTGATTCACTTTCTATTCCTTTAGGTAGATGAAAGATACAATCCCATGTAAAGAATGAGTTGTATGTCTTCCCTTTATCTAGAGCAACAACTAGATCACTAGATTAGTTAGATTGCTATATAGAGTGGTCCGTTATGATATCCCTTTCCGCAAACATAGGAGAGAACTAACTACAAGTAGTATACCTCAAACTAACCTTTCCATTACCCTTATAAACTAGATTAGTTGTCTATTGATTCATTCGTTCACTTTCTATTGCTTTAGGTAGATGAAAGATACAATCCCATGTAAAGAATGAGTTGTATGTCTTACCATTATCTAGAACAACAACTAGATCACTAGATTAGTTAGGTTGCTATATAGAGTGTTCCGTTATGATATCCCTTTCCGCAAACATAGGAGAGAACTAACTACAAGTACTAGAGTTATATACACAATCAAATAAGAAGTTCCCTTGCTTCCTTAATGAGCAAGTTAAAGAGTCCATTGAAACTAACCTATCTAATGTGCTTACTAACTAGATGATTCATTCATCCACTTTCTATTGCTTTATGTAGATGAAAGATACAATGCCATGTAAAGAATGAGTTGTATGTATAGAACAACTACTAGATCAACTACTAGATCACTAGATTAGTTAGACTGCTATTTAGAGTGTTCCATTATGATATCCCTTTCCATAAACATAGGTGAGAACTAACTACATATACTATAGCTGAAACTAACCTTTCCATTACCATTAAAAACTATATTAGTTGTCTATTGATTCATTCGTTCACTTTCTATTGCTTTAGGTAGATGAAAGATACAATCCCATGTAAAGAATGAGTTGTATGTCTTCCCTTTATCTAGAACATCAACTAGATCACTAGATTAGTTAGATTGCTATATAGAGTGTTCCGTAATGATATCCCTTTCCGCAAACATAGGAGAGAACTAACTACAAGTACTAGAGTTATATATACACAATCAAATAAGAAGTTCCCTAGCTTTCTTAATCAGAAAGTTAAAGAGTCCATTGAAACTAACCTATCTATTGTGCTTACTAACTAGATGATTCATTCATGCACTTTCTATTGCTTTATATAGATGAAAGATACAATGCCATGTAAAGAATGAGTTGTATGCACAGAACAACTACTAGATCAACTTCTAGATCACTGTATTAGTTACATTGCTATTTAGAGTGTTCCATTACGATTTCCCTTTCCTCAAACATAGGAGAGAACTAACTACAAGTACTAGAGTTATATACACAATCAAATAAGAAGTTCCCTTGCTTCCTTAATGAGAAAGTTAAAGAGTCCATTGACAAAAACCTATCTATTTTGCTTACTAACTAGATGATTCATTCATGCACTTTCTATTGCTTTATGTAGATGAAAGATACAATGCCATGTAAAGAATGAGTTGTATGCACAGAACAACTACTAGATCAACTTCTAGATCACTAGATTAGTTACATTACTATTTAGAGTGTTCCATTATGATTTCCCTTTCCTCAAACATAGGAGAGAACTAACTACAAGTACTAGAGTTATATACACAATCAAATAAGAAGTTCCCTTGCTTCCTTAATGAGAAAGTTAAAGAGTCCATTGACAATAACCTATCTATTGTGCTTACTAACTAGATGATTCATTCATGCACTTTCTATTCCTTTATGTAGATGAAAGATACAATGCCATGTAAAGAATGAGTTGTATGCACAGAACAACTACTAAATCAACCAATAGATCACTAGATTAGTTAGATTGCTATTTAGAGTGTTCCATTATGATATCCATTTCTTCAAAGATAGGAGAGAACTAAGTACAAGTACTATAGCTGAAACTAACATTTCCATTACCCTTACAAACTAGATTAGTTGTCTATTGATTCATTCGTTCACTTTCTATTGCTTTAGGTAGATGAAAGATACAATCCCATGTAAAGAATGAGTTGTATGTCTTCCCTTTATCTAGAACAACAACTAGATCACTAGATTAGTTAGATTGCTATATAGAGTGTTCCGTTATGATACACCTTTCCGCAAACATAGGAGTGTACTAACTACAAGTACTAGAGTTATATACACAATCAAATAAGAAGTTCCCTTGCTTCCTTAATGAGCAAGTTAAAGAGTCCATTGAAACTAACCTATCTATTGTGCTTACTAACTAGATGATTCATTCATCCACTTTCTATTGCTTTAGGTAGATGAAAGATACAATCCCATGTAAAGAATGAGTTGTATGTCTTCCCTTTATCTAGAGCAACAACTAGATCACTAGATTAGTTAGATTAATATATAGAGTGGTCCGTTATGATATCCCTTTCCGCAAACATAGGAGAGAACTAACTACAAGTACTAGAGTTATATATACACAATCAAATAAGAAGTTCCCTTGCTTTCTTAATGAGAAAGTTAAAGAGTCCATTGAAACTAACCTATCTATGGTGCTTACGAACTAGATGATTCTTTCATGCACTTTCTATTGCTTTATGTAGATGAAAGATACAATGCCATGTAAAGAATGAGTTGTATGCACAGAACAACTACTAGATCAACTTCTAGATCACTAGATTAGACATTGCTATTTAGAGTGTTCCATTATGATTCCCTTTCCTCAAACATAGGAGAGAACTAACTACAACTACTAGAGTTATATACACAATCAAATAAGAAGTTCCCTTGCTTCCTTAATGAGCAAGTTAAAGAGTCCATTGAAACTAACCTATCTAATGTGCTTACTAACTAGATGATTCATTCATCCACTTTCTATTGCTTTATGTAGATGAAAGATACAATGCCATGTAAAGAATGAGTTGTATGTATAGAACAACTACTAGATCACTAGATTAGTTAGACTGCTATTTAGATTGTTCCATTATGATATCCCTTTCCTTAAACATAGGTGAGAACTAACTACATATACTATAGCTGAAACTAACCTTTCCATTACCCTCACAAACTAGATTAGTTGTCTATTGGTTCATTGATTCACTTTCTATTCCTTTAGGTAGATGAAAGATACAATCCCATGTAAAGAATGAGTTGTATGTCTTCCCTTTATCTAGAGCAACAACTAGATCACTAGATTAGTTAGATTGCTATATAGAGTGGTCCGTTATGATATCCCTTTCCGCAAACATAGGAGAGAACTAACTACAAGTAGTATACCTCAAACTAACCTTTCCATTACCCTTATAAACTAGATTAGTTGTCTATTGATTCATTCGTTCACTTTCTATTGCTTTAGGTAGATGAAAGATACAATCCCATGTAAAGAATGAGTTGTATGTCTTACCATTATCTAGAACAACAACTAGATCACTAGATTAGTTAGGTTGCTATATAGAGTGTTCCGTTATGATATCCCTTTCCGCAAACATAGGAGAGAACTAACTACAAGTACTAGAGTTATATACACAATCAAATAAGAAGTTCCCTTGCTTCCTTAATGAGCAAGTTAAAGAGTCCATTGAAACTAACCTATCTAATGTGCTTACTAACTAGATGATTCATTCATCCACTTTCTATTGCTTTATGTAGATGAAAGATACAATGCCATGTAAAGAATGAGTTGTATGTATAGAACAACTACTATATCAACTACTAGATCACTAGATTAGTTAGACTGCTATTTAGAGTGTTCCATTATGATATCCCTTTCCATAAACATAGGTGAGAACTAACTACATATACTATAGCTGAAACTAACCTTTCCATTACCATTAAAAACTATATTAGTTGTCTATTGATTCATTCGTTCACTTTCTATTGCTTTAGGTAGATGAAAGATACAATCCCATGTAAAGAATGAGTTGTATGTCTTCCCTTTATGTAGAACATCAACTAGATCACTAGATTAGTTAGATTGCTATATAGAGTGTTCCGTAATGATATCCCTTTCCGCAAACAAAGGAGAGAACTAACTACAAGTACTAGAGTTATATATACACAATCAAATAAGAAGTTCCCTAGCTTTCTTAATCAGAAAGTTAAAGAGTCCATTGAAACTAACCTATCTATTGTGCTTACTAACTAGATGATTCATTCATGCACTTTCTATTGCTTTATATAGATGAAAGATACAATGCCATGTAAAGAATGAGTTGTATGCACAGAACAACTACTAGATCAACTTCTAGATCACTGGATTAGTTACATTGCTATTTAGAGTGTTCCATTACGATTTCCCTTTCCTCAAACATAGGAGAGAAATAACTACAAGTACTAGAGTTATATACACAATCAAATAAGAAGTTCCCTTGCTTCCTTAATGAGAAAGTTAAAGAGTCCATTGACAAAAACCTATCTATTTTGCTTACTAACTAGATGATTCATTCATGCACTTTCTATTGCTTTATGTAGATGAAAGATACAATGCCATGTAAAGAATGAGTTGTATGCACAGAACAACTACTAGATCAACTTCTAGATCACTAGATTAGTTACATTGCTATTTAGAGTGTTCCATTATGATTTCCCTTTCCTCAAACATAGGAGAGAACTAACTACAAGTACTAGAGTTATATACACAATCAAATAAGAAGTTCCCTTGCTTCCTTAATGAGAAAGTTAAAGAGTCCATTGACAATAACCTATCTATTGTGCTTACTAACTAGATGATTCATTCATGCACTTTCTATTCCTTTATGTAGATGAAAGATACAATGCCATGTAAAGAATGAGTTGTATGCACAGAACAACTACTAAATCAACCAATAGATCACTAGATTAGTTAGATTGCTATTTAGAGTGTTCCATTATGATATCCATTTCTTCAAAGATAGGAGAGAACTAAGTACAAGTACTATAGCTGAAACTAACATTTCCATTACCCTTACAAACTAGATTAGTTGTCTATTGATTCATTCGTTCACTTTCTATTGCTTTAGGTAGATGAAAGATACAATCCCATGTAAAGAATGAGTTGTATGTCTTCCCTTTATCTAGAACATCAACTAGATCACTAGATTAGTTAGATTGCTATATAGAGTGTTCCGTTATGATACACCTTTCCGCAAACATAGGAGTGTACTAACTACAAGTACTAGAGTTATATACACAATCAAATAAGAAGTTCCCTTGCTTCCTTAATGAGCAAGTTAAAGAGTCCATTGAAACTAACCTATCTATTGTGCTTACTAACTAGATGATTCATTCATCCACTTTCTATTGCTTTAGGTAGATGAAAGATACAATCCCATGTAAAGAATGAGTTGTATGTCTTCCCTTTATCTAGAGCAACAACTAGATCACTAGATTAGTTAGATTAATATATAGAGTGGTCCGTTATGATATCCCTTTCCGCAAACATAGGAGAGAACTAACTACAAGTACTAGAGTTATATATACACAATCAAATAAGAAGTTCCCTTGCTTTCTTAATGAGAAAGTTAAAGAGTCCATTGACACTAACCTATCTATGGTGCTTACTAACTAGATGATTCTTTCATGCACTTTCTATTGCTTTATGTAGATGAAAGATACAATGCCATGTAAAGAATGAGTTGTATGCACAGAACAACTACTAGATCAACTTCTAGATCACTAGATTAGACATTGCTATTTAGAGTGTTCCATTATGATTTCCCTTTCCTCAAACATAGGAGAGAACTAACTACAACTACTAGAGTTATATACACAATCAAATAAGAAGTTCCCTTGCTTCCTTAATGAGCAAGTTAAAGAGTCCATTGAAACTAACCTATCTAATGTGCTTACTAACTAGATGATTCATTCATCCACTTTCTATTGCTTTATGTAGATGAAAGATACAATGCCATGTAAAGAATGAGTTGTATGTATAGAACAACTACTAGATCACTAGATTAGTTAGACTGCTATTTAGATTGTTCCATTATGATATCCCTTTCCTTAAACATAGGTGAGAACTAACTACATATACTATAGCTGAAACTAACCTTTCCATTACCCTCACAAACTAGATTAGTTGTCTATTGGTTCATTGATTCACTTTCTATTCCTTTAGGTAGATGAAAGATACAATCCCATGTAAAGAATGAGTTGTATGTCTTCCCTTTATCTAGAGCAACAACTAGATCACTAGATTAGTTAGATTGCTATATAGAGTGGTCCGTTATGATATCCCTTTCCGCAAACATAGGAGAGAACTAACTACAAGTAGTATACCTCAAACTAACATTTCCATTACCCTTATAAACTAGATTAGTTGTCTATTGATTCATTCGTTCACTTTCTATTGCTTTAGGTAGATGAAAGATACAATCCCATGTAAAGAATGAGTTGTATGTCTTACCATTATCTAGAACAACAACTAGATCACTAGATTAGTTAGGTTGCTATATAGAGTGTTCCGTTATGATATCTCTTTCCGCAAACATAGGAGAGAACTAACTACAAGTACTAGAGTTATATACACAATCAAATAAGAAGTTCCCTTTCTTCCTTAATGAGCAAGTTAAAGAGTCCATTGAAACTAACCTATCTAATGTGCTTACTAACTAGATGATTCATTCATCCACTTTCTATTGCTTTATGTAGATGAAAGATACAATGCCATGTAAAGAATGAGTTGTATGTATAGAACAACTACTAGATCAACTACTAGATCACTAGATTAGTTAGACTGCTATTTAGAGTGTTCCATTATGATATCCCTTTCCTTAAACATAGGTGAGAACTAACTACATATACTATAGCTGAAACTAACCTTTCCATTACCCTCACAAACTAGATTAGTTGTCTATTGGTTGATTGATTCACTTTCTATTCCTTTAGGTAGATGAAAGATGCAACGGGGCTCCAGAAGGTTATTTCCAATGTTCGCAAGGGGTTCGTCAAGGGGATCCTCTATCCCCCCTTCTCTTTTGTGTAGCTGAGGAGGCCTTGAGTTGCTTGCTTTCACAGGCAACAAGTACAGGGACGTTATCTCCTTTATTCATTGGTCGTATACCTTTCCTTCTCATTTACTTTATGCCGATGACGTTATAATCTTTTGCAGGGCTTCAGCTAGCAACTGTCGCACTATTCTGAGCATACTAAATCGTTACAAGGCTTGGTCCGGTCAACATTTTAACCCAAACAAGTCTAGAGTTTATTTCAGCCCCTCCATTCCGGTTGCAAGGACTAGAAGGATGAGTCGTATACTAGGCATTTCACCCGGGAGCCTGCCTTTTGTTTATCTCGGGGTCCCTCTCTTCATTAGTGCTCCCCGCTCCAGGTTTTTACAGTCTATTGCTGATAGCATTCTGGCTCGTTTTGCGCGTTGGAAAGGATCATCTCTCTCCATGGCTGGGCGAATATGTCTAGTGCAATCGGTGATCCAAGGTGCGTTTGTTCATTCGATGATGATATATAGATGGCCAATCACGTTGCTTAAGAAGCTTGAGAGTCGAATCCGGAATTTTGTCTTCACTAGTGATATTCTTAAAAGGGGCTCGGTTTGTGTCTCTTGGACGAGGTGTTGTGTCCCTAAGTCTGAAGGTGGTCTAGGTCTTCGCTCTTTGGTAGCTGCTAACAAGGCTTTCCTTTCTAGACTTTGCTGGGACATTATTAATCGTAGGGAGCCTTATTTGGACATCTTTCTTTCTCGGTTTCTCTGTCAAGGGAGACATCGTCGTTATGTCAAATCTACAATCTGGTTTGGCTTTAAAGATTGTCATCCGGCACTTATGCAGAATTCCAAATGGCTAGTTGGAGCAGACTCACATGTGCTTTTTTGGCTTGATAATTGGTTGGGTTACTGTATTGCGGATAGGGTGGGGATCCCGGCTCACTTACGACATCACTTTCAGTTTTCTATTTCTGATTACACCACCAATGGGGTTTGGGATATTCTACCGGAGTTCTGTATGGCTTTCCCGGATGTGGCTAGAGACATTGCTAATTACACCTTAGCTCCTCCTCACTCTGATACCCGAATATGGATACCTTCATCAAATGGATTTGCTTCTAGTTCTATTTTCTATCAGCACTTTCGTCCGGAGTTTCCTGTGGTCACTTGGGGCGATTGGATTTGGGCACCTTACATACCACCTCGTCGCTCTGTCACACTTTGGCGGGCTATTCATGGTAAATTGCCTACACTGGATCACTTACGTCACAATGGCTTCATGGGACCGTCTTTTTGCGTGTTCTGTCGGTCTTCAGGTGAGGATATTGATCATATCTTTGTGCATTGTTGCTTCATTCAGGATATTTGGCACCGTATTTTGGATATCTTTCATCTCCAGATGCCCTCTATCTATAGCTTGAATGAACTGGTGCTTTTTGCCATGTCTCGGACATTTAGCTCCCAGGTTGGCTCCATTTGGCGTCTTGCTTTTGTCACCTTGATTTGGCTAATATGGTCTACCCGGAACAGGAGGATTTTTGATAATGTTCCTTTCTCACGAAACTCCATTATTCTCTCTCTGAAGTCCTTGATACGGGAGCAACATCATTCTTTGAAAGGTTCTATGTTCAATACTCAGGAGGACCTTTTTACTCTTCATTCATTGGGTATACGTGGGCGTGCTAGGGCAGCACCACTATAGTGGAGGTCAATGGCATCCCCGATGTGGGGTGGATTAAATGCAATACAGACGGCAGTGCTATGGGGTCCCCCGGGTGATGCTAAAGCGCGGGAGTTTTTCGTAATCATTTTGGGCATGTCCTTTGCTGTTTTGTCACACATATAGGTTGCGCGCCTTTGCCTATGAGGCTGGTTTGTGGCAGCCAGGACTTGGCGTGGGGTTTGGCTTGCCAACAGGTTGGTATCGTCTTTGGCTTGAGGACGGATTCTACCATAACGTGGAGGGCCTTTTTCAGTCCGTTCCACAACTGTTCCTTGGAAGTTGAGGAATCGATGCTACGAGTTCGTGGATCTCCTTCTTCTTTTGGAGTTCAAAGTCTCACAACATCTACCGGGAAAGAATGGGGTGGCGGACATCTTCTAACTATCACTCGCTGGTGGATGGCTCCACCCCACTCGATGTTATTGGCTCCCCCTCAGGTATGCAAGAGAAAGTAACAATTGTCCACGGGCAGCCTTACTATAGGATCACGCAGCGT
>CM051455.1:66388848-66421170 GCA_028274465.1 Plantago ovata
GAGAACTAACTACAAGAACTAGAGTTATATACACAATCAAATAAGAAGTTCCCTTGCTTCCTTAATGAGCAAGTTAAAGAGTCCATTGAAACTAACCTATCTATTGTTCTTACTAACTAGATGATTCATTCATCCACTTTCTATTTCTTTATGTAGATGAACGATACAATGCCATGTAAAGAATGAGTTGTATGTCTTCCCTTTATCTAGAACAACAACTAGATCACTAGATTAGTTAGATTGCTATATAGAGTGTTCTGTTATGATATCCCTTTCCGCAACCATAGTAGAGAACTAACATCAAGACTAGAGTTATATACACAATCAAATAAGAAGTTCCCTTGCTTCCTTAATGAGAAAGTTAAATAGTCCATTGAAACTAACCTATCTATTGTGCTTACTTACTAGATGATTCATTGATCCACTTTCTATTGATTTATGTAGATGAAACATACAATGACATGTAAAGAATGAGTTGTATGTATAGAACAACTACTAGATCAACTACTATATCAACTACTAGATCACTAGATTAGTTAGATTGCTATTTAGAGTGTTCCATTATGATATCCCTTTCCTCAAACATAGGAGAGAACTAACTACAAGTACTATAGCTGAAACTAACTTTTCCATTACCCTTACAAACTAGATTAGTTGTCTATTGATTCATTCATCCACTTTCTATTGCTTTATGTAGATGAAAGATACAATGCCATGTAAAGAATGAGTTGTATGTACAGAACAACTACTAGATCACTAGATTAGTTAGATTTCTATTTAGAGTGTTCCATTATGATATCCCTTTCCTCAAACATAGGGGAGAACTAACTACAAGTACTATAGCTGAAACTAACGTTTCCATTACCCTTACAAACTAGATTAGTTGTCTATTGATTCATTCATTCACTTTCTATTGCTTTAGGTAGATGAAAGAAACAATGCCATGTAAAGAATGAGTTGTATGTCTTCCCTTTATCTAGAACAACAACTAGATCACTAGATTAGTTAGATTGCTATATAGAGTCTTGCGTTATGATATCCCTTTCCGCAAACATAGGAGAGAACTAACTACAAGTACTAGAGTTATATACACAATCAAATAAGAAGTTCCCTTGCTTCCTTAATGAGCAAGTTAAAGAGTCCATTGAAACTAACCTATCTATTGTTCTTACTAACTAGATGATTCATTCATCCACTTTCTATTGCTTTATGTAGATGAACGATACAATACCATGTAAAGAATGAGTTGTATGTCTTCCCTTTATCTGGAACAATAAATAGATCACTAGATTAGTTAGATTGCTATATAGAGTGTTCTGTTATGATATCCCTTTCCGCAACCATAGGAGAGAACTAACATCAAGACTAGAGTTATATACACAATCAAATAAGAAGTTCCCTTGCTTCCTTAATGAGAAAGTTAAATAGTCCATTGAAACTAACCTATCTATTGTGCTTACTTACTAGATGATTCATTCATCCACTTTCTATTGCTTTATGTAGATGAAAGATACAATGGCATGTGAAGAATGAGTTGTATGTATAGAACAACTACTAGATCAACTACTAGATCACTAGATTAGTTAGATTGCTATTTAGAGTGTTCCATTATGATATCCCTTTCCTCAAACATAGGAGAGAACTAACTACAAGTACTATAGCTGAAACTAACTTTTCCATTACCCTTACAAACTAGATTAGTTGTCTATTGATTCATTCATCCACTTTCTATTGCTTTATGTAGATGAAAGATACAATGCCACGTAAAGAATGAGTTGTATGTCTTCCCTTTATCTAGAACAACAACTAGATCACTAGATTAGTTAGATTGCTATATAGAGTGTTCCGTTATGATATCCCTTTCCGCAACCATAGGAGAGAACTAACATCAAGACTAGAGTTATATACACAATCAAATAAGAAGTTCCCTTGCTTCCTTAATGAGCAAGTTAAAGAGTCCATTGAAACTAACCTATCTATTGTGCTTACTTACTAGATGATTCATTCATCCACTTTCTATTGCTTTATGTAGATGAAAGATACAATGGCATGTGAAGAATGAGTTGTATGTATAGAACAACTACTAGATCAACTACTAGATCACTAGATTAGTTAGATTGCTATTTAGAGTGTTCCATTATGATATCCCTTTCCTCAAACATAGGAGAGAACTAACTACAAGTACTATAGCTGAAACTAACTTTTCCATTACCCTTACAAACTAGATGAGTTGTCTATTGATTCATTCATCCACTTTCTATTGCTTTATGTAGATGAAAGATACAATGCCACGTAAAGAATGAGTTGTATGTCTTCCCTTTATCTAGAACAACAACTAGATCACTAGATTAGTTAGATTGCTATATAGAGTCTTGCGTTATTATATCCCTTTCCGCAAACATAGGAGAGAACTAACTACAAGTACTAGAGTTATATACACAATCAAATAAGAAGTTCCCTTGCTTCCTTAATGAGCAAGTTAAAGAGTCCATTGAAACTAACCTATCTATTGTTCTTACTAACTAGATGATTCATTCATCCACTTTCTATTTCTTTATGTAGATGAACGATACAATGCCATGTAAAGAATGAGTTGTATGTCTTCCCTTTATCTAGAACAACAACTAGATCACTAGATTAGTTAGATTGCTATATAGAGTGTTCTGTTATGATATCCCTTTCCGCAACCATAGTAGAGAACTAACATCAAGACTAGAGTTATATACACAATCAAATAAGAAGTTCCCTTGCTTCCTTAATGAGAAAGTTAAATAGTCCATTGAAACTAACCTATCTATTGTGCTTACTTACTAGATGATTCATTGATCCACTTTCTATTGATTTATGTAGATGAAACATACAATGACATGTAAAGAATGAGTTGTATGTATAGAACAACTACTAGATCAACTACTAGATCACTAGATTAGTTAGATTGCTATTTAGAGTGTTCCATTATGATATCCCTTTCCTCAAACATAGGAGAGAACTAACTACAAGTACTATAGCTGAAACTAACTTTTCCATTACCCTTACAAACTAGATGAGTTGTCTATTGATTCATTCATCCACTTTCTATTGCTTTATGTAGATGAAAGATACAATGCCACGTAAAGAATGAGTTGTATGTCTTCCCTTTATCTAGAACAACAACTAGATCACTAGATTAGTTAGATTGCTATATAGAGTCTTGCGTTATTATATCCCTTTCCGCAAACATAGGAGAGAACTAACTACAAGAACTAGAGTTATATACACAATCAAATAAGAAGTTCCCTTGCTTCCTTAATGAGCAAGTTAAAGAGTCCATTGAAACTAACCTATCTATTGTTCTTACTAACTAGATGATTCATTCATCCACTTTCTATTTCTTTATGTAGATGAACGATACAATGCCATGTAAAGAATGAGTTGTATGTCTTCCCTTTATCTAGAACAACAACTAGATCACTAGATTAGTTAGATTGCTATATAGAGTGTTCTGTTATGATATCCCTTTCCGCAACCATAGTAGAGAACTAACATCAAGACTAGAGTTATATACACAATCAAATAAGAAGTTCCCTTGCTTCCTTAATGAGAAAGTTAAATAGTCCATTGAAACTAACCTATCTATTGTGCTTACTTACTAGATGATTCATTGATCCACTTTCTATTGATTTATGTAGATGAAACATACAATGACATGTAAAGAATGAGTTGTATGTATAGAACAACTACTAGATCAACTACTATATCAACTACTAGATCACTAGATTAGTTAGATTGCTATTTAGAGTGTTCCATTATGATATCCCTTTCCTCAAACATAGGAGAGAACTAACTACAAGTACTATAGCTGAAACTAACTTTTCCATTACCCTTACAAACTAGATTAGTTGTCTATTGATTCATTCATCCACTTTCTATTGCTTTATGTAGATGAAAGATACAATGCCATGTAAAGAATGAGTTGTATGTACAGAACAACTACTAGATCACTAGATTAGTTAGATTTCTATTTAGAGTGTTCCATTATGATATCCCTTTCCTCAAACATAGGGGAGAACTAACTACAAGTACTATAGCTGAAACTAACGTTTCCATTACCCTTACAAACTAGATTAGTTGTCTATTGATTCATTCATTCACTTTCTATTGCTTTAGGTAGATGAAAGAAACAATGCCATGTAAAGAATGAGTTGTATGTCTTCCCTTTATCTAGAACAACAACTAGATCACTAGATTAGTTAGATTGCTATATAGAGTCTTGCGTTATGATATCCCTTTCCGCAAACATAGGAGAGAACTAACTACAAGTACTAGAGTTATATACACAATCAAATAAGAAGTTCCCTTGCTTCCTTAATGAGCAAGTTAAAGAGTCCATTGAAACTAACCTATCTATTGTTCTTACTAACTAGATGATTCATTCATCCACTTTCTATTGCTTTATGTAGATGAACGATACAATACCATGTAAAGAATGAGTTGTATGTCTTCCCTTTATCTGGAACAATAAATAGATCACTAGATTAGTTAGATTGCTATATAGAGTGTTCTGTTATGATATCCCTTTCCGCAACCATAGGAGAGAACTAACATCAAGACTAGAGTTATATACACAATCAAATAAGAAGTTCCCTTGCTTCCTTAATGAGAAAGTTAAATAGTCCATTGAAACTAACCTATCTATTGTGCTTACTTACTAGATGATTCATTCATCCACTTTCTATTGCTTTATGTAGATGAAAGATACAATGGCATGTGAAGAATGAGTTGTATGTATAGAACAACTACTAGATCAACTACTAGATCACTAGATTAGTTAGATTGCTATTTAGAGTGTTCCATTATGATATCCCTTTCCTCAAACATAGGAGAGAACTAACTACAAGTACTATAGCTGAAACTAACTTTTCCATTACCCTTACAAACTAGATTAGTTGTCTATTGATTCATTCATCCACTTTCTATTGCTTTATGTAGATGAAAGATACAATGCCACGTAAAGAATGAGTTGTATGTCTTCCCTTTATCTAGAACAACAACTAGATCACTAGATTAGTTAGATTGCTATATAGAGTGTTCCGTTATGATATCCCTTTCCGCAACCATAGGAGAGAACTAACATCAAGACTAGAGTTATATACACAATCAAATAAGAAGTTCCCTTGCTTCCTTAATGAGCAAGTTAAAGAGTCCATTGAAACTAACCTATCTATTGTGCTTACTTACTAGATGATTCATTCATCAACTTTCTATTGCTTTATGTAGATGAAAGATACAATGGCATGTGAAGAATGAGTTGTATGTATATAACAACTACTAGATCAACTACTAGATCACTAGATTAGTTAGGTTGCTATTTAGAGTGTTCCATTATGATATCCCTTTCCTCAAACATAGGAGAGAACTAACTACAAGTAATATAGCTGAAACTAAGTTTTCCATTACCCTTACAAACTAGATTAGTTGTCTATTGATTCATTCATCCACTTTCTATTGCTTTATGTAGATGAAAGATACAATGCCACGTAAAGAATGAGTTGTATGTCTTCCCTTTATATAGAACAACAACTAGATCACTAGATTAGTTAGATTGCTATATAGAGTCTTGCGTTATGATATCCCTTTCCGCAAACATAGGAGAGAACTAACTACAAGTACTAGAGTTATATACACAATCAAATAAGAAGTTCCCTTGCTTCCTTAATGATCAAGTTAAAGAGTCCATTGAAACTAACCTATCTATTGTTCTTACTAACTAGATGATTCATTCATCCACTTTCTATTGCTTTATATAGATGAAAGATACAATGGCATGTAAAGAATGAGTTGTATGTATAGAACAACTACTAGATCAACTACTATATCAACTACTAGATCACTAGATTAGTTAGATTGCTATTTAGAGTGTTCCATTATGATATCCCTTTCCTCAAACATAGGAGAGAACTAACTACAAGTACTATAGCTGAAACTAACTTTTCCATTACCCTTACAAACTAGATTAGTTGTCTATTGATTCATTCATCCACTTTTTATTGCTTTATGTAGATGAAAGATACAATGCCATGTAAAGAATGAGTTGTATGTACAGAACAACTACTAGATCACTAGATTAGTTAGATTTCTATTTAGAGTGTTCCATTATGATATCCCTTTCCTCAAACATAGGAGAGAACTAACTACAAGTACTATAGCTGAAACTAACGTTTCCATTACCCTTACAAACTAGATTAGTTGTCTATTGATTCATTCATTCACTTTCTATTGCTTTAGGTAGATGAAAGATACAATCCCATGTAAAGAATGAGTTGTATGTCTTCCCTTTATCTAGAACAACAACTAGATCACTAGATTAGTTAGATTGCTATATAGAGTGTTCCGTTATGATATCCCTTTCCGCAACCATAGGAGAGAACTAACATCAAGACTAGAGTTATATACACAATCAAATAAGAAGTTCCCTTGCTTCCTTAATGAGCAAGTTAAAGAGTGCATTGAAACTAACCTATCTATTGTGCTTACTTACTAGATGATTCATTCATCCACTTTCTATTGCTTTATGTAGATGAAAGACACAATGGCATGTGAAGAATGAGTTGTATGTATAGAACAACTACTAGATCAACTACTAGATCACTAGATTAGTTAGATTGCTATTTAGAGTGTTCCATTATGATATCCCTTTCCTCAAACATAGGAGACAACTAACTAAAAGTAGTATAGCTGAAACTAACTTTTCCATTACCCTTACAAACTAGATTAGTTGTCTATTGATTCATTCATCCACTTTCTATTGCTTTATGTAGATGAAAGATACAATGCCACGTAAAGAATGAGTTGTATGTCTTCCCTTTATATAGAACAACAACTAGATCACTAGATTAGTTAGATTGCTATATAGAGTGTTCCGTTTTGATATCCCTTTCCGCAAACATAGGAGAGAACTAACTACAAGTACTAGAGTTATATACACAATCAAATTAGAAGTTCCCTTGCTTCCTTAATGAGCAAGTTAAAGAGTCCTTTGAAACTAACCTATCTATTGTGCTTACTAACAAGATGATTCATTCATCCACTTTCTATTGCTTTATGTAGATGAAAGATACAATGCCATGTAAAGAATGAGTTGTATGTCTTCCCTTTATCTAGAACAACAACTAGATCACTAGATTAGTTAGATTGCTATATAGAGTGTTCTGTTATGATATCCCTTTCCGCAACCATCGGAGAGAACTAACATCAAGACTAGAGTTATATACACAATCAAATAAGAAGTTCCCTTGCTTCCTTAATGAGCAAGTTAAAGAGTCCATTGAAACTAACCTATCTATTGTGCTTACTTACTAGATGATTCATTCATCCACTTTCTATTGCTTTATGTAGATGAAAGATACAATGGCATGTGAAGAATGAGTTGTATGTATAGAACAACTACTAGATCAACTACTAGATCACTAGATTAGTTAGATTGCTATTTAGAGTGTTCCATTATGATATCCCTTTCCTCAAACATAGGAGACAACTAACTACAAGTACTATTGCTGAAACTAACTTTTCCATTACCCTTACAAACTAGATTAGTTGTCTATTGATTCATTCATCCACTTTCTATTGCTTTATGTAGATGAAAGATACAATGCCACGTAAAGAATGAGTTGTATGTCTTCCCTTTATATAGAACAACAACTAGATCACTAGATTAGTTAGATTGCTATATAGAGTCTTGCGTTATGATATCCCTTTCCGCAAACATAGGAGAGAACTAACTACAAGTACTAGAGTTATATACACAATCAAATAAGAAGTTCCCTTGCTTCCTTAATGATCAAGTTAAAGAGTCCATTGAAACTAACCTATCTATTGTTCTTACTAACTAGATGATTCATTCATCCACTTTCTATTGCTTTATGTAGATGAAAGATACCATGCCATGTAAAGAATGAGTTGTATGTCTTCCCTTTATCTAGAACAACAACTAGATCACTAGATTAGTTAGATTGCTACATAGAGTGTTCTGTTATGATATCCCTTTCCGCAACCATAGGAGAGAGCTAACATCAAGACTAGAGTTATATACACAATCAAATAAGAAGTTCCCTTGCTTCCTTAATGCGCAAGTTAAAGAGTCCATTGAAACTAACCAATCTATTGTGCTTACTTACTAGATGATTCATTCATCAACTTTCTATTGCTTTATGTAGATGAAAGATACAATGGCATGTGAAGAATGAGTTGTATGTATAGAACAACTACTAGATCACTAGATTAGTTAGATTTCTATTTAGAGTGTTCCATTATGATATCCCTTTCCTCAAACATAGGAGAGAACTAACTACAAGTACTATTGCTGAAACTAACTTTTCCATTACCCTTAAAAACTAGATTAGTTGTCTATTGATTCATTCATCCACTTTCTATTGCTTTATGTAGATGAAAGATACAATGCCACGTAAAGAATGAGTTGTATGTCTTCCCTTTATATAGAACAACAACTAGATCACTAGATTAGTTAGATTGCTATATAGAGTCTTGTGTTATGATATCCCTTTCCGCAAACATAGGAGAGAACTAACTACAAGTACTAGAGTTATATACACAATCAAATAAGAAGTTCCCTTGCTTCCTTAATGATCAAGTTAAAGAGTCCATTGAAACTAACCTATCTATTGTTCTTAATAACTAGATGATTCATTCATCCACTTTCTATTGCTTTATGTAGATGAAAGATACCATGCCATGTAAAGAATGAGTTGTATGTCTTCCCTTTATCTAGAACAACAACTAGATCACTAGATTAGTTAGATTGCTACATAGAGTGTTCTGTTATGATATCCCTTTCCGCAACCATAGGAGAGAGCTAACATCAAGACTAGAGTTATATACACAATCAAATAAGAAGTTCCCTTGCTTCCTTAATGCGCAAGTTAAAGAGTCCATTGAAACTAACCTATCTATTGTGCTTACTTACTAGATGATTCATTCATCAACTTTCTATTGCTTTATGTAGATGAAAGATACAATGGCATGTGAAGAATGAGTTGTATGTATAGAACAACTACTAGATCACTAGATTAGTTAGATTTCTATTTAGAGTGTTCCATTATGATATCCCTTTCCTCAAACATAGGAGAGAACTAACAACAAGTACTATAGCTGAAACTAACGTTTCCATTACCCTTACAAACAAGATTAGTTGTCTATTGATTCATTCATTCACTTTCTATTGCTTTAGGTAGATGAAAGATACAATCCCATGTAAAGAATGAGTTGTATATCTTCCCTTTATCTACAACAACAAGTAGATCACTAGATTAGTTAGATTGCTATATAGAGTCTTGCGTTATGATATCCCTTTCCGCAAATATAGGAGAGAACTAACTACAAGTACTAGAGTTATATACACAATCAAATAAGAAGTTCCCTTGCTTCCTTAATGAGCAAGTCAAAGAGTCCATTGAAACTAACCTATCTATTGTTCTTACTAACTAGATGATTCATTCATCCACTTTCTATTGCTTTATGTAGATGAAAGATACCATGCCATGTAAAGAATGAGTTGTATGTCTTCCCTTTATCTAGAACAACAACTAGATCACTAGATTAGTTAGATTGCTACATAGAGTGTTCTGTTATGATATCCCTTTCCGCAACCATAGGAGAGAGCTAACATCAAGACTAGAGTTATATACACAATCAAATAAGAAGTTCCCTTGCTTCCTTAATGCGCAAGTTAAAGAGTCCATTGAAACTAACCTATCTAGTGTGCTTACTTACTAGATGATTCATTCATCAACTTTCTATTGCTTTATGTAGATGAAAGATACAATGGCATGTGAAGAATGAGTTGTATGTATAGAACAACTACTAGATCAACTACTAGATCACTAGATTAGTTAGATTGCTATTTAGAGTGTTCCATTATGATATCCCTTTCCTCAAACATAGGAGAGAACTAACTACAAGTACTATAGCTGAAACTAACTTTTCCATTACCCTTACAAACTAGATTAGTTGTCCATTGATTCATTCATCTACTTTCTATTGCTTTATGTAGATGAAAGATACAATGCCACGTAAAGAATGAGTTGTATGTCTTCCCCTTATCTAGAACAACAACTAGATCACTAGATTAGTTAGATTGCTATATAGAGTGTTCCGTTATGATATCCCTTTCCGCAACCATAGGAGAGAACTAACATCAAGACTAGAGTTATATACACAATCAAATAAGAAGTTCCCTTGCTTCCTTAATGAGCAAGTTAAAGAGTCCATTGAAACTAACCTATCTATTGTGCTTACTTACTAGATGATTCATTCATCCACTTTCTATTGCTTTATGTAGATGAAAGACACAATGGCATGTGAAGAATGAGTTGTATGTATAGAACAACTACTAGATCAACTACTAGATCAACTACTAGATCACTAGATTAGTTAGATTGCTATTTAGAGTGTTCCATTATGATATCCCTTTCCTCAAACATAGGAGACAACTAACTACAAGTACTATAGCTGAAACTAACTTTTCCATTATCCTTACAAACTAGATTAGTTGTCTATTGATTCATTCATCCACTTTCTATTGCTTTATGTAGATGAAAGATACAATGCCACGTAAAGAATGAGTTGTATGTCTTCCCTTTATATAGAACAACAACTAGATCACTAGATTAGTTAGATTGCTATATAGAGTGTTCAGTTATGATATCCCTTTCCGCAAACATAGGAGAGAACTAACTACAAGTACTAGAGTTATATACACAATCAAATAAGAAGTTCACTTGCTTCCTTAATGAGCAAGTTAAAGAGTCCTTTGAAACTAACCTATCTATTGTGCTTACTAACTAGATGATTCATTCATCCACTTTCTATTGCTTTATGTAGATGAAAGATACAATGCCATGTAAAGACTCCCTTGAGCTCGTTAAGGGACAGAGGCCTGGTCCCAAAGAGAAAATGCTCATCGCATCTAAACGTTCCTGGTTCGAGTTATCTGAAGAAGAAAATCAGGAGGCTGCTGCCTTAGAGGTCAATTCACGGTCAGATTTGGCCGTTACAACATCCACTGTTTCTCAATGAATGTTCTTTTTTGGAACATTCGGGGCATTGGCAACTCGCCATCCCAAAATATGCTTCGAAAGCATTGTATCACATCTCACCCTCAGTGGTTAGCAATAGCGGAGCCAAAAGTCCCTTTTGACTCCATTCACTCTTCTTACTGGAACTCTCTTGGGTATCGTCTGGCTGGCTTTCATACGTCTTCCGGATTCTTGCCCAACATTTGGGTTCTGGAGCATTCTTCTTTGGATACTTCTACGATGATATTCTCCTCTTCGCAGATGATTGTCATTCAGGTTGTATTCCTCCATCACACTTTTCTAATTGCTTTCATTCATGCTGATAATGATTACATTAGACGTCGTGTTCTTTGGAATGATATTCAATCACTACCAAGTTTGCCTCTTTTACTTGTAGGTGATTTCAATTCGGTTTTAGGGGCTCATGAACGCTCAAATGGTTCTTCCCCGGCCCGCATTGAGATACAAGAGTTTACAGATTTTATCAATAATGGGAATCTGCTGGAACCGGCTAGTTCTGGATGTTTTTTCACTTGGTCAAATCATCACTTCACTCACGGTTATATGGAATCCAGAATTGATAGAGTTTTGGCTACTAACTCTTTCATGGATATCTGGGAGGCGGTATCTTATCATGTCGGGATTCGTAATTGCTCAGATCATAGTCCGCTTCTAGTCAGTTGCTCCTCTGGACATCTACGCTTGCCACGACCTTTCAGGTTCCAAAACATGTGGCTAAGTCATAAGGCGTTTGAAGAAGTGGTCCGTGCATCCTGGACTGCTCCACTCTCGGCTTCAGGGGCTTGCGCGGTTGTGATGGGTAAGCTCAAGCGTCTAAAGTGCTGCCTTCGTTTTTGGAATGTGGAGGTTTTTGGTCATCTTTCAGCAAAATTGTCAGCAGCTCAGGCGCGTATTGAAGAGGTGCAAGGGGAGTTAGCTGATTCAGGGCCAATTGATTCGCTACACATTCAGGAGAAAGAGGCACTTGAGCATTATAATAGTATTCTGGATCAGGAGGCTACTTTTTTACGGCAGAAGAGCAGGTCCTCGTGGTTACAGGATGGTGATCGTAATACGGCTTTTTTCCACAGGAGCTTGAAGGTAACTAAAGGTCATGGTGGCATAGCATCTTTACTAATTAATGATGAGCTAACCGGAGATCGAACTTTGATTCGAGATCATGTTGTAAGTTACTATGAAGGTCTTTTTCGGCAAGATGTATCTGTAGCGCCTTCCTTCCAAGGAATGGAGTCCTTAATCTCCAATTTGGTGTCGGATGAGCAGAATCGGGATCTTACTCGCACTCCAACCGCTGATGAGATTAAACATGTGGTCTTTGGTATGAATCCAGACAGTGCGCCTGGCCCGGATGGTTTTGGAGGTAAATTCTATCAACGCATGTGGCATATTGTTGGTGAGGATGTTGCCAACGCTGTTCGATCGTTCTTTATTCATGGTGAGTTTCCCTCGGGTTTCAATGCCAGTTTTGTTACACTAATTCCCAAGCTTAAGGATGCCACACGTATTGAGGATTTTAGGCCAATTGTTTTGGGTAATTTTCTGTATAAGATCATTACAAAGATCCTCTCTGATCGGCTAGGATCTATTCTTTCGAATTTGCTTTCTTATCATCAGTTTGGGTTTATTCCTGGGAGAAGAATTCATGACTGCATTGCTTTGGCGTCTGAAGGTGTCAATAGTTTGGGTCTCCGTTGTATGGATGGGAACATGGTTATTAAGATCGATATTCGTAAGGCTTTCGATACTTTAAACTGGGATTTTCTGCTTGAGGTGTTACGGATTATGAATTTTTCAGACTCCTTTATAGCTTGGGTGCGATTCATTCTTCATTCTGCTAGACTTTCTGTTCTGATCAATGGTGCACCGGAAGGCTATTTCAGTTGCTCTCAAGGGGTTCGTCAAGGAGATCCTCTATCACCGTTACTTTTCTGTTTGGCCGAAGAGATCTTCAGTCGATTACTCACTCATTCGGCCTCTATAGGGGAGTTGTCTCCTTTATTTCTCGGTCGTAACATTACTTTCCCCTCACATTTACTTTACGCCGATGATGTAATTGTTTTTTGCAGAGCTTCAACGTCGAACTGCAGGACTTTATTGACGATACTTAGATGCTATAAGGATTGGTCCGGACAAAGCTACAACCCTGCCAAATCTCGGGTTTACTTTAGTTCTTGTATTACGCCAGCTCGCACTTGCCGTTTGGGTCGCATTCTTGGCATTGGAACAGGTTCCTTACCTTTCTCGTACCTTGGTGTTCCGCTTTTTGTGGGTGTTCCAAGAAGGCGCCATTTACAGGGTATTGCGGATGGGATTATAGCCAAATTTGCTAGATGGAAAGGTTCTTCTTTGTCTATGGCAGGCCGTATATGTCTTGTGCACTCGGTTATTCAAGGTGCGTTTGTTCATTCAATGATGGTTTATAGATGGCCAAAGTATCTTCTTCGCTTTGTAGAAAGTAGAATGCGGAACTCTGTCTTCACGGGTGATATTCTCAAGATTGGCACCATTCGGGTCTCTTGGAAGCGTTGTTGTGCGCCTAAGGGTGAAGGGGGTTTGGGTCTTCGCTCAATGGTCGCTGCCAATAATTCATTCCTCTCTCGGTTTACCTGGGATGTTTTGAATCAAAAGGCGCCCTATATGAGTATTTTGCTTGATCGCTTTTTCTCCCATGGTCAATTACGGAGTTATGTTCGTTCTTCGATTTGGTTTGGTTTTAAGGATAGCTATCCGGCTCTTATCAATGGGTCTCGCTGGTTGGTTGGGAGCAACTCACAGATTCGCTTTTGGCTTGATAATTGGCTGGGTTACTGCATTGCGGATAGAATTGAGATCCCTACTCATCTTAGGCATCATTTTGATTTCGCCATCTCTGACTATGTGACGAATGATAGCTGGGATCTCATTCCAGAATTTGTTGCGGCATATCCGGAGGTTGCTTATGATATCTTCAATTACCAGTTAGCTCCTGCTGGGGAGGACACAAGAATCTGGACTTCTTCTAGAGATGGCACTACTTCTAGTGCAATTTTCTATCAGCATCTACGCCCATCCTTCCCTACGGTTAATTGGGGAGACTGGATTTGGTCCTCTTACATTCCTCCTCGACGTTCTATCATTACTTGGAAAGCTATCCACAACAAGCTCCCTACCCTTGATAATCTTCGCACTATTGGGTTTATGGGACCTTCGATTTGTATTTTCTGCAGGTCTAATGAAGAGGATATGGACCACATGTTGGTGAGATGTACATTTACCCATACTATTTGGTTGCGTATATTTGATATTTTTCATTTGACTATGCCAGATTTTAATGGGTTCCACGAGTTGGTGTTATTTGCGATGGCCAGACGATTCAGTACACAGGTTTCTGCTCTATGGAGATTAGTGTTTGTTACCTTGGTGTGGATTTTATGGTCTACTCGCAACCGCTGGATTTTTGAGAACAAGCAGTTCTCTATTTCCTCCGTTCTCCATAGGCTATTGCGCACGGTTCATGAGCAAGGCGACCTTCTAAAAGGTACGATGTATAATTCTGTGGATGATCTTATGACTTTGCATACTTTTGGCATTACAGGTTGCTCTAGACCTCCTCCCGTGATTAAAGAGGTTCACTGGATTCCGCCTTCAAGTGGATGGATTAAATGCAACACCGATGGTAATGCTAAAGGTGCTCCGGGCGATGCTATTGCAGCTGGGGTTTTTAGGGATGCCTTCGGTGTGGTGAAGGGTTGTTTTGTGCAACATTTGGGTCGTCTTTTTGCTTTTGAAGCCGAGTTGGCAGCCGTGATGTATGCCATTGAGATTGCGGTTTTACACGGCTGGAATAAGCTTTGGCTTGAGACGGATTCAGCCTATGTCGAAGGCCTTTTGCTCACTCGCTCCAACAATGTTCCCTGGCAGTTTCAAAATCGTTGGTTGAGGGTTCTCGCGCTGTTGGGACTTTTTGATTTCAAGATCACGCATATCTATAGGGAAGGCAATGCAGTAGCAGATACTCTTTCTAATCACCATACCGATGGTTATTGGCCTCATCAAATTGATTGTATTGTGGATCAGTTGCTCAGAGATGCTTCGGGGCAGCCTTATTTTCGTTTCATGCAGCACTAACACTCAGGCACTCTTTCCCATCTGTAGGTTTTTCCCACTGGGTTTTTCTATGGATGGGTTTTAACGAGGCCCGTGGTTGCAACCAGGAATTTCTTTTCCTGGGTTAGTTTTCTGTGTACATTAGATTTGTCTTTGTATTCTTGTTTGCATCTACGTCCGCATGTGGGCTGTAGATTGGTCTCTGACATTCTGTTATTTTTAATACAAGCGCGGTTTATTTCAAAAAAAAAAATGAGTTGTATGTCTTCCCTTTATCTAGAACAAAAACTAGATCACTAGATTAGTTAGATTGCTATATAGAGTGTTCTGTTATTATATCCCTTTCCGCAACCATAGGAGAGAACTAACATCAAGACTAGAGTTATATACACAATCAAATAAGAAGTTCCCTTGCTTCCTTAATGATCAAGTTAAAGAGTCCATTGAAACTAACCTATCTATTGTGCTTACTTACTAGATGATTCATTCATCCACTTTCTATTGCTTTATGTAGATGAAAGATACAATGGCATGTGAAGAATGAGTTGTATGTATAGAACAACAACTAGATCAACTACTAGATCACTAGATTAGTTAGATTGCTATTTAGAGTGTTCCATTATGATATCCCTTTCCTCAAACATAGGAGACAACTAACTACAAGTACTATTGCTGAAACTAACTTTTCCATTACCCTTACAAACTAGATTAGTTGTCTATTGATTCATTCATCCACTTTCTATTGCTTTATGTAGATGAAAGATACAATGCCACGTAAAGAATGAGTTGTATGTCTTCCCTTTATATAGAACAACAACTAGATCACTAGATTAGTTAGATTGCTATATAGAGTCTTGCGTTATGATATCCCTTTCCGCAAACATAGGAGAGAACTAACTACAAGTACTAGAGTTATATACACAATCAAATAAGAAGTTCCCTTGCTTCCTTAATGATCAAGTTAAAGAGTCCATTGAAACTAACCTATCTATTGTTCTTACTAACTAGATGATTCATTCATCCACTTTCTATTGCTTTATATAGATGAAAGATACAATGGCATGTAAAGAATGAGTTGTATGTATAGAACAACTACTAGATCAACTACTATATCAACTACTAGATCACTAGATTAGTTAGATTGCTATTTAGAGTGTTCCATTATGATATCCCTTTCCTCAAACATAGGAGAGAACTAACTACAAGTACTATAGCTGAAACTAACTTTTCCATTACCCTTACAAACTAGATTAGTTGTCTATTGATTCATTCATCCACTTTTTATTGCTTTATGTAGATGAAAGATACAATGCCATGTAAAGAATGAGTTGTATGTACAGAACAACTACTAGATCACTAGATTAGTTAGATTTCTATTTAGAGTGTTCCATTATGATATCCCTTTCCTCAAACATAGGAGAGAACTAACTACAAGTACTATAGCTGAAACTAACGTTTCCATTACCCTTACAAACTAGATTAGTTGTCTATTGATTCATTCATTCACTTTCTATTGCTTTAGGTAGATGAAAGATACAATCCCATGTAAAGAATGAGTTGTATGTCTTCCCTTTATCTAGAACAACAACTAGATCACTAGATTAGTTAGATTGCTATAGAGTGTTCAGTTATGATATCCCTTTCCGCAAACATAGGAGAGAACTAACTACAAGTACTAGAGTTATATACACAATCAAATAAGAAGTTCACTTGCTTCCTTAATGAGCAAGTTAAAGAGTCCTTTGAAACTAACCTATCTATTGTGCTTACTAACTAGATGATTCATACATCCACTTTCTATTGCTTTATGTAGATGAAAGATACAATGCCATGTAAAGAATGAGTTGTATGTCTTCCCTTTATCTAGAACAACAACTAGATCACTAGATTAGTTAGATTGCTATATAGAGTGTTCTGTTATTCTATCCCTTTCCGCAACCATAGAAGAGAACTAACATCAAGACTAGAGTTATATACACAATCAAATAAGAAGTTCCCTTGCTTCCTTAATGATCAAGTTAAAGAGTCCATTGAAACTAACCTATCTATTGTGCTTACTTACTAGATGATTCATTCATCCACTTTCTATTGCTTTATGTAGATGAAAGACACAATGGCATGTGAAGAATGAGTTGTATGTATAGAACAACTACTAGATCAACTACTAGATCAACTACTAGATCACTAGATTAGTTAGATTGCTATTTAGAGTGTTCCATTATGATATCCCTTTCCTCAAACATAGGAGACAACTAACTACAAGTACTATAGCTGAAACTAACTTTTCCATTATCCTTACAAACTAGATTAGTTGTCTATTGATTCATTCATCCACTTTCTATTGCTTTATGTAGATGAAAGATACAAAGCCACGTAAAGAATGAGTTGTATGTCTTCCCTTTATATAGAACAACAACTAGATCACTAGATTAGTTAGATTGCCATATAGAGTGTTCAGTTATGATATCCCTTTCCGCAAACATAGGAGAGAACTAACTACAAGTACTAGAGTTATATACACAATCAAATAAGAAGTTCACTTGCTTCCTTAATGAGCAAGTTAAAGAGTCCTTTGAAACTAACCTATCTATTGTGCTTACTAACTAGATGATTCATTCATCCACTTTCTATTGCTTTATGTAGATGAAAGATACAATGCCATGTAAAGAATGAGTTGTATGTCTTCCCTTTATCTAGAACAACAACTAGATCACTAGATTAGTTAGATTGCTATATAGAGTGTTCTGTTATTATATCCCTTTCCGCAACCATAGGAGAGAACTAACATCAAGACTAGAGTTATATAAACAATCAAATAAGAAGTTCCCTTGCTTCCTTAATGATCAAGTTAAAGAGTCCATTGAAACTAACCTATCTATTGTGCTTACTTACTAGATGATTCATTCATCCACTTTCTATTGCTTTATGTAGATGAAAGATACAATGGCATGTGAAGAATGAGTTGTATGTATAGAACAACTACTAGATCAACTACTAGATCACTAGATTAGTTAGATTGCTATTTAGAGTGTTCCATTATGATATCCCTTTCCTCAAACATAGGAGACAACTAACTACAAGTACTATTGCTGAAACTAACTTTTCCATTACCCTTACAAACTAGATTAGTTGTCTATTGATTCATTCATCCACTTTCTATTGCTTTATGTAGATGAAAGATACAATGCCACGTAAAGAATGAGTTGTATGTCTTCCCTTTATATAGAACAACAACTAGATCACTAGATTAGTTAGATTGCTATATAGAGTCTTGCGTTATGATATCCCTTTCCTCAAACATAGGAGAGAACTAACTACAAGTACTAGAGTTATATACACAATCAAATAAGAAGTTCCCTTGCTTCCTTAATGATCAAGTTAAAGAGTCCATTGAAACTAACCTATCTATTGTTCTTACTAACTAGATGATTCATTCATCCACTTTCTATTGCTTTATATAGATGAAAGATACAATAGCATGTAAAGAATGAGTTGTATGTATAGAACAACTACTAGATCAACTACAATATCAACTACTAGATCACTAGATTAGTTAGATTGCTATTTAGAGTGTTCCATTATGATATCCCTTTCCTCAAACATAGGAGACAACTAACTACAAGTAGTATAGCTGAAACTAACTTTCCCATTACCCTTACAAACTAGATTAGTTGTCTATTGATTCATTCATCCACTTTCTATTGCTTTATGTAGATGAAAGATACAATGCCACGTAAAGAATGAGTTGTATGTCTTCCCTTTATATAGAACAACAACTAGATCACTAGATTAGTTAGATTGCTATACAGAGTGTTCCGTTATGATATCCCTTTCCGTAAACATAGGAGAGAACTAACTACAAGTACTAGAGTTATATACACAATCAAATAAGAAGTTCCCTTGCTTCCTTAATGAGCAAGTTAAAGAGTCCTTTGAAACTAACCTATCTATTGTGCTTACTAACTAGATGATTCATTCATCCACTTTCTATTGCTTTATGTAGATGAAAGATACAATGCCATGTAAAGAATGAGTTGTATGTCTTCCCTTTATCTAGAACAACAACTAGATCACTAGATTAGTTAGATTGCTATATAGAGTGTTCTGTTATGATATCCCTTTCCGCAACCATCGGAGAGAACTAACATCAAGACTAGAGTTATATACACAATCAAATAAGAAGTTCCCTTGCTTCCTTAATGAGCAAGTTAAAGAGTCCATTGAAACTAACCTATCTATTGTGCTTACTTACTAGATGATTCATTCATCCACTTTCTATTGCTTTATGTAGATGAAAGATACAATGGCATGTGAAGAATGAGTTGTATGTATAGAACAACTACTAGATCAACTACTAGATCACTAGATTAGTTAGATTGCTATTTAGAGTGTTCCATTATGATATCCCTTTCCTCAAACATAGGAGACAACTAACTACAAGTACTATTGCTGAAACTAACTTTTCCATTACCCTTTTTTTGAATGAATAAAGCATATATTGAAAAAAGTTGAAAAGTACAAAACGTTTATGTAGTAGCAATAACAAAAAGCCACACACGGCTTAAGTGAAAAAGATGACAAAGCAAAACTAAAACCCAGGGAAAGTGATCCCTGGTTGCAGTCGCGGGCCTCGTTAAAACCCACCTATAGTAAAACCCTGTGGGAAAAACCTACAGGTGGGAAAAAGAGTGCCTGAGCGTTAAAGCTGCGTGATCCTATAGTAAGGCTGCCCGGACATATCTCTGGCAACCTGAGGAGCAATAACATTGAGCTGGTGGAGCCATACACCATGCGAGTGATAGTTAGAAAGAGTGTCCGCCACCCCATTCCCTTCACGGTAGATGTGTGAGACTTTGAACTCCAAAGTAAGAAGGAGATCCAGAACTCGTAGCCATCGATTCCTAAACTTCCAAGGAACAGTTGTGGAACGAGACTGAAAAAGGCCCTCCACGTAGGTAGAATCCGTCTCAAGCCAAAGACGATACCAACCCTGTTGGCAAGCCAACTCCACCCCAGTCATGGCTGCCACAAACTCAGCCTCATAGGCAAAGGCGCAACCTATATGTGTGACAAAACAGCAAAGGACATGCCCAAAATGATTACGAAAAACTCCCGCGGCTTTAGCATCACCCGGGGACCCCATAGCACTGCCGTCTGTATTGCATTTAATCCAACCCCACATCGGGGAATGCCATTGAACCTCCACTATAGTGGTGCTGCCCCTAGCACGCCCATGTATACCCAATGAATGAAGAGTAAAAAGGTCCTCCTGAGTATTGAACATAGAACCTTTCAAAGAATGATGTTGCTCCCGTATCAAGGACTTCAGAGAGAGAATAATGGAGTGTCGTGAGAAAGGAACATTATCAAAAATCCTCCTGTTCCGGGTAGACCATATTAGCCAAATCAAGGTGACAAAAGCAAGACGCCAAATGGAGCCAACCTGGGAGCTAAATGTCCGAGACATGGCAAAAAGCACCAGTTCATTCAAGCTATAGATAGAGGGCATCTGGAGATGAAAGATATCCAAAATACGGTGCCAAATATCCTGAATGAAGCAACAATGCACAAAGATATGATCAATATCCTCACCTGAAGACCGACAGAACACGCAAAAAGACGGTCCCATGAAGCCATTGTGACGTAAGTGATCCAGTGTAGGCAATTTACCATGAATAGCCCGCCAAAGTGTGACAGAGCGACGAGGTGGTATGTAAGGTGCCCAAATCCAATCGCCCCAAGTGACCACAGGAAACTCCGGACGAAAGTGCTGATAGAAAATAGAACTAGAAGCAGATCCATTTGATGAAGGTATCCATATTCGGGTATCAGAGTGAGGAGGAGCTAAGGTGTAATTAGCAATGTCTCTAGCCACATCCGGGAAAGCCATACAGAACTCCGGTAGAATATCCCAAACCCCATTGGTGGTGTAATCAGAAATAGAAAACTGAAAGTGATGTCGTAAGTGAGCCGGGATCCCCACCCTATCCGCAATACAGTAACCCAACCAATTATCAAGCCAAAAAAGCACGTGTGAGTCTGCTCCAACTAGCCATTTGGAATTCTGCATAAGTGCCGGATGACAATCTTTAAAGCCAAACCAGATTGTAGATTTGACATAACGACGATGTCTCCCTTGACAGAGAAACCGAGAAAGAAAGATGTCCAAATAAGGCTCCCTACGATTAATAATGTCCCAGCAAAGTCTAGAAAGGAAAGCCTTGTTAGCAGCTACCAAAGAGCGAAGACCTAGACCACCTTCAGACTTAGGGACACAACACCTCGTCCAAGAGACACAAACCGAGCCCCTTTTAAGAATATCACCAGTGAAGACAAAATTCCGGATTCGACTCTCAAGCTTCTTAAGCAACGTGATTGGCCATCTATATATCATCATCGAATGAACAAACGCACCTTGGATCACCGATTGCACTAGACATATTCGCCCAGCCATGGAGAGAGATGATCCTTCCCAACGCGCAAAACGAGCCAGAATGCTATCAGCAATAGACTGTAAAAACCTGGAGCGGGGAGCACCAATGAAGAGAGGGACCCCGAGATAAACAAAAGGCAGGCTCCCGGGTGAAATGCCTAGTATACGACTCATCCTTCTAGTCCTTGCAACCGGAATGGAGGGGCTGAAATAAACTCTAGACTTGTTTGGGTTAAAATGTTGACCGGACCAAGCCTTGTAACGATTTAGTATGCTCAGAATAGTGCGACAGTTGCTAGCTGAAGCCCTGCAAAAGATTATAACGTCATCGGCATAAAGTAAATGAGAAGGAAAGGTAATATTACGACCAATGAATAAAGGAGATAACGTCCCTGTACTTGTTGCATGTGAAAGCAAGCAACTCAAGGCCTCCTCAGCTACACAAAAGAGAAGGGGGGATAGAGGATCCCCTTGACGAACCCCTTGCGAACATTGGAAATAACCTTCTGGAGCCCCGTTGACTAGGACCGAGAGACGAGCTGAATGCAGAATGAATCGCACCCAATTCACAAAGATAGGAGAGAAACCCATACAGCGTAAAGCTTCCAACAAGAAATCCCAGTTAACTGTGTCAAAGGCTTTCCTGATGTCCACTTTGATAGCAATATTACCATCCCGATGGCGCAAATTCAAGCTATTCACACCTTCTGAAGCCAGAGCAATGCAATCATGTATACGACGACCCGGCACAAAACCAAATTGGTGAAAAGAGAGCAAGTCCGAGAGAATCAAGCCCAGCCGATCAGAGAGGATTTTTGAGACCACCTTATATAAAAAATTGCCAAGAACTATAGGACGAAAATCCTCAATACGAATGGCATCCTTAAGCTTGGGAATTAGCGTGACAAAACTGGCATTTAAACCCACGGGGAAATGACCATGGATGAAGAAAGTGCGAATTGCGCTAGAAACATCATTGCCCACAATATGCCACATCGAATGATAGAACTTTCCCCCAAAACCGTCCGGACCGGGAGCACTGTCCGGGCACATGCCAAAAACCGTATGCCGGACTTCATCGAAAGTTGGCACACGGACTAGTTCATCGTTTCGCAAAGTTGACACCAACTTTGGAAAGAGATCAGCAAGGCCCTCAAAGGATGGTGCTGGATCAGAATTCCTGGAGAATAAATCCTCATAATAATGTAATATATGACTTCGAATCTCCTGATGGTCAGAAGTGACAATATCATCAATCAATAAAGAAGTTAAACTACCTTGACCTTTGGAAATTTTCAATTTGCGATGAAAGAAGGCTGTGTTCCTATCTCCATCACGAAGCCAATCCGCTCGCACCTTTTGCCTTAAGAAAGCAGCTTCTTGGTCAAGTATTGTATTGTATTCTGATAAGGCCTCCCATTCCAAAGCGTACTCGTCATCATCAGGATTGTGAGCAGCAATCTGTGCTTGTAGATTAGTTGTCTATTGATTCATTCATCCACTTTCTATTGCTTTATGTAGATGAAAGATACAATGCCACGTAAAGAATGAGTTGTATGTCTTCCCTTTATATAGAACAACAACTAGATCACTACATTAGTTAGATTGCTATATAGAGTCTTGCGTTATGATATCCCTTTCCGCAAACATAGGAGAGAACTAACTACAAGTACTAGAGTTATATACACAATCAAATAAGAAGTTCCCTTGCTTCCTTAATGATCAAGTTAAAGAGTCCATTGAAACTAACCTATCTATTGTTCTTACTAACTAGATGATTCATTCATCCACTTTCTATTGCTTTATATAGATGAAAGATACAATGGCATGTAAAGAATGAGTTGTATGTATAGAACAACTACTAGATCAACTACTATATCAACTACTAGATCACTAGATTAGTTAGATTGCTATTTAGAGTGTTCCATTATGATATCCCTTTCCTCAAACATAGGAGAGAACTAACTACAAGTACTATAGCTGAAACTAAGTTTTCCATTACCCTTACAAACTAGATTAGTTGTCTATTGATTCATTCATCCACTTTTTATTGCTTTATGTAGATGAAAGATACAATGCCATGTAAAGAATGAGTTGTATGTACAGAACAACTACTAGATCACTAGATTAGTTAGATTTCTATTTAGAGTGTTCCATTATGATATCCCTTTCCTCAAACATTGGAGAGAACTAACTACAAGTACTATAGCTGAAACTAACTTTTCCATTACCCTTACAAACTAGATTAGTTGTCCATTGATTCGTTCATCTACTTTCTATTGCTTTATGTAGATGAAAGATACAATGCCACGTAAAGAATGAGTTGTATGTCTTCCCTTTATCTAGAACAACAACTAGATCACTAGATTAGTTAGATTGCTATATAGAGTGTTCTGTTATGATATCCCTTTCCGCAACCATCGGAGAGAACTAACATCAAGACTAGAGTTATATACACAATCAAATAAGAAGTTCCCTTGCTTCCTTAATGAGCAAGTTAAAGAGTCCATTGAAACTAACCTATCTATTGTGCTTACTTACTAGATGATTCATTCATCCACTTTCTATTGCTTTATGTAGATGAAAGATACAATGGCATGTGAAGAATGAGTTGTATGTATAGAACAACTACTAGATCAACTACTAGATCACTAGATTAGTTAGATTGCTATTTAGAGTGTTCCATTATGATATCCCTTTCCTCAAACATAGGAGACAACTTTTTTTTAAATAAACCGCGCTTGTATTAAAAATAACAGAATGTCAGAGACCAATCTACAGCCCACATGCGGACGTAGATGCAAACAAGAATACAAAGACAAATCTAATGTACACAGAAAACTAACCCAGGAAAAGAAATTCCTGGTTGCAACCACGGGCCTCGTTAAAACCCATCCATAGAAAAACCCAGTGGGAAAAACCTACAGATGGGAAAGAGTGCCTGAGTGTTAGTGCTGCATGAAACGAAAATAAGGCTGCCCCGAAGCATCTCTGAGCACCTGATCCACAATACAATCAATTTGATGAGGCCAATAACCATCGGTATGGTGATTAGAAAGAGTATCTGCTACTGCATTGCCTTCCCTATAGATATGCGTGATCTTGAAATCAAAAAGTCCCAACAGCGCGAGAACCCTCAACCAACGATTTCGAAACTGCCAGGGAACATTGTTGGAGCGAGTGAGCAAAAGGCCGTCGACATAGGCTGAATCCGTCTCAATCCAAAGCTTATTCCAGCCGTGTAAAACCGCAATCTCAATGGCATACATCACGGCTGCCAACTCGGCTTCAAAAGCAAAAAGACGACCCAAATGTTGCACAAAACAACCCTTCACCACACCGAAGGCATCCCTAAAAACCCCAGCTGCAATAGCATCGCCCGGAGCACCTTTAGCACTACCATCGGTGTTGCATTTAATCCATCCACTTGAAGGCGGAATCCAGTGAACCTCTTTAATCACGGGAGGAGGTCTAGAGCAACCTGTAATGCCAAAAGTATGCAAAGTCATAAGATCATCCACAGAATTATACATCGTACCTTTTAGAAGGTCGCCTTGCTCATGAACCGTGCGTAATAGCCTATGGAGAACGGAGGAAATAGAGAACTGCTTGTTCTCAAAAATCCAGCGGTTGCGAGTAGACCATAAAATCCACACCAAGGTAACAAACACTAGTCTCCATAGAGCAGAAACCTGTGTACTGAATCGTCTGGCCATCGCAAATAACACCAACTCGTGGAACCCATTAAAATCTGGCATAGTCAAATGAAAAATATCAAATATACGCAACCAAATAGTATGGGTAAATGTACATCTCACCAACATGTGGTCCATATCCTCTTCATTAGACCTGCAGAAAATACAAATCGAAGGTCCCATAAACCCAATAGTGCGAAGATTATCAAGGGTAGGGAGCTTGTTGTGGATAGCTTTCCAAGTAGTGATAGAACGTCGAGGAGGAATGTAAGAGGACCAAATCCAGTCTCCCCAATTAACCGTAGGGAAGGATGGGCGTAGATGCTGATAGAAAATTGCACTAGAAGTAGTGCCATCTCTAGAAGAAGTCCAGATTCTTGTGTCCTCCCCAGCAGGAGCTAACTGGTAATTGAAGATATCATAAGCAACCTCCGGATATGCCGCAACAAATTCTGGAATGAGATCTCAGCTATCATTCGTCACATAGTCAGAGATGGCGAAATCAAAATGATGCCTAAGATGAGTAGGGATCTCAATTCTATCCGCAATGCAGTAACCCAGCCAATTATCAAGCCAAAAGCGAATCTGTGAGTTGCTCCCAACCAACCAGCGAGACCCATTGATAAGAGCAGGATAGCTATCCTTAAAACCAAACCAAATCGAAGAACGAACATAACTCCGTAATTGACCATGGGAGAAAAAGCGATCAAGCAAAATACTCATATAGGGCGCCTTTTGATTCAAAACATCCCAGGTAAACCGAGAGAGGAATGAATTATTGGCAGCGACCATTGAGCGAAGACCCAAACCCCCTTCACCCTTAGGCGCACAACAACGCTTCCAAGAGACCCGAATGGTGCCAATCTTGAGAATATCACCCGTGAAGACAAAGTTCCGCATTCTACTTTCTACAAAGCGAAGAAGATACTTTGGCCATCTATAAACCATCATTGAATGAACAAACGCACCTTGAATAACCGAGTGCACAAGACATATACGGCCTGCCATAGACAAAGAAGAACCTTTCCATCTAGCAAATTTGGCTATAATCCCATCCGCAATACCCTGTAAATGGCGCCTTCTTGGAACACCCACAAAAAGCGGAACACCAAGGTACGAGAAAGGTAAGGAACCTGTTCCAATGCCAAGAATGCGACCCAAACGGCGAGTGCGAGCTGGCGTAATACAAGAACTAAAGTAAACCCGAGATTTGGCAGGGTTGTAGCTTTGTCCGGACCAATCCTTATAACATCTAAGTATCTTCAATAAAGTCCTGCAGTTCGACGTTGAAGCTCTGCAAAAAACAATTACATCATCGGCGTAAAGTAAATGTGAGGGGAAAGTAATGTTACGACCGAGAAATAAAGGAGACAACTCCCCTATAGAGGCCGAATGAGTGAGTAATCGACTGAAGATCTCTTCGGCCAAACAGAAAAGTAACGGTGATAGAGGATCTCCTTGACGAACCCCTTGAGAGCAATTGAAATAGCCTTCCGGTGCACCATTGATCAGAACAGAAAGTCTAGCAGAATGAAGAATGAATCGCACCCAAGCTATAAAGGAGTCTGAAAAATTCATAATCCGTAACACCTCAAGCAGAAAATCCCAGTTTAAAGTATCGAAAGCCTTACGAATATCGATCTTAATAACCATGTTCCCATCCATACAACGGAGACCCAAACTATTGACACCTTCAGACGCCAAAGCAATGCAGTCATGAATTCTTCTCCCAGGAATAAACCCAAACTGATGATAAGAAAGCAAATTCGAAAGAATAGATCCTAGCCGATCAGAGAGGATCTTTGTAATGATCTTATACAGAAAATTACCCAAAACAATTGGCCTAAAATCCTCAATACGTGTGGCATCCTTAAGCTTGGGAATTAGTGTAACAAAACTGGCATTGAAACCCGAGGGAAACTCACCATGAATAAAGAACGATCGAACAGCGTTGGCAACATCCTCACCAACAATATGCCACATGCGTTGATAGAATTTACCTCCAAAACCATCCGGGCTAGGCGCACTGTCTGGATTCATACCAAAGACCACATGTTTAATCTCATCAGCGGTTGGAGTGCGAGTAAGATCCCGATTCTGCTCATCCGACACCAAATTGGAGATTAAGGACTCCATTCCTTGGAAGGAAGGCGCTACAGATACATCTTGCCGAAAAAGACCTTCATAGTAACTTACAACATGATCTCGAATCAAAGTTCGATCTCCGGTTAGCTCATCATTAATTAGTAAAGATGCTATGCCACCATGACCTTTAGTTACCTTCAAGCTCCTGTGGAAAAAAGCCGTATTACGATCACCATCCTGTAACCACGAGGACCTGCTCTTCTGCCGTAAAAAAGTAGCCTCCTGATCCAGAATACTATTATAATGCTCAAGTGCCTCTTTCTCCTGAATGTGTAGCGAATCAATTGGCCCTGAATCAGCTAACTCCCCTTGCACCTCTTCAATACGCGCCTGAGCTGCTGACAATTTTGCTGTAAGATGACCAAAAACCTCCACATTCCAAAAACGAAGGCAGCACTTTAGACGCTTGAGCTTACCCATCACAACCGCGCAAGCCCCTGAAGCCGAGAGTGGAGCAGTCCAGGATGCACGGACCACTTCTTCAAACGCCTTATGACTTAGCCACATGTTTTGGAACCTGAAAGGTCGTGGCAAGCGTAGATGTCCAGAGGAGCAACTGACTAGAAGCGGACTATGATCTGAGCAATTACGAATCCCGACATGATAAGATACCGCCTCCCAGATATCCATGAAAGAGTTAGTAGCCAAAACTCTATCAATTCTGGATTCCATATAACCGTGAGTGAAGTGATGATTTGACCAAGTGAAAAAACATCCAGAACTAGCCGGTTCCAGCAGATTCCCATTATTGATAAAATCAGTAAACTCTTGTATCTCAATGCGGGCCGGGGAAGAACCATTTGAGCGTTCATGAGCCCCTAAAACCGAATTGAAATCACCTACAAGTAAAAGAGGCAAACTTGGTAGTGATTGAATATCATTCCAAAGAACACGACGTCTAATGTAATCATTATCAGCATGAATGAAAGCAATTAGAAAAGTGTGATGGAGGAATACAACCTGAATGACAATCATCTGCGAAGAGGAGAATATCATCGTAGAAGTATCCAAAGAAGAATGCTCCAGAACCCAAATGTTGGGCAAGAATCCGGAAGACGTATGAAAGCCAGCCAGACGATACCCAAGAGAGTTCCAGTAAGAAGAGTGAATGGAGTCAAAAGGGACTTTTGGCTCCGCTATTGCTAACCACTGAGGGTGAGATGTGATACAATGCTTTCGAAGCATATTTTGGGATGGCGAGTTGCCAATGCCCCGAATGTTCCAAAAAAGAACATTCATTGAGAAACAGTGGATGTTGTAACGGTCAAATCTGACCGTGAATTGACCTCTAAGGCAGCAGCCTCCTGATTTTCTTCTTCAGATAATTCGAACCAGGAACGTTTAGATGCGATGAGCATTTTCTCTTTGGGACCAGGCCTCTGTCCCTTAACGAGCTCAATGGAGTCTTGAACATCCCCAGCCTCTAATAGAGGAACAAGTGTTGCATTGTCACCACCACCGGATGAGGCAGAAATAGAAGAGCCTCCAGGAGCAGGTAGAGTAGAGCTTGAGTTCTCCAAATCCCGAAGCGGACCATACTTATTGACACGAGCAGCAATAACTTTGGACAGAAAAGGAGTTACCATGGGACCGGCTGTCAAAGAACTAGTACCCTTAGTGACATTACGCCTTGGTAAAGGTCGATTCTTTTTTGGTGAGACAACCTGGTACCCCTCCGTATCCTCTTGTTGAACTGAGATAGACTGCTCAGGAGGAAGGGATTCTATCAAACCCTCAGACGGACCCAAAGAATTTAGGATTAACTGAACAACCGGGATCGTTCTAGAATTTGCTGTAGGCGAACTAGCGGGAGTAACACATTGCAGCACCCCTTCCGTATGCTTGAGCTCATCATGTGCTGGAGCACTTTTGGAAGAACGTTGTGCTCCATCCACCGCAAGCTCCTCATGTTGAGCCGAAACAGCAGCCATGGTCTCTGGTTGGGCAATATTGTTCGCAATTTGCTGTTCGTTGCTTGGATCCAAAGTGCGCTGACCTGGACGCGTTGCTTGGCGAGGGACCTGGTGTGCAGCACGTCGATTGGCATCCCTACCAACATCACGAGAGTTAAGTCCTCCGGCCCCTGGGACTCGTGAACAAGCAGCAGTCATATGTCCAAGAGCCATGCAATGAGTGCAAAACGCGGGACAATCTTCCATAGACATCTCCACTCTGATTGTAGCTGTGGAAGTTTCCAATAACACAAACGTATCAATAGGTTTTGAAAAATCAACCTCCACCAACACCTTCACATATGTTCCAAAGCATCTATCCAAAGAGTTCGTATCAATACGTATTGGGCGACCAAATGCAGCAGCAAGACTAAGAATTATTGATCGATGAAGATATTCATAACCAAGACCAAATAAACGAATCCAAACTTTAGCTAGAGTAGTAGCAGCCTTGCCAGGGTCGAAATTTGGCACCCAAGGTTGCATATACAGTGTACCCAAATTGAGTTTAAAGGAACTAGAATCCAGAATCTCGTTCCTTTGTTCTTCCGTAGCAAACTGAAAGATATAAAATCCATGCCCGATTGCAAGCATTCGACAATCTGTAATCTTCCAAAGAGCGTGTAACGCCTGCTTCAAATCATGATATTTCCATGGAACAGATCCTTTTGGCATCATGAGACGACCAATACATGCAAAACGAGAGCAGGTATCAACCCTCGATTGTAAGAAATTATCGTCCAAAGAAACAGAAACGATATTACCTGATCGAACCGGCATAAACTTTGGTCCATCAAGGACCCAAGCAGGCCGGTTCGTTCCCGTGTTGGGTGGTGTGGCAAGGACCTCCGCCGCAGTACGGTGGTGGTGAGCCATATCTTGCAAACCTGCAAAACTGTAACAGAATCCGGAAAATATAAATTATACGAAATCGGAAAATACGTACAGGGCGCGTCCGATGTCCAAAACGAGCAAACTTGGTATGGATGGATAGCCCTTGAATAGGGGAAGAGAATGGAGCGGCGCGTGAGAATCAAAGATCTACCGTCGGAGACTGGTGGCCGGAATACGGGAACGGCAGAATTAGGGCATCTCCTAAATTATACGAAATCGGAAAATACGCATAGGGCGCGTCCGATTTCCAAAACGGGCAAGCTTGGTATGGATAGATAGCCCTTGAAGAGTGGAATGTAATGGAAAGGCGCGTGAGACGCACAGATCCACCGACGGAGACCGGTGGCCGGAATACGGGAACGGCAGAATTAGGGCATCTCCTAAAATTTAGGAGAGAAATTTCGATTTTTTTTTCAGTCCTTTCCATTCACCTGAGCGTTATCCTATAGTAAGGCTGCCCGGACATATCTCTGGCAACCTGAGGAGCAATAACATCGAGCTGGTGGAGCCATACACCATGCGAGTGATAGTTAGAAAGAGTGTCCGCCACCCCATTCCCTTCACGGTAGATGTGTGAGACTTTGAACTCCAAAGTAAGAAGGAGATCCAGAACTCGTAGCCATTGATTCCTAAACTTCCAAGGAACAGTTGTGGAACGAGACTGAAAAAGGCCCTCCATGTAGGTAGAATCCGTCTCAAGCCAAAGACGATACCAACCCTGTTGGCAAGCCAACTCCACGCCAGTCATGGCTGCCACAAACTCAGCCTCATAGGCAAAGGCGCAACCTATATGTGTGACAAAACAGCAAAGGACATGCCCAAAATGATTACGAAAAACTCCCGCGGCTTTAGCATCACCCGGGGACCCCGTAGCACTGCCGTCTGTATTGCATTTAATCCAACCCCACATCGGGGAATGCCATTGAACCTCCACTATAGTGGTGCTGCCCCTAGCACGCCCACGTATACCCAATGAATGAAGAGTAAAAAGGTCCTCCTGAGTATTGAACATAGAACCTTTCAAAGAATGATGATGCTCCCATATCAAGGACTTCAGAGAGAGAATAATGGAGTGTCGTGAGAAAGGAACATTATCAAAAATCCTCCTGTTCCGGGCAGACCATATTAGCCAAATCAAGGTGACAAAAGCAAGATGCCAAATGGAGCCAACCTGGGAGCTGAATGTCCGAGACATGGAAAAAAGCACCAGTTCATTCAAGCTATAGATAGAGGGCATCTGGAGATGAAAGATATCCGAAATACGGTGCCAAAGATCCTGAATGAAGCAACAATGCACAAAGATATGATCAATATCCTCACCTGAAGACCGAAAGAACACGCAAAAAGACGGTCCCATGAAGCCATTGTGACGTAAGTGATCCAGTGTAGGCAATTTACCATGAATAGCCCGCCAAAGTGTGACAGAGCGACGAGGTGGTATGTAAGGTGCCCAAATTCAATCGCCCCAAGTGACCACAGGAAACTCTGGACGAAAGTGCTGATAGAAAATAGAACTAGAAGCAGATCCATTTGATGAAGGTATCCATATTCGGGTATCAGAGTGAGGAGGAGCTAAGGTGTAATTAGCAATGTCTCTAGCCACGTCCGGGAAAGCCATACAGAACTCCGGTAGAATATCCCAAACCCCATTGGTGGTGTAATCAGAAATAGAAAACTGAAAGTGATGTCGTAAGTGAGCCGGGATCCCCACCCTATCCGCAATACAGTAACCCAACCAATTATCAAGCCAAAAAAGCACATGTGAGTCTGCTCCATCTAGCCATTTGGAATTCTGAATAAGTGCCGGATGACAATCTTTAAAGCCAAACCAGATTGTAGATTTGACATAACGACGATGTCTCCCTTGACAGAGAAACCGAGAAAGAAAGATGTCCAAATAAGGCTCCCTACGATTAATAATGTCCCAGCAAAGTCTAGAAAGGAAAGCCTTGTTAGCAGCTACCAAAGAGCGAAGACCTAGACCACCTTCAGACTTAGGGACACTGTTAGTGTTGAAATATGCCCAG
>CM051455.1:66421270-66463275 GCA_028274465.1 Plantago ovata
AACTCATTCTTTACATTGGGATTGTATCTTTCATCTACCTAAAGCAATAGAAAGTGAATGAATGAATCAATAGACACTAATCTAGTTGTAATGTACTGGGAAACGTAGTTTCAGCTATAGTACTTGTAGTTAGTTCTCTCCTATGTTTGAGGAAAGGGATATCCTAAGAAACACTCTAAATAGAAATCTAACTAATCTAGTGATCTAGTAGTTGTTCTGTAACATCACAACTCATTCTTTACATGGCATTGTATCTTTCATCTCATAAAGCAATAGAAAGTGGATGAATGAATCAATATACAATAATCTAGTTGTAAAGGGTAATGGAAAAGTAATTTCAGCTATAGTACTTGTAGTTAGTTCTCTCCTATGTTTGAGGAAGGAACACTCTAAATAGCAATCTAACTAATCTAGTGATCTAGTGTTGATCTAGTAGTTTCTCTACATACAACTCATTCTTACATGCCATTGTATCTTTCATCTATATAAAGCAATAGAAAGTGGATGAAGAATATCTAGTTAGTAGCACAATAGATAGGTTAGTTTCAATGGACTCTTAACTTGATCATTAAGGAAGCAAGGGAACTTCTTATTGATTGTGTATATAACTCTAGTACTTGTAGTTAGTTCTCTCCTATGTTTGCGGAAAGGGATATCATAACGCAAGACTCTATATAGCAATCTAACTAATCTAGTGATCTAGTTGTTGTTCTATATAAAGGGAAGACATACACTCATTCTTTACGTGGCATTGTATCTTTCATCTACATAAAGCAATAGAAAGTGGATGAATGAATCAATAGACAACTAATCTAGTTTGTAAGGGTAATGGAAAAGTTAGTTTCAGCTATAGTACTTGTAGTTAGTTCTCTCTATGTTTGAGGAAAGGGATATCATAATGGAACACTCTAAATAGCAATCTAACTAATCTAGTGATCTAGTAGTTGATCTAGTAGTTGTTCTATACATACAACTCATTCTTCACATGCCATTGTATCTTTCATCTACATAAAGCAATAGAAAGTGGATGAATGAATCATCTAGTAAGTAAGCACAATAGATAGGTAGTTTCAATGGACTCTTTAACTTGCTCATTAAGGAAGCAAGGGAACTTCTTATTTGATTGTGTATATAACTCTAGTCTTGATGTTAGTTCTCTCCTATGGTTGCGGAAAGGGATATCATAACGGAACACTCTATATAGCAATCTAACTAATCTAGTGATCTAGTTGTTGTTCTAGATAAAGGGAAGACATACAACTCATTCTTTACATGGCATTGTATCTTTCATCTACATAAAGCAATAGAAAGTGGATGAATGAATCATCTAGTTAGTAAGCACAATAGATAGGTTAGTTCCAAGGACTCTTTAACTTGCTCATTAAGGAAGCAAGGGAACTTCTTATTTGATTGTGTATATAACTCTAGTACTTGTAGTTAGTTCTCTCCTATGTTTGCGGAAAGGGATATCATAACGGAACACTCTATATAGCAATCTAACTAATCTAGTGATCTAGTTGTTGTTCTAGATAAAGGGAAGACATACAACTCATTCTTTACGTGGGATTGTATCTTTCATCTACCTAAAAGCAATAGAAAGTGGATGAATGAATCAATAGACAACTAATCTAGTTTGTAAGGGTAATGGAAAAGTTAGTTTCAGCTATAGTACTTGTAGTTAGTTTGTCTCCTATGTTTGAGGAAAGGGATATCATAATGGAACACTCTAAATAGCAATCTAACTAATCTAGTGATCTAGTAGTTGATCTAGTAGTTGTTCTATACATACAACTCATTCTTCACATGCCATTGTATCTTTCATCTACATAAAGCAATAGAAAGTGGATGAATGAATCATCTAGTAAGTAAGCACAATAGATAGGTTAGTTTCAATGGACTCTTTAACTTGCTCATTAAGGAAGCAAGGGAACTTCTTATTGATTGTGTATATAACTCTAGTCTTGATGTTAGTTCTCTCCTATGGTTGCGGAAAGGGATATCATAACGGAACACTCTATATAGCAATCTAACTAATCTAGTGATCTAGTTGTTGTTCTAGATAAAGGGAAGACATACAACTCATTCTTTACATGGCATTGTATCTTTCATCTACATAAAGCAATAGAAAGTGGATGAATGAATCATCTAGTTAGTAAGCACAATAGATAGGTTAGTTCAAAGGACTCTTTAACTTGCTCATTAAGGAAGCAAGGGAACTTCTTATTTGATTGTGTATATAACTCTAGTACTTGTAGTTAGTTCTCTCCTATATTTGCGGAAAGGGATATCATAACGCAAGACTCTATATAGCAATCTAACTAATCTAGTGATCTAGTTGTTGTTGTAGATAAAGGGAAGACATACAACTCATTCTTTACATGGGATTGTATCTTTCATCTACCTAAGCAATAGAAAGTGAATGAATGAATCAATAGACTACTAATCTAGTTTGTAAGGGTAATGGAAACGTTAGTTTCAGCTATAGTACTTGTAGTTAGTTCTCTCCTATGTTTGAGGAAAGGGATATCATAATGGAACACTCTAAATAGAAATCTAACTAATCTAGTGATCTAGTAGTTGTTCTGTACATACAACTCATTCTTTACATGGCATTGTATCTTTCATCTACATAAAGCAATAGAAAGTGGATGAATGAATCATAGACAACTAATCTAGTTTGTAAGGGTAATGGAAAGTTAATTTCAGCTATAGTACTTGTAGTTAGTTCTCTCCTATGTTTGAGGAAAGGGATATCATAATGGAACACTCTAAATAGCAATCTAACTAATCTAGTGATCTAGTAGTTGATCTAGTAGTTGTTCTATACATACAACTCATTCTTTACATGCCATTGTATCTTTCATCTATATAAAAATAGAAAGTGGATGAATGAATCATCTAGTTAGTAAGACAATAGATAGGTTAGTTTCAATGGACTCTTTAACTTGCTCATTAAGGAAGCAAGGGAACTTCTTATTTGATTGTGTATATAACTCTAGTACTTGTAGTTAGTTCTCTCCTATGTTTGCGGAAAGGGATATCATAACGCAGACTCTATATAGCAATCTAACTAATCTAGTGATCTAGTTGTTGTTCTATATAAGGGAAGACATACAACTCATTCTTTACGTGGCATTGTATCTTTCATCTACATAAAGCAATAGAAAGTGGATGAATGAATCAATAGACAACTAATCTAGTTTGTAAGGGTAATGGAAAAGTTAGTTTCAGCTATAGTACTTGTAGTTAGTTCTCTCCTATGTTTGAGGAAAGGGATATCATAATGGAACACTCTAAATAGCAATCTAACTAATCTAGTGATCTAGTAGTTGATCTAGTAGTTGTTCTATACATACAACTCATTCTTCACATGCCATTGTATCTTTCATCTACATAAAGCAATAGAAAGTGGATGAATGAATCATCTAGTAAGTAAGCACAATAGATAGGTTAGTTTCAATGGACTCTTTAACTTGCTCATTAAGGAAGCAAGGGAACTTCTTATTTGATTGTGTATATAACTCTAGTCTTGATGTTAGTTCTCTCCTATGGTTGCGGAAAGGGATATCATAACGGAACACTCTATATAGCAATCTAACTAATCTAGTGATCTAGTTGTTGTTCTAGATAAAGGGAAGACATACAACTCATTCTTTACATGGCATTGTATCTTTCATCTACATAAAGCAATAGAAAGTGGATGAATGAATCATCTAGTTAGTAAGCACAATAGATAGGTTAGTTCAAAGGACTCTTTAACTTGCTCATTAAGGAAGCAAGGGAACTTCTTATTTGATTGTGTATATAACTCTAGTACTTGTAGTTAGTTCTCTCCTATGTTTGCGGAAAGGGATATCATAACGGAACACTCTATATAGCAATCTAACTAATCTAGTGATCTAGTTGTTGTTCTATATAAAGGGAAGACATACAACTCATTCTTTACATGGGATTGTATCTTTCATCTACTAAAGCAATAGAAAGTGGATGAATGAATCAATAGACAACTAATCTAGTTTGTAAGGGTAATGGAAAAGTTAGTTTCAGCTATAGTACTTGTAGTTAGTTGTCTCCTATGTTTGAGGAAAGGGATATCATAATGGAACACTCTAAATAGCAATCTAACTAATCTAGTGATCTAGTAGTTGATCTAGTAGTTGTTCTATACATACAACTCATTCTTCACATGCCATTGTATCTTTCATCTACATAAAGCAATAGAAAGTGGATGAATGAATCATCTAGTAAGTAAGCACAATAGATAGGTTAGTTTCAATGGACTCTTTAACTTGCTCATTAAGGAAGCAAGGGAACTTCTTATTTGATTGTGTATATAACTCTAGTCTTGATGTTAGTTCTCTCCTATGGTTGCGGAAAGGGATATCATAACGGAACACTCTATATAGCAATCTAACTAATCTAGTGATCTAGTTGTTGTTCTAGATAAAGGGAAGACATACAACTCATTCTTTACATGGCATTGTATCTTTCATCTACATAAAGCAATAGAAAGTGGATGAATGAATCATCTAGTTAGTAAGCACAATAGATAGGTTAGTTCAAAGGACTCTTTAACTTGCTCATTAAGGAAGCAAGGGAACTTCTTATTTGATTGTGTATATAACTCTAGTACTTGTAGTTAGTTCTCTCCTATATTTGCGGAAAGGGATATCATAACGCAACACTCTATATAGCAATCTAACTAATCTAGTGATCTAGTTGTTGTTGTAGATAAAGGGAAGACATACAACTCATTCTTTACATGGGATTGTATCTTTCATCTACCTAAAGCAATAGAAAGTGAATGAATGAATCAATAGACAACTAATCTAGTTTGTAAGGGTAATGGAAACGTTAGTTTCAGCTATAGTACTTGTAGTTAGTTCTCTCCTATGTTTGAGGAAAGGGATATCATAATGGAACACTCTAAATAGAAATCTAACTAATCTAGTGATCTAGTAGTTGTTCTGTACATACAACTCATTCTTTACATGGCATTGTATCTTTCATCTACATAAAGCAATAGAAAGTGGATGAATGAATCAATAGACAACTAATCTAGTTTGTAAGGGTAATGGAAAAGTTAGTTTCAGCTATAGTACTTGTAGTTAGTTCTCTCCTATGTTTGAGGAAAGGGATATCATAATGGAACACTCTAAATAGCAATCTAACTAATCTAGTGATCTAGTAGTTGATCTAGTAGTTGTTCTATACATACAACTCATTCTTTACATGGCATTGTATCTTTCATCTACATAAAGCAATAGAAAGTGGATGAATGAATCATCTAGTTAGTAAGACAATAGATAGGTTAGTTTCAATGGACTCTTTAACTTGATCATTAAGGAAGCAAGGGAACTTCTTATTTGATTGTGTATATAACTCTAGTACTTGTAGTTAGTTCTCTCCTATGTTTGCGGAAAGGGATATCATAACGCACACTCTATATAGCAATCTAACTAATCTAGTGATCTAGTTGTTGTTCTATATAAAGGGAAGACATACAAACTCATTCTTTACATGGCATTGTATCTTTCATCTACATAAAGCAATAGAAAGTGGATGAATGAATCAATAGACAACTAATCTAGTTTGTAAGGGTAATGGAAAAGTTAGTTTCAGCTATAGTACTTGTAGTTAGTTCTCTCCTATGTTTGAGGAAAGGGATATCATAATGGAACACTCTAAATAGCAATCTAACTAATCTAGTGATCTAGTAGTTGATCTAGTAGTTGTTCTATACATACAACTCATTCTTCACATGCCATTGTATCTTTCATCTACATAAAGCAATAGAAAGTGGATGAATGAATCATCTAGTAAGTAAGCACAATAGATAGGTTAGTTTCAATGGACTCTTTAACTTGCTCATTAAGGAAGCAAGGGAACTTCTTATTTGATTGTGTATATAACTCTAGTCTTGATGTTAGTTCTCTCCTATGGTTGCGGAAAGGGATATCATAACGAACACTCTATATAGCAATCTAACTAATCTAGTGATCTAGTTGTTGTTCTAGATAAAGGGAAGACATACAACTCATTCTTTACATGGCATTGTATCTTTCATCTACATAAAGCAATAGAAAGTGGATGAATGAATCATCTAGTTAGTAAGCACAATAGATAGGTTAGTTTCAAAGGACTCTTTAACTTGCTCATTAAGGAAGCAAGTGAACTTCTTATTTGATTGTGTATATAACTCTAGTACTTGTAGTTAGTTCTCTCCTATGTTTGCGGAAAGGGATATCATAACTGAACACTCTATATAGCAATCTAACTAATCTAGTGATCTAGTTGTTGTTCTATATAAAGGGAAGACATACACTCATTCTTTACGTGGCATTGTATCTTTCATCTACATAAAGCAATAGAAAGTGGATGAATGAATCAATAGACAACTAATCTAGTTTGTAAGGATAATGGAAAAGTTAGTTTCAGCTATAGTACTTGTAGTTAGTTGTCTCCTATGTTTCAGGAAAGGATATCATAATGGAACACTCTAAATAGCAATCTAACTAATCTAGTGATCTAGTAGTTGTTCTATACATACAACTCATTCTTCACATGCCATTGTGTCTTTCATCTACATAAAGCAATAGAAAGTGGATGAATGAATCATCTAGTAAGTAAGCACAATATATAGGTTAGTTTCAATGGACTCTTTAACTTGCTCATTAAGGAAGCAAGGGAACTTCTTATTTGATTGTGTATATAACTCTAGTCTTGATGTTAGTTCTCTCCTATGGTTGCGGAAAGGGATATCATAACGGAACACTCTATATAGCAATCTAACTAATCTAGTGATCTAGTTGTTGTTCTAGATAAACGGAAGACATACAACTCATTCTTTACGTGGCATTGTATCTTTCATCTACATAAAGCAATATAAATGTGTATATAACTCTAGTACTTGTAGTTAGTTCTCTCCTATTTGCGGAAAGGGATATCATAACGCAAGACTCTATATAGCAATCTAACTAATCTAGTGATCTAGTTGTTGTTGTAGATAAAGGGAAGATATACAACTCATTCTTTACATGGATTGTATCTTTCATCTACTAAAGCAATAGAAAGTGATGAATGAATCAATAGACACTAATCTAGTTTGTAAGGGTAATGGAAACGTTAGTTTCAGCTATAGTACTTGTAGTTAGTTCTCTCCTATGTTTGGGAAAGGGATATCATAATGGAACACTCTAAATAGCAAATCTAACTAATCTAGTGATCTAGTAGTTTGTTCTGTACATACAACTCATTCTTTACATGCATTGTATCTTTCATCTACATAAAGCAATAGAAAGTGGATGAATGAATCAATAGACAACTAATCTAGTTTTGTAAGGGTAAGGAAAAGTTAATTTCAGCTATAGTACTTGTAGTTAGTTCTCTCCTATGTTTGAGGAAAGGGATATCATAATGAACACTCTAAATAGCAATCTAACTAATCTATTGATCTAGTAGTTGATTAGTAGTTGTTCTATACATACAACTCATTCTTCACATGCCATTGTATCTTTCATCTACATAAAGCAATAGAAAGTTGATGAATGAATCATCTATTATTAAGCACAATAGATAGGTTAGTTTCAATGGACTCTTTAACTTGCTCATTAAGGAAGCAAGGGGAACTTCTTATTTGATTGTGTATATAACTCTAGTCTTGATGTTAGTTCTCTCCTATGGTTGCGGAAAGGGATATCATAACGAACAATCTAGTATAGCAATCTAACTAATCTAGTGATCTAGTTGTTGTTCTAGATAAAGGGAAGACATACAACTCATTCTTTACATGCATGGTATCTTTCATCTACATAAAGCAATAGAAGTGATGAATGTATCATCATGTTAGTAAGACATAGATAGGTTAGTTAAAGGACTCTTGACTTGTTTCAGCTATAGTACTTGTAGTTAGTTCTCTCCTATGTTTGAGGAAAGGGATATCATATGGAACACTCTAAATAGAAATCTAACTAATCTAGTGATCTAGTAGTTGTTCTGTACATACAACTCATTCTTTACATGGCATTGTATCTTTCATCTACATAAAGCAATAAAAAGTGGATGAATGAATCAATAGACAACTAATCTAGTTTGTAAGGGTAATGGAAAAGTTAGTTTCAGCTATAGTACTTGTAGTTAGTTCTCTCCTATGTTTGAGGAAAGGGATATCATAATGGAACACTCTAAATAGCAATCTAACTAATCTAGTGATCTAGTAGTTGATCTAGTAGTTGTTCTATACATACAACTCATTCTTCACATGCCATTGTATCTTTCATCTACATAAAGCAATAGAAAGTGGATGAATGAATCATCTAGTAAGTAAGCACAATAGATAGGTTAGTTTCAATGGACTCTTTAACTTGCTCATTAAGGAAGCAAGGGAACTTCTTATTTGATTGTGTATATAACTCTAGTCTTGATGTTAGTTCTCTCCTATGGTTGCGGAAAGGGATATCATAACGGAACACTCTATATAGCAATCTAACTAATCTAGTGATCTAGTTGTTGTTCTAGATAAAGGGAAGACATACAACTCATTCTTTACATGGCATTGTATCTTTCATCTACATAAAGCAATAGAAAGTGGATGAATGAATCATCTAGTTAGTAAGCACAATAGATAGGTTAGTTCAATGGACTCTTTAACTTGCTCATTAAGGAAGCAAGGGAACTTCTTATTTGATTGTGTATATAACTCTAGTACTTGTAGTTAGTTCTCTCCTATGTTTGCGGAAAGGGATATCATAACGGAACACTCTATATAGCAATCTAACTAATCTAGTGATCTAGTTGTTGTTGTAGATAAAGGGAAGACATACAACTCATTCTTTACATGGGATTGTATCTTTCATCTACCTAAAGCAATAGAAAGTGAATGAATGAATCAATAGACAACTAATCTAGTTTGTAAGGGTAATGGAAACGTTAGTTTCAGCTATAGTACTTGTAGTTAGTTCTCTCCTATGTTTGAGGAAAGGGATATCATAATGGAACACTCTAAATAGAAATCTAACTAATCTAGTGATCTAGTAGTTGTTCTGTACATACAACTCATTCTTTACATGGCATTGTATCTTTCATCTACATAAAGCAATAAAAAGTGGATGAATGAATCAATAGACAACTAATCTAGTTTGTAAGGGTAATGGAAAAGTTAGTTTCAGCTATAGTACTTGTAGTTAGTTCTCTCCTATGTTTGAGGAAAGGGATATCATAATGGAACACTCTAAATAGCAATCTAACTAATCTAGTGATCTAGTAGTTGATATTGTAGTTGAGCTAGTAGTTGTTCTATACTTACAACTCATTCTTTACATGCCATTGTATCTTTCATCTATATAAAGCAATAGAAAGTGGATGAATGAATCATCTAGTTAGTAAGAACAATAGATAGGTTAGTTTCAATGGACTCTTTAACTTGATCATTAAGGAAGCAAGGGAACTTCTTATTTGATTGTGTATATAACTCTAGTACTTGTAGTTAGTTCTCTCCTATGTTTGCGGAAAGGGATATCATAACGCAAGACTCTATATAGCAATCTAACTAATCTAGTGATCTAGTTGTTGTTCTATATAAAGGGAAGACATACGACTCATTCTTTACGTGGCATTGTATCTTTCATCTACATAAAGCAATAGAAAGTGGATGAATGAATCAATAGACAACTAATCTAGTTTGTAAGGGTAATGGAAAAGTTAGTTTCAGCAATAGTACTTGTAGTTAGTTGTCTCCTATGTTTGAGGAAAGGGATATCATAATGGAACACTCTAAATAGCAATCTAACTAATCTAGTGATCTAGTAGTTGATCTAGTAGTTGTTCTATACATACAACTCATTCTTCACATGCCATTGTATCTTTCATCTACATAAAGCAATAGAAAGTGGATGAATGAATCATCTAGTAAGTAAGCACAATAGATAGGTTAGTTTCAATGGACTATTTAACTTGCTCATTAAGGAAGCAAGGGAACTTCTTTAACGCTCAGGCACTCTTTTTCCCACCTGTAGGTTTTTCCCACAGGGTTTTACTATAGGTGGGTTTTAACGAGGCCCGCGGCTGCAACCAGGGATCACTTTCCCTGGGTTTTAGTTTTGCTTTGTCATCTTTTTCACTTAAGCCGTGTGTGGCTTTTTGTTATTGCTACTACATAAACGTTTTGTACTTTTCAACTTTTTTCAATATATGCTTTATTCATTCAAAAAAAAGCAAGGGAACTTCTTATTTGATTGTGTATATAACTCTAGTCTTGATGTTAGTTCTCTCCTATGGTTGCGGAAAGGGATATAATAACAGAACACTCTATATAGCAATCTAACTAATCTAGTGATCTAGTTGTTGTTCTAGATAAAGGGAAGACATACAACTCATTCTTTACATGGCATTGTATCTTTCATCTACATAAAGCAATAGAAAGTGGATGAATGAATCATCTAGTTAGTAAGCACAATAGATAGGTTAGTTTCAAAGGACTCTTTAACTTGCTCATTAAGGAAGCAAGTGAACTTCTTATTTGATTGTGTATATAACTCTATTACTTGTAGTTAGTTCTCTCCTATGTTTGCGGAAAGGGATATCATAACTGAACACTCTATATAGCAATCTAACTAATCTAGTGATCTAGTTGTTGTTCTATATAAAGGGAAGACATACAACTCATTCTTTACGTGGCATTGTATCTTTCATCTACATAAAGCAATAGAAAGTGGATGAATGAATCAATAGACAACTAATCTAGTTTGTAAGGATAATGGAAAAGTTAGTTTCAGCTATAGTACTTGTAGTTAGTTGTCTCCTATGTTTGAGGAAAGGGATATCATAATGGAACACTCTAAATAGCAATCTAACTAATCTAGTGATCTAGTAGTTGATCTAGTAGTTGATCTAGTAGTTGTTCTATACATACAACTCATTCTTCACATGCCATTGTGTCTTTCATCTACATAAAGCAATAGAAAGTGGATGAATGAATCGTCTAGTAAGTAAGCACAATAGATAGGTTAGTTTCAATGGACTCTTTAACTTACTCATTAAGGAAGCAAGGGAACTTCTTATTTGATTGTGTATATAACTCTAGTCTTGATGTTATTTCTCTCCTATGGTTGCGGAAAGGGATATCATAACTGAACACTCTATATAGCAATCTAACTAATCTAGTGATCTAGTTGTTGTTCTAGATAAGGGGAAGACATACAACTCATTCTTTACGTGGCATTGTATCTTTCATCTACATAAAGCAATAGAAAGTAGATGAATGAATCAATGGACAACTAATCTAGTTTTTAAGGGTAATGGAAAAGTTAGTTTCAGCTATAGTACTTGTAGTTAGTTCTCTCCTATGTTTGAGGAAAGGGATATCATAATGGAACACTCTAAATAGCAATCTAACTAATCTAGTGATCTAGTAGTTGATCTAGTAGTTGTTCTATACATACAACTCATTCTTCACATGCCATTGTATCTTTCATCTACATAAAGCAATAGAAAGTGGATGAATGAATCATCTAGTAAGTAAGCACAATAGATAGGTACTGGGATTTTCTGCTTGAGGTGTTACGGATTATGAATTTTTCAGACTCCTTTATAGCTTGGGTGCGATTCATTCTTCATTCTGCTAGACTTTCTGTTCTGATCAATGGTGCACCGGAAGGCTATTTCAGTTGCTCTCAAGGGGTTCGTCAAGGAGATCCTCTATCACCGTTACTTTTCTGTTTGGCCGAAGAGATCTTCAGTCGATTACTCACTCATTCGGCCTCTATAGGGGAGTTGTCTCCTTTATTTCTCGGTCGTAACATTACTTTCCCCTCACATTTACTTTACACCGATGATGTAATTGTTTTTTGCAGAGCTTCAACGTCGAACTGCAGGGCTTTATTGAAGATACTTAGATGCTATAAGGATTGGTCCGGACAAAGCTACAACCCTGCCAAATCTCGGGTTTACTTTAGTTCTTGTATTACGCCAGCTCGCACTCGCCGTTTGGGTCGCATTCTTGGCATTGGAACAGGTTCCTTACCTTTCTCGTACCTTGGTGTTCCGCTTTTTGTGGGTGTTCCAAGAAGGAGCCATTTACAGGGTATTGCGGATGGGATTATAGCCAAATTTGCTAGATGGAAAGGTTCTTCTTTGTCTATGGCAGGCCGTATATGTCTTGTGCACTCTGTTATTCAAGGTGCGTTTGTTCATTCAATGATGGTTTATAAATGGCCAAAGTATCTTCTTCGCTTTGTAGAAAGTAGAATGCGGAACTTTGTCTTCACGGGTGATATTCTCAAGATTGGCACCATTCGGGTCTCTTGGAAGCGTTGTTGTGCACCTAAGGGTGAAGGGGGTTTGGGTCTTCGCTCAATGGTCGCTGCCAATAATTCATTCCTCTCTCGGTTTACCTGGGATGTTTTGAATCAAAAGGCGCCGTATATGAGTATTTTGCTTGATCGCTTTTTCTCCCATGGTCAATTACGGAGTTATGTTCGTTCTTCGATTTGGTTTGGTTTTAAGGATAGCTATCCTGCTCTTATCAATGGGTCTCGCTGGTTGGTTGGGAGCAACTCACAGATTCGCTTTTGGCTTGATAATTGGCTGGGTTACTGCATTGCGGATAGAATTGAGATCCCTACTCATCTTAGGCATCATTTTGATTTCGCCATCTCTGACTATGTGACGAATGATAGCTGGGATCTCATTCCAGAATTTGTTGCGGCATATCCGGAGGTTTCTTATGATATCTTCAATTACCAGTTAGCTCCTGCTGGGGAGGACACAAGAATCTGGACTTCTTCTAGAGATGGCAGTACTTCTAGTGCAATTTTCTATCAGCATCTACGCCCATCCTTCCCTACGGTTAATTGGGGAGACTGGATTTGGTCCTCTTACATTCCTCCTCGACGTTCTATCACTACTTGGAAAGCTATCCACAACAAGCTCCCTACCCTTGATAATCTTCGCACTATTGGGTTTATGGGACCTTCGATTTGTATTTTCTGCATGTCTAATGAAGAGGATATGGACCACATGTTGGTGAGATGTACATTTACCCATACTCTTTGGTTGCGTATATTTGATATTTTTCATTTGACTATGCCAGATTTTAATGGGTTCCACGAGTTGGTGTTATTTGTGATGGCCAGACGATTCAGTACACAGGTTTCTGCTCTATGGAGACTAGTGTTTGTTACCTTGGTGTGGATTTTATGGTCTACTCGCAACCGCTGGATTTTTGAGAACAAGCAGTTCTCTATTTCCTCCGTTCTCCATAGGCTATTGCGCACGGTTCATGAGCAAGGCAACCTTCTAAAAGGTACGATGTATAATTCTGTGGATGATCTTATGACTTTGCATACTTTTGGCATTACAGGTTGCTCTAGACCTCCTCCCGTGATTAAAGAGGTTCACTGGATTCCGCCTTCAAGTGGATGGATTAAATGCAACACCGATGGTAGTGCTAAAGGTGCTCCAGGCGATGCTATTGCAGCTGGTGTTTTTAGGGATGCCTTTGGTGTGGTGAAGGGTTGTTTTGTGCAACATTTGGGTCGTCTTTTTGCTTTTGAAGCCGAGTTGGCAGCCGTGATGTATGCCATTGAGATTGCGGTTTTACACGGCTGGAATAAGCTTTGGCTTGAGACGGATTCAGCCTATGTCGAAGGCTTTTTGCTCACTCGCTCCAACAATGTTCCCTGGCAGTTTCGAAATCGTTGGTTGAGGGTTCTCGCGCTGTTGGGACTTTTTGATTTCAAGATCACGCATATCTATAGGGAAGGCAATGCAGTAGCAGATACTCTTTCTAATCACCATACTGATGGTTATTGGCCTCATCAAATTGATTGTATTGTGGATCAGGTGCTCAGAGATGCTTCGGGGCAGCCTTATTTTTGTTTCATGCAGCACTAACACTCAGGCACTCTTTCCCATCTGTAGGTTTTTCCCACTGGGTTTTTCTATGGATGGGTTTTAACGAGGCCCGTGGTTGCAACCAGGAATTTCTTTTCCTGGGTTAGTTTTCTGTGTACATTAGATTTGTCTTTGTATTCTTGTTTGCATCTACGTCCGCATGTGGGCTGTAGATTGGTCTCTAACATTCTGTTATTTTTAATACAAGCGCGGTTTATTTAAAAAAAAGCACAATAGATAGGTTAGTTTCAATGGACTCTTTAACTTGGTCATTAAGGAAGCAAGGGAACTTCTTATTTGATTGTGTATATAACTCTAGTCTTGATGTTAGTTCTCTCCTATGGTTGCGGAAAGGGATATAATAACAGAACACTCTATATAGCAATCTAACTAATCTAGTGATCTAGTTGTTGTTCTAGATAAAGGGAAGACATACAACTCATTCTTTACATGGCATTGTATCTTTCATCTACATAAAGCAATAGAAAGTGGATGAATGAATCATCTAGTTAGTAAGCACAATAGATAGGTTAGTTTCAAAGGACTCTTTAACTTGCTCATTAAGGAAGCAAGTGAACTTCTTATTTGATTGTGTATATAACTCTAGTACTTGTAGTTAGTTCTCTCCTATGTTTGCGGAAAGGGATATCATAACTGAACACTCTATATAGCAATCTAACTAATCTAGTGATCTAGTTGTTGTTCTATATAAAGGGAAGACATACAACTCATTCTTTACGTGGCATTGTATCTTTCATCTACATAAAGCAATAGAAAGTGGATGAATGAATCAATAGACAACTAATCTAGTTTGTAAGGATAATGGAAAAGTTAGTTTCAGCTATAGTACTTGTAGTTAGTTGTCTCCTATGTTTCAGGAAAGGGATATCATAATGGAACACTCTAAATAGCAATCTAACTAATCTAGTGATCTAGTAGTTGTTCTATACATACAACTCATTCTTCACATGCCATTGTGTCTTTCATCTACATAAAGCAATAGAAAGTGGATGAATGAATCATCTAGTAAGTAAGCACAATATATAGGTTAGTTTCAATGGACTCTTTAACTTGCTCATTAAGGAAGCAAGGGAACTTCTTATTTGATTGTGTATATAACTCTAGTCTTGATGTTAGTTCTCTCCTATGGTTGCGGAAAGGGATATCATAACGGAACACTCTATATAGCAATCTAACTAATCTAGTGATCTAGTTGTTGTTCTAGATAAACGGAAGACATACAACTCATTCTTTACGTGGCATTGTATCTTTCATCTACATAAAGCAATAGAAAGTAGATGAATGAATCAATAGACAACTAATCTAGTTTGTAAGGGTAATGGAAAAGTTAGTTTCAGCTATAGTACTTGTAGTTAGTTCTCTCCTATGTTTGAGGAAAGGGATATCATAATGGAACACTCTAAATAGCAATCTAACTAATCTAGTGATCTAGTAGTTGTTCTATACATACAACTCATTCTTCACATGCCATTGTATCTTTCATCTACATAAAGCAATAGAAAGTTGATGAATGAATCATCTAGTAAGTAAGCACAATAGATAGGTTAGTTTCAATGGACTCTTTAACTTGCGCATTAAGGAAGCAAGGGAACTTCTTATTTGATTGTGTATATAACTCTAGTCTTGATGTTAGTTCTCTCCTATGGTTGCGGAAAGGGATATCATAACAGAACACTCTATATAGCAATCTAACTAATCTAGTGATCTAGTTGTTGTTCTAGATAAAGGGAAGACATACAACTCATTCTTTACATGGCATGGTATCTTTCATCTACATAAAGCAATAGAAAGTGGATGAATGTATCATCTAGTTAGTAAGAACAATAGATAGGTTAGTTTCAATGGACTCTTGGACTTGCTCATTAAGGAAGCAAGGGAACTTCTTATTTGATTGTGTATATAACTCTAGTACTTGTAGTTAGTTGTCTCCTATATTTGCGAAAGGGATATCATAACGCAAGACTCTATATAGCAATCTAACTAATCTAGTGATCTAGTTGTTGTTGTAGATAAAGGGAAGATATACATCTCATTCTTTACATGGGATTGTATCTTTCATCTACCTAAAGCAATAGAAAGTGAATGAATGAATCAATAGACAACTAATCTAGTTTGTAAGGGTAATGGAAACGTTAGTTTCAGCTATAGTACTTGTAGTTAGTTGTCTCCTATGTTTGAGGAAAGGGATATCATAATGGAACACTCTAAATAGAAATCTAACTAATCTAGTGATCTAGTAGTTGTTCTGTACATACAACTCATTCTTTACATGGCATTGTATCTTTCATCTACATAAAGCAATAAAAAGTGGATGAATGAATCAATAGACAACTAATCTAGTTTGTAAGGGTAATGGAAAAGTTAGTTTCAGCTATAGTACTTGTAGTTAGTTCTCTCCTATGTTTGAGGAAAGGGATATCATAATGGAACACTCTAAATAGCAATCTAACTAATCTAGTGATCTAGTAGTTGATCTAGTAGTTGTTCTATACATACAACTCATTCTTCACATGCCATTGTATCTTTCATCTACATAAAGCAATAGAAAGTGGATGAATGAATCATCTAGTAAGTAAGCACAATAGATAGGTTAGTTTCAATGGACTCTTTAACTTGCTCATTAAGGAAGCAAGGGAACTTCTTATTTGATTGTGTATATAACTCTAGTCTTGATGTTAGTTCTCTCCTATGGTTGCGGAAAGGGATATAATAACTGAACACTCTATATAGCAATCTAACTAATCTAGTGATCTAGTTGTTGTTCTAGATAAAGGGAAGACATACAACTCATTCTTTACATGGCATTGTATCTTTCATCTACATAAAGCAATAGAAAGTGGATGAATGAATCATCTAGTTAGTAAGCACAATAGATAGATTAGTTTCAAAGGACTCTTTAACTTGCTCATTAAGGAAGCAAGTGAACTTCTTATTTGATTGTGTATATAACTCTATTACTTGTAGTTAGTTCTCTCCTATGTTTGCGGAAAGGGATATCATAACTGAACACTCTATATAGCAATCTAACTAATCTAATGATCTAGTTGTTGTTCTATATAAAGGGAAGACATACAACTCATTCTTTACGTGGCATTGTATCTTTCATCTACATAAAGCAATAGAAAGTGGATGAATGAATCAATAGACAACTAATCTAGTTTGTAAGGATAATGGAAAAGTTAGTTTCAGCTATAGTACTTGTAGTTAGTTGTCTCCTATGTTTGAGGAAAGGGATATCATAATGGAACACTCTAAATAGCAATCTAACTAATCTAGTGATCTAGTAGTTGATCTAGTAGTTGTTCTATACATACAACTCATTCTTCACATGCCATTGTGTCTTTCATCTACATAAAGCAATAGAAAGTGGATGAATGAATCATCTAGTAAGTAAGCACAATAGATAGGTTAGTTTCAATGGACTCTTTAACTTGCTCATTAAGGAAGCAAGGGAACTTCTTATTTGATTGTGTATATAACTCTAGTCTTGATGTTAGTTCTCTCCTATGGTTGCGGAAAGAGATATCATAAGGGAACACTCTATATAGCAATCTAACTAATCTAGTGATCTAGTTGTTGTTCTAGATAAGGGGAAGACATACAACTCATTCTTTACGTGGCATTGTATCTTTCATCTACATAAAGCAATAGAAAGTAGATGAATGAATCAATGGACAACTAATCTAGTTTGTAAGGGTAATGGAAAAGTTAGTTTCAGCTATAGTACTTGTAGTTAGTTCTCTCCTATGTTTGAGGAAAGGGATATCATAATGGAACACTCTAAATAGCAATCTAACTAATCTAGTGATCTAGTAGTTGATCTAGTAGTTGTTCTATACATACAACTCATTCTTCACATGCCATTGTATCTTTCATCTACATAAAGCAATAGAAAGTTGATGAATGAATCATCTAGTAAGTAATCACAATAGATAGGTTAGTTTCAATGGACTCTTTAACTTGCTCATTAAGGAAGCAAGGGAACTTCTTATTTGATTGTGTATATAACTCTAGTCTTGATGTTAGTTCTCTCCTATGTTTGCGGAAAGGGATATCATAACTGAACACTCTATATAGCAATCTAACTAATCTAGTGATCTAGTTGTTGTTCTATATAAAGGGAAGACATACAACTCATTCTTTACGTGGCATTGTATCTTTCATCTACATAAAGCAATAGAAAGTGGATGAATGAATCAATAGACAACTAATCTAGTTTGTAAGGATAATGGAAAAGTTAGTTTCAGCTATAGTACTTGTAGTTAGTTGTCTCCTATGTTTGAGGAAAGGGATATCATAATGGAACACTCTAAATAGCAATCTAACTAATCTAGTGATCTAGTAGTTGATCTAGTAGTTGTTCTATACATACAACTCATTCTTCACATGCCATTGTGTCTTTCATCTACATAAGCAATAGAAAGTGGATGAATGAATCATCTAGTAAGTAAGCACAATAGATAGGTTAGTTTCAATGGACTCTTTAACTTGCTCATTAAGGAAGCAAGGGAACTTCTTATTTGATTGTGTATATAACTCTAGTCTTGTATGTTAGTTCTCTCCTATGGTTGCGGAAAGGGATATCATAACGGAACACTCTATATAGCAATCTAACTAATCTAGTGATCTAGTTGTTGTTCTATATAAGGGAAGACATACAACTCATTCTTTACGTGGCATTGTATCTTTCATCTACATAAAGCAATAGAAAGTGGATGAATGAATCAATAGACAACTAATCTAGTTTGTAAGGATAATGGAAAAGTTAGTTTCAGCTATAGTACTTGTAGTTAGTTGTCTCCTATGTTTGAGGAAAGGGATATCATAATGGAACACTCTAAATAGCAATCTAACTAATCTAGTGATCTAGTAGTTGATATTGTAGTTGATCTAGTAGTTGTTCTATACATACAACTCATTCTTCACATGCCATTGTGTCTTTCATCTACATAAAGCAATAGAAAGTGGATGAATGAATCATCTAGTAAGTAAGCACAATAGATAGGTTAGTTTCAATGGACTCTTTAACTTGACTCATTAAGGAAGCAAGGGAACTTCTTATTTGATTGTGTATATAACTCTAGTACTTGATGTTAGTTCTCTCCTATGTTGCGGAAAGGGATATCATAACGAACGACTCTATATAGCAATCTAACTAATCTAGTGATCTAGTTGTTGTTCTATATAAGGGGAAGACATACAACTCATTCTTTACGTGGCATTGTATCTTTCATCTACATAAAGCAATAGAAAGTGGATGAATGAATCAATAGACAACTAATCTAGTTTGTAAGGGTAATGGAAAAGTTAGTTTCAGCTATAGTACTTGTAGTTAGTTGCTCTCCTATGTTTGAGGAAAGGGATATCATAATGGAACACTCTAAATAGCAATCTAACTAATCTAGTGATCTAGTAGTTGATCTAGTAGTTGTTCTATACATACAACTCATTCTTCACATGCCATTGTATCTTTCAATCTACATAAAGCAATAGAAAGTGGATGAATGAATCATCTAGTAAGTAAGCACAATAGATAGGTTAGTTTCAATGGACTCTTTAACTTGCGCATTAAGGAAGCAAGGGAACTTCTTATTTGATTGTGTATATAACTCTAGTACTTGTAGTTAGTTCTCTCCTATGTTTGCGGAAAGGGATATCATAACGGAACACTCTATATAGCAATCTAACTAATCTAGTGATCTAGTTGTTGTTCTATATAAAGGGAAGACATACAACTCATTCTTTACATGGCATTGTATCTTTCATCTACATAAAGCAATAGAAAGTGGATGAATGAATCATCTAGTTAGTAAGCACAATAGATAGGTTAGTTTTCAAAGTACTCTTTAACTTGCTCATTAAGGAAGCAAGTGAACTTCTTATTTGATTGTGTATATAACTCTAGTACTTGTAGTTAGTTCTCTCCTATGTTTGCGGAAAGGGATATCATAACTGAACACTCTATATAGCAATCTAACTAATCTAGTGATCTAGTTGTTGTTCTATATAAAGGGAAGTCATACAACTCATTCTTACGTGGCATTGTATCTTTCATCTACATAAAGCAATAGAAAGTAGATGAATGAATCAATAGACAACTAATCTAGTTTGTAAGGGATAATGGAAAAGTTAGTTTCAGCTATAGTACTTGTAGTTAGTTGTCTCCTATGTTTGAGGAAAGGGATATCATAATGGAACACTCTAAATAGCAATCTAACTAATCTAGTGATCTAGTAGTTGATCTAGTAGTTGTTCTATACATACAACTCATTCTTCACATGCCATTGTGTCTTTCATCTACATAAAGCAATAGAAAGTGGATGAATGAATCATCTAGTAAGTAAGCACAATAGATAGGTTAGTTTCAATGGACTCTTTAACTTGCTCATTAAGGAAGCAAGGGAACTTCTTATTTGATTGTGTATATAACTCTAGTCTTGATGTTAGTTCTCTCCTATGGTTGCGGAAAGGGATATCATAACGGAACACTCTATATAGCAATCTAACTAATCTAGTGATCTAGTTGTTGTTCTAGATAAGGGGAAGACATACAACTCATTCTTTACGTGGCATTGTATCTTTCATCTACATAAAGCAATAGAAAGTAGATGAATGAATCAATGACAACTAATCTAGTTTGTAAGGGTAATGGAAAAGTTAGTTTCAGCATATAGTACTTCTAGTTAGTTGTCTCCTATGTTTGAGGAAAGGGATATCATAATGGAACACTCTAAATAGCAATCTAACTAATCTAGTGATCTAGTAGTTGATCTAGTAGTTGTTCTATACATACAACTCATTCTTCACATGCCATTGTATCTTTCATCTACATAAAGCAATAGAAAGTGGATGAATGAATCATCTAGTAAGTAAGCACAATAGATAGGTTAGTTTCAATGGACTCTTTAACTTGCTCATTAAGGAAGCAAGGGAACTTCTTATTTGATTGTGTATATAACTCTAGTCTTGATGTTAGTTCTCTCCTATGGTTGCGGAAAGGGATATAATAACAGAACACTCTATATAGCAATCTAACTAATCTAGTGATCTAGTTGTTGTTCTAGATAAAGGGAAGACATACAACTCATTCTTTACATGGCATTGTATCTTTCATCTACATAAAGCAATAGAAAGTGGATGAATGAATCATCTAGTTAGTAAGCACAATAGATAGGTTAGTTTCAAAGGACTCTTTAACTTGCTCATTAAGGAAGCAAGTGAACTTCTTATTTGATTGTGTATATAACTCTAGTACTTGTAGTTAGTTCTCTCCTATGTTTGCGGAAAGGGATATCATAACTGAACACTCTATATAGCAATCTAACTAATCTAGTGATCTAGTTGTTGTTCTATATAAAGGGAAGACATACAACTCATTCTTTACGTGGCATTGTATCTTTCATCTACATAAAGCAATAGAAAGTGGATGAATGAATCAATAGACAACTAATCTAGTTTGTAAGGATAATGGAAAAGTTAGTTTCAGCTATAGTACTTGTAGTTAGTTGTCTCCTATGTTTGAGGAAAGGGATATCATAATGGAACACTCTAAATAGCAATCTAACTAATCTAGTGATCTAGTAGTTGATCTAGTAGTTGTTCTATACATACAACTCATTCTTCACATGCCATTGTGTCTTTCATCTACATAAAGCAATAGAAAGTGGATGAATGAATCATCTAGTAAGTAAGCACAATAGATAGGTTAGTTTCAATGGACTCTTTAACTTGCTCATTAAGGAAGCAAGGGAACTTCTTATTTGATTGTGTATATAACTCTAGTCTTGATGTTAGTTCTCTCCTATGGTTGCGGAAAGGGATATCATAACGGAACACTCTATATAGCAATCTAACTAATCTAGTGATCTAGTTGTTGTTCTAGATAAGGGGAAGACATACAACTCATTCTTTACGTGGCATTGTATCTTTCATCTACATAAAGCAATAGAAAGTAGATGAATGAATCAATGGACAACTAATCTAGTTTGTAAGGGTAATGGAAAAGTTAGTTTCAGCTATAGTACTTGTAGTTAGTTCTCTCCTATGTTTGAGGAAAGGGATATCATAATGGAACACTCTAATAACAATCTAACTAATCTAGTGATCTAGTAGTTGATCTAGTAGTTGTTCTATACATACAACTCATTCTTCACATGCCATTGTATCTTTCATCTACATAAAGCAATAGAAAGTTGATGAATGAATCATCTAGTAAGTAAGCACAATAGATAGGTTAGTTCAATGGACTCTTTAACTTGCGCATTAAGGAAGCAAGGGAACTTCTTATTTGATTGTGTATATAACTCTAGTACTTGTAGTTAGTTCTCTCCTATGTTTGCGGAAAGGGATATCATAACGGAACACTCTATATAGCAATCTAACTAATCTAGTGATCTAGTTGTTGTTCTATATAAAGGGAAGACATACAACTCATTCTTTACGTGGCATTGTATCTTTCATCTACATAAAGCAATAGAAAGTGGATGAATGAATCAATAGACAACTAATCTAGTTTGTAAGGGTAATGGAAAAGTTAGTTTCAGCTATAGTACTTGTAGTTAGTTGTCTCCTATGTTTGAGGAAAGGGATATCATAATGGAACACTCTAAATAGCAATCTAACTAATCTAGTGATCTAGTAGTTGATCTAGTAGTTGTTCTATACATACAACTCATTCATCACATGCCATTGTGTCTTTCATCTACATAAAGCAATAGAAAGTGGATGAATGAATCATCTAGTAAGTAAGCACAATAGATAGGTTAGTTTCAATGGACTCTTTAACTTGCTCATTAAGGAAGCAAGGGAACTTCTTATTTGATTGTGTATATAACTCTAGTCTTGATGTTAGTTCTCTCCTATGGTTGCGGAAAGGGATATCATAACGGAACACTCTATATAGCAATCTAACTAATCTAGTGATCTAGTTGTTGTTCTAGATAAGGGGAAGACATACAACTCATTCTTTACGTGGCATTGTATCTTTCATCTACATAAAGCAATAGAAAGCAGATGAATGAATCAATGGACAACTAATCTAGTTGTAAGGGTAATGGAAAAGTTAGTTTCAGCTATAGTACTTGTAGTTAGTTCTCTCCTATGTTTGAGGAAAGGGATATCATAATGGAACACTCTAAATAGCAATCTAACTAATCTAGTGATCTAGTAGTTGATCTAGTAGTTGTTCTATACATACAACTCATTCTTCACATGCCATTGTATCTTTCATCTACATAAAGCAAAAGAAAGTTGATGAATGAATCATCTAGTAAGTAAGCACAATAGATAGGTTAGTTTCAATGGACTCTTTAACTTGCGCATTAAGGAAGCAAGGGAACTTCTTATTTGATTGTGTATATAACTCTAGTCTTGATGTTAGCTCTCTCCTATGGTTGCGGAAAGGGATATCATAACAGAACACTCTATGTAGCAATCTAACTAATCTAGTGATCTAGTTGTTGTTCTAGATAAAGGGAAGACATACAACTCATTCTTTACATGGCATGGTATCTTTCATCTACATAAAGCAATAGAAGTGGATGAATGAATCATCTAGTTAGTAAGAACAATAGATAGGTTAGTTTCAATGGACTCTTTGACTTGCTCATTAAGGAAGCAAGGGAACTTCTTATTTGATTGTGTATATAACTCTAGTACTTGTAGTTAGTTCTCTCCTATATTTGCGCAAAGGGATATCATAACGCAAGACTCTATATAGCAATCTAACTAATCTAGTGATCTAGTTGTTGTTGTAGATAAAGGGAAGATATACAACTCATTCTTTACATGGGATTGTATCTTTCATCTACCTAAAGCAATAGAAAGTGAATGAATGAATCTATAGACAACTAATCTAGTTTGTAAGGGTAATGGAAACGTTAGTTTCAGCTATAGTACTCGTAGTTAGTTCTCTCCTATGTTTGAGGAAAGGGATATCATAATGGAACACTCTAAATAGAAATCTAACTAATCTAGTGATCTAGTAGTTGTTCTGTACATACAACTCATTCTTTACATGGTATTGTATCTTTCATCTACATAAAGCAATAAAAAGTGGATGAATGAATCAATAGACAACTAATCTAGTTTGTAAGGGTAATGGAAAACTTAGTTTCAGCTATAGTACTTGTAGTTAGTTCTCTCCTATGTTTGAGGAAAGGGATATCATAATGGAACACTCTAAATAGCAATCTAACTAATCTAGTGATCTAGTAGTTGATATTGTAGTTGATCTAGTAGTTGTTCTATACATACAACTCATTCTTTACATGCCATTGTATCTTTCATCTATATAAAGCAATAGAAAGTGGATGAATGAATCATCTAGTTAGTAAGAACAGTAGATAGGTTAGTTTCAATGGACTCTTTAACTTGATCATTAAGGAAGCAAGGGAACTTCTTATTTGATTGTGTATATAACTCTAGTACTTGTAGTTAGTTCTCTCCTATGTTTGCGGAAAGGGATATCATAACGCAAGACTCTATATAGCAATCTAACTAATCTAGTGATCTAGTTGTTGTTCTATATAAAGGGAAGACATACAACTCATTCTTTACGTGGCATTGTATCTTTCATCTACATAAAGCAATAGAAAGTGGATGAATGAATCAATAGACAACTAATCTAGTTTGTAAGGGTAATGGAAAAGTTAGTTTCAGCAATAGTACTTGTAGTTAGTTGTCTCCTATGTTTGAGGAAAGGGATATCATAATGGAACACTCTAAATAGCAATCTAACTAATCTAGTGATCTAGTAGTTGATCTAGTAGTTGTTCTATACATACAACTCATTCTTCACATGCCATTGTATCTTTCATCTACATAAAGCAATAGAAAGTGGATGAATGAATCATCTAGTAAGTAAGCACAATAGATAGGTTAGTTTCAATGGACTCTTTAACTTGCTCATTAAGGAAGCAAGGGAACTTCTTATTTGATTGTGTATATAACTCTAGTCTTGATGTTAGTTCTCTCCTATGGTTGCGGAAAGGGATATCATAACGGAACACTCTATATAGCAATCTAACTAATCTAGTGATCTAGTTGTTGTTCTAGATAAGGGGAAGACATACAACTCATTCTTTACGTGGCATTGTATCTTTCATCTACATAAAGCAATAGAAAGTAGATGAATGAATCAATGGACAACTAATCTAGTTTGTAAGGGTAATGGAAAAGTTAGTTTCAGCAATAGTACTTGTAGTTAGTTGTCTCCTATGTTTGAGGAAAGGGATATCATAATGGAACACTCTAAATAGCAATCTAACTAATCTAGTGATCTAGTAGTTGATCTAGTAGTTGTTCTATACATACAACTCATTCTTCACATGCCATTGTATCTTTCATCTATATAAAGCAATAGAAAGTGGATGAATGAATCATCTAGTTAGTAAGAACAATAGATAGGTTAGTTTCAATGGACTCTTTAACTTGATCATTAAGGAAGCAAGGGAACTTCTTATTTGATTGTGTATATAACTCTAGTACTTGTAGTTAGTTCTCTCCTATGTTTGCGGAAAGGGATATCATAACGCAAGACTCTATATAGCAATCTAACTAATCTAGTGATCTAATTGTTGTTCTATATAAAGGGAAGACATACAACTCATTCTTTACGTGGCATTGTATCTTTCATCTACATAAAGCAATAGAAAGTGGATGAATGAATCAATAGACAACTAATCTAGTTTGTAAGGGTAATGGAAAAGTTAGTTTCAGCAATAATACTTGTAGTTAGTTGTCTCCTATGTTTGAGGAAAGGGATATCATAATGGAACACTCTAAATAGCAATCTAACTAATCTAGTGATCTAGTAGTTGATCTAGTAGTTGTTCTATACATACAACTCATTCTTCACATGCCATTGTATCTTTCATCTACATAAAGCAATAGAAAGTGGATGAATGAATCATCTAGTAAGTAAGCACAATAGATAGGTTAGTTTCAATGGACTCTTTAACTTGATCATTAAGGAAGCAAGGGAACTTCTTATTTGATTGTGTATATAACTCTAGTCTTGATGTTAGTTCTCTCCTATGGTTGCGGAAAGGGATATCATAACGGAACACTCTATATAGCAATCTAACTAATCTAGTGATCTAGTTGTTGTTCTAGATAAGGGGAAGACATACAACTCATTCTTTACGTGGCATTGTATCTTTCATCTACATAAAGCAATAGAAAGTAGATGAATGAATCAATGGACAACTAATCTAGTTTGTAAGGGTAATGGAAAAGTTAGTTTCAGCAATAGTACTTGTAGTTAGTTGTCTCCTATGTTTGAGGAAAGGGATATCATAATGGAACACTCTAAATAGCAATCTAACTAATCTAGTGATCTAGTAGTTGATCTAGTAGTTGTTCTATACATACAACTCATTCTTCACATGCCATTGTATCTTTCATCTACATAAAGCAATAGAAAGTGGATGAATGAATCATCTAGTAAGTAAGCACAATAGATAGGTTAGTTTCAATGGACTCTTTAACTTGCTCATTAAGGAAGCAAGGGAACTTCTTATTTGATTGTGTATATAACTCTAGTCTTGATGTTAGTTCTCTCCTATGGTTGCGGAAAGAGATATCATAACGGAACACTCTATATAGCAATCTAACTAATCTAGTGATCTAGTTGTTGTTCTAGATAAGGGGAAGACATACAACTCATTCTTTACGTGGCATTGTATCTTTCATCTACATAAAGCAATAGAAAGTAGATGAATGAATCAATGGACAACTAATCTAGTTTGTAAGGGTAATGGAAAAGTTAGTTTCAGCTATAGTACTTGTAGTTAGTTCTCTCCTATGTTTGAGGAAAGGGATATCATAATGGAACACTCTAAATAGCAATCTAACTAATCTAGTGATCTAGTAGTTGATCTAGTAGTTGTTCTATACATACAACTCATTCTTCACATGCCATTGTATCTTTCATCTACATAAAGCAATAGAAAGTTGATGAATGAATCATCTAGTAAGTAATCACAATAGATAGGTTAGTTTCAATGGACTCTTTAACTTGCTCATTAAGGAAGCAAGGGAACTTCTTATTTGATTGTGTATATAACTCTAGTCTTGATGTTAGTTCTCTCCTATGGTTGCGGAAAGGGATATAATAACAGAACACTTTATATAGCAATCTAACTAATCTAGTGATCTAGTTGTTGTTCTAGATAAAGGGAAGACATACAACTCATTCTTTACATGGCATTGTATCTTTCATCTACATAAAGCAATAGAAAGTGGATGAATGAATCATCTAGTTAGTAAGCACAATAGATAGGTTAGTTTCAAAGGACTCTTTAACTTGCTCATTAAGGAAGCAAGTGAACTTCTTATTTGATTGTGTATATAACTCTAGTACTTGTAGTTAGTTCTCTCCTATGTTTGCGGAAAGGGATATCATAACTGAACACTCTATATAGCAATCTAACTAATCTAGTGATCTAGTTGTTGTTCTATATAAAGGGAAGACATACAACTCATTCTTTACGTGGCATTGTATCTTTCATCTACATAAGCAATAGAAAGTGGATGAATGAATCAATAGACAACTAATCTAGTTTGTAAGGATAATGGAAAAGTTAGTTTCAGCTATAGTACTTGTAGTTAGTTGTCTCCTATGTTTGAGGAAAGGGATATCATAATGGAACACTCTAAATAGCAATCTAACTAATCTAGTGATCTAGTAGTTGATCTAGTAGTTGTTCTATACATACAACTCATTCTTCACATGCCATTGTGTCTTTCATCTACATAAAGCAATAGAAAGTGGATGAATGAATCATCTAGTAAGTAAGCACAATAGATAGGTTAGTTTCAATGGACTCTTTAACTTGCTCATTAAGGAAGCAAGGGAACTTCTTATTTGATTGTGTATATAACTCTAGTCTTGATGTTAGTTCTCTCCTATGGTTGTGGAAAGGGATATCATAACGGAACACTCTATATAGCAATCTAACTAATCTAGTGATCTAGTTGTTGTTCTAGATAAGGGGAAGACATACAACTCATTCTTTACGTGGCATTGTATCTTTCATCTACATAAAGCAATAAAAAATGGATGAATGAATCAATAGACAACTAATCTAGTTTGTAAGGTTAATGGAAAGTTAGTTTCAGCTATAGTACTTGTAGTTAGTTCTCTCCTATGTTTGAGGAAAGGGATATCATAATGGAACACTCTAAATAGAAATCTAACTAATCTAGTGATCTAGTAGTTGATATTGTAGTTGATCTAGTAGTTGTTCTATACATACAACTCATTCTTTACATGCCATTGTATCTTTCATCTATATAAAGCAATAGAAAGTGGATGAATGAATCATCTAGTTAGTAGAACAATAGATAGGTTAGTTTCAATGGACTCTTTAACTTGATCATTAAGGAAGCAAGGGAACTTCTTATTTGATTGTGTATATAACTCTAGTACTTGTAGTTAGTTCTCTTCTATGTTTGCGGAAAGGGATATCATAACGCAAGACTCTATATAGCAATCTAACTAATCTAGTGATCTAGTTGTTGTTCTATATAAAGGGAAGACATACAACTCATTCTTTACGTGGCATTGTATCTTTCATCTACATAAAGCAATAGAAAGTGGATGAATGAATCAATAGACAACTAATCTAGTTTGTAAGGGTAATGGAAAAGTTAGTTTCAGCAATAGTACTTGTAGTTAGTTGTCTCCTATGTTTGAGGAAAGGGATATCATAATGGAACACTCTAAATAGCAATCTAACTAATCTAGTGATCTAGTAGTTGATCTAGTAGTTGTTCTATACATACAACTCATTCTTCACATGCCATTGTATCTTTCAACTACATAAAGCAATAGAAAGTGGATGAATGAATCATCTAGTAAGTAAGCACAATAGATAGGTTAGTTTCAATGGACTCTTTAACTTGCTCATTAAGGAAGCAAGGGAACTTCTTATTTGATTGTGTATATAACTCTAGTCTTGATGTTAGTTCTCTCCTATGGTTGCGGAAAGGGATATAATAACAGAACACTCTATATAGCAATCTAACTAATCTAGTGATCTAGTTGTTGTTCTTTTTTTGAATGATTAAAGCATATATTGAAAAAAGGTGAAAAGTACAAAACGTTTATGTAGTAGCAATAACAAAAAGCCACACACGGCTTAAGTGAAAAAGATGACAAAGCAAAACTAAAACCCAGGGAAAGTGATCCCTGGTTGCAGCCGCGGGCCTCGTTAAAACCCACCTATAGTAAAACCCTGTGGGAAAAACCTACAGGTGGGAAAAAGAGTGCCTGAGCGTTAAAGCTGCGTGATCCTATAGTAAGGCTGCCCGGACATATCTCTGGCAACCTGAGGAGCAATAACATCGAGCTGGTGGAGCCATACACCATGCGAGTGATAGTTAGAAAGAGTGTCCGCCACCCCATTCCCTTCACGGTAGATGTGTGAGACTTTGAACTCCAAAGTAAGAAGGAGATCCAGAACTCGTAGCCATCGATTCCTAAACTTCCAAGGACTAGTTGTTGTTCTAGATAAAGGGAAGACATACAACTCATTCTTTACATGGCATTGTATCTTTCATCTACATAAAGCAATAGAAAGTGGATGAATGAATCATCTAGTTAGTAAGCACAATAGATAGGTTAGTTTCAAAGGACTCTTTAACTTGCTCATTAAGGAAGCAAGTGAACTTCTTATTTGATTGTGTATATAACTCTAGTACTTGTAGTTAGTTCTCTCCTATGTTTGCGGAAAGGGATATCATAACTGAACACTCTATATAGCAATCTAACTAATCTAGTGATCTAGTAGTTGATATTGTAGTTGATCTAGTAGTTGTTCTATACATACAACTCATTCTTTACATGCCATTGTATCTTTCATCTATATAAAGCAATAGAAAGTGGATGAATGAATCATCTAGTTAGTAAGCACAATAGATAGGTTAGTTTCAAAGGACTCTTTAACTTGCTCATTAAGGAAGCAAGTGAACTTCTTATTTGATTGTGTATATAACTCTAGTACTTGTAGTTAGTTCTCTCCTATGTTTGCGGAAAGGGATATCATAACTGAACACTCTATATAGCAATCTAACTAATCTAGTGATCTAGTTGTTGTTCTATATAAAGGGAAGACATACAACTCATTCTTTACGTGGCATTGTATCTTTCATCTACATAAAGCAATAGAAAGTGGATGAATGAATCAATAGACAACTAATCTAGTTTGTAAGGATAATGGAAAAGTTAGTTTCAGCTATAGTACTTGTAGTTAGTTGTCTCCTATGTTTGAGGAAAGGGATATCATAATGGAACACTCTAAATAGCAATCTAACTAATCTAGTGATCTAGTAGTTGATCTAGTAGTTGATCTAGTAGTTGTTCTATACATACAACTCATTCTTCACATGCCATTGTGTCTTTCATCTACATAAAGCAAAAGAAAGTGGATGAATGAATCATCTAGTAAGTAAGCACAATAGATAGGTTAGTTTCAATGGACTCTTTAACTTGCTCATTAAGGAAGCAAGGGAACTTCTTATTTGATTGTGTATATAACTCTAGTCTTGATGTTAGTTCTCTCCTATGGTTGCGGAAAGGGATATCATAACGGAACACTCTATATAGCAATCTAACTAATCTAGTGATCTAGTTGTTGTTCTAGATAAGGGGAAGACATACAACTCATTCTTTACGTGGCATTGTATCTTTCATCTACATAAAGCAATAGAAAGTAGATGAATGAATCAATGGACAACTAATCTAGTTTGTAAGGGTAATGGAAAAGTTAGTTTCAGCAATAGTACTTGTAGTTAGTTGTCTCCTATGTTTGAGGAAAGGGATATCATAATGGAACACTCTAAATAGCAATCTAACTAATCTAGTGATCTAGTAGTTGATCTAGTAGTTGTTCTATACATACAACTCATTCTTCACATGCCATTGTATCTTTCATCTACATAAAGCAATAGAAAGTGGATGAATGAATCATCTAGTAAGTAAGCACAATAGATAGGTTAGTTTCAATGGACTCTTTAACTTGATCATTAAGGAAGCAAGGGAACTTCTTATTTGATTGTGTATATAACTCTAGTCTTGATGTTAGTTCTCTCCTATGGTTGCGGAAAGGGATATCATAACGGAACACTCTATATAGCAATCTAACTAATCTAGTGATCTAGTTGTTGTTCTAGATAAGGGGAAGACATACAACTCATTCTTTACGTGGCATTGTATCTTTCATCTACATAAAGCAATAGAAAGTAGATGAATGAATCAATGGACAACTAATCTAGTTTGTAAGGGTAATGGAAAAGTTAGTTTCAGCAATAGTACTTGTAGTTAGTTGTCTCCTATGTTTGAGGAAAGGGATATCATAATGGAACACTCTAAATAGCAATCTAACTAATCTAGTGATCTAGTAGTTGATCTAGTAGTTGTTCTATACATACAACTCATTCTTCACATGCCATTGTATCTTTCATCTACATAAAGCAATAGAAAGTGGATGAATGAATCATCTAGTAAGTAAGCACAATAGATAGGTTAGTTTCAATGGACTCTTTAACTTGCTCATTAAGGAAGCAAGGGAACTTCTTATTTGATTGTGTATATAACTCTAGTCTTGATGTTAGTTCTCTCCTATGGTTGCGGAAAGGGATATCATAACGGAACACTCTATATAGCAATCTAACTAATCTAGTGATCTAGTTGTTGTTCTAGATAAGGGGAAGACATACAACTCATTCTTTACGTGGCATTGTATCTTTCATCTACATAAAGCAATAGAAAGTAGATGAATGAATCAATGGACAACTAATCTAGTTTGTAAGGGTAATGGAAAAGTTAGTTTCAGCAATAGTACTTGTAGTTAGTTGTCTCCTATGTTTGAGGAAAGGGATATCATAATGGAACACTCTAAATAGCAATCTAACTAATCTAGTGATCTAGTAGTTGATCTAGTAGTTGTTCTATACATACAACTCATTCTTCACATGCCATTGTATCTTTCATCTATATAAAGCAATAGAAAGTGGATGAATGAATCATCTAGTTAGTAAGAACAATAGATAGGTTAGTTTCAATGGACTCTTTAACTTGATCATTAAGGAAGCAAGGGAACTTCTTATTTGATTGTGTATATAACTCTAGTACTTGTAGTTAGTTCTCTCCTATGTTTGCGGAAAGGGATATCATAACGCAAGACTCTATATAGCAATCTAACTAATCTAGTGATCTAATTGTTGTTCTATATAAAGGGAAGACATACAACTCATTCTTTACGTGGCATTGTATCTTTCATCTACATAAAGCAATAGAAAGTGGATGAATGAATCAATAGACAACTAATCTAGTTTGTAAGGGTAATGGAAAAGTTAGTTTCAGCAATAATACTTGTAGTTAGTTGTCTCCTATGTTTGAGGAAAGGGATATCATAATGGAACACTCTAAATAGCAATCTAACTAATCTAGTGATCTAGTAGTTGATCTAGTAGTTGTTCTATACATACAACTCATTCTTCACATGCCATTGTATCTTTCATCTACATAAAGCAATAGAAAGTGGATGAATGAATCATCTAGTAAGTAAGCACAATAGATAGGTTAGTTTCAATGGACTCTTTAACTTGATCATTAAGGAAGCAAGGGAACTTCTTATTTGATTGTGTATATAACTCTAGTCTTGATGTTAGTTCTCTCCTATGGTTGCAGAAAGGGATATCATAACGGAACACTCTATATAGCAATCTAACTAATCTAGTGATCTAGTTGTTGTTCTAGATAAGGGGAAGACATACAACTCATTCTTTACGTGGCATTGTATCTTTCATCTACATAAAGCAATAGAAAGTAGATGAATGAATCAATGGACAACTAATCTAGTTTGTAAGGGTAATGGAAAAGTTAGTTTCAGCAATAGTACTTGTAGTTAGTTGTCTCCTATGTTTGAGGAAAGGGATATCATAATGGAACACTCTAAATAGCAATCTAACTAATCTAGTGATCTAGTAGTTGATCTAGTAGTTGTTCTATACATACAACTCATTCTTCACATGCCATTGTATCTTTCATCTACATAAAGCAATAGAAAGTGGATGAATGAATCATCTAGTAAGTAAGCACAATAGATAGGTTAGTTTCAATGGACTCTTTAACTTGCTCATTAAGGAAGCAAGGGAACTTCTTATTTGATTGTGTATATAACTCTAGTCTTGATGTTAGTTCTCTCCTATGGTTGCGGAAAGAGATATCATAACGGAACACTCTATATAGCAATCTAACTAATCTAGTGATCTAGTTGTTGTTCTAGATAAGGGGAAGACATACAACTCATTCTTTACGTGGCATTGTATCTTTCATCTACATAAAGCAATAGAAAGTAGATGAATGAATCAATGGACAACTAATCTAGTTTGTAAGGGTAATGGAAAAGTTAGTTTCAGCTATAGTACTTGTAGTTAGTTCTCTCCTATGTTTGAGGAAAGGGATATCATAATGGAACACTCTAAATAGCAATCTAACTAATCTAGTGATCTAGTAGTTGATCTAGTAGTTGTTCTATACATACAACTCATTCTTCACATGCCATTGTATCTTTCATCTACATAAAGCAATAGAAAGTTGATGAATGAATCATCTAGTAAGTAATCACAATAGATAGGTTAGTTTCAATGGACTCTTTAACTTGCTCATTAAGGAAGCAAGGGAACTTCTTATTTGATTGTGTATATAACTCTAGTCTTGATGTTAGTTCTCTCCTATGGTTGCGGAAAGGGATATAATAACAGAACACTTTATATAGCAATCTAACTAATCTAGTGATCTAGTTGTTGTTCTAGATAAAGGGAAGACATACAACTCATTCTTTACATGGCATTGTATCTTTCATCTACATAAAGCAATAGAAAGTGGATGAATGAATCATCTAGTTAGTAAGCACAATAGATAGGTTAGTTTCAAAGGACTCTTTAACTTGCTCATTAAGGAAGCAAGTGAACTTCTTATTTGATTGTGTATATAACTCTAGTACTTGTAGTTAGTTCTCTCCTATGTTTGCGGAAAGGGATATCATAACTGAACACTCTATATAGCAATCTAACTAATCTAGTGATCTAGTTGTTGTTCTATATAAAGGGAAGACATACAACTCATTCTTTACGTGGCATTGTATCTTTCATCTACATAAAGCAATAGAAAGTGGATGAATGAATCAATAGACAACTAATCTAGTTTGTAAGGATAATGGAAAAGTTAGTTTCAGCTATAGTACTTGTAGTTAGTTGTCTCCTATGTTTGAGGAAAGGGATATCATAATGGAACACTCTAAATAGCAATCTAACTAATCTAGTGATCTAGTAGTTGATCTAGTAGTTGTTCTATACATACAACTCATTCTTCACATGCCATTGTGTCTTTCATCTACATAAAGCAATAGAAAGTGGATGAATGAATCATCTAGTAAGTAAGCACAATAGATAGGTTAGTTTCAATGGACTCTTTAACTTGCTCATTAAGGAAGCAAGGGAACTTCTTATTTGATTGTGTATATAACTCTAGTCTTGATGTTAGTTCTCTCCTATGGTTGTGGAAAGGGATATCATAACGGAACACTCTATATAGCAATCTAACTAATCTAGTGATCTAGTTGTTGTTCTAGATAAGGGGAAGACATACAACTCATTCTTTACGTGGCATTGTATCTTTCATCTACATAAAGCAATAAAAAATGGATGAATGAATCAATAGACAACTAATCTAGTTTGTAAGGTTAATGGAAAAGTTAGTTTCAGCTATAGTACTTGTAGTTAGTTCTCTCCTATGTTTGAGGAAAGGGATATCATAATGGAACACTCTAAATAGAAATCTAACTAATCTAGTGATCTAGTAGTTGATATTGTAGTTGATCTAGTAGTTGTTCTATACATACAACTCATTCTTTACATGCCATTGTATCTTTCATCTATATAAAGCAATAGAAAGTGGATGAATGAATCATCTAGTTAGTAAGAACAATAGATAGGTTAGTTTCAATGGACTCTTTAACTTGATCATTAAGGAAGCAAGGGAACTTCTTATTTGATTGTGTATATAACTCTAGTACTTGTAGTTAGTTCTCTTCTATGTTTGCGGAAAGGGATATCATAACGCAAGACTCTATATAGCAATCTAACTAATCTAGTGATCTAGTTGTTGTTCTATATAAAGGGAAGACATACAACTCATTCTTTACGTGGCATTGTATCTTTCATCTACATAAAGCAATAGAAAGTGGATGAATGAATCAATAGACAACTAATCTAGTTTGTAAGGGTAATGGAAAAGTTAGTTTCAGCAATAGTACTTGTAGTTAGTTGTCTCCTATGTTTGAGGAAAGGGATATCATAATGGAACACTCTAAATAGCAATCTAACTAATCTAGTGATCTAGTAGTTGATCTAGTAGTTGTTCTATACATACAACTCATTCTTCACATGCCATTGTATCTTTCAACTACATAAAGCAATAGAAAGTGGATGAATGAATCATCTAGTAAGTAAGCACAATAGATAGGTTAGTTTCAATGGACTCTTTAACTTGCTCATTAAGGAAGCAAGGGAACTTCTTATTTGATTGTGTATATAACTCTAGTCTTGATGTTAGTTCTCTCCTATGGTTGCGGAAAGGGATATAATAACAGAACACTCTATATAGCAATCTAACTAATCTAGTGATCTAGTTGTTGTTCTTTTTTTGAATGATTAAAGCATATATTGAAAAAAGGTGAAAAGTACAAAACGTTTATGTAGTAGCAATAACAAAAAGCCACACACGGCTTAAGTGAAAAAGATGACAAAGCAAAACTAAAACCCAGGGAAAGTGATCCCTGGTTGCAGCCGCGGGCCTCGTTAAAACCCACCTATAGTAAAACCCTGTGGGAAAAACCTACAGGTGGGAAAAAGAGTGCCTGAGCGTTAAAGCTGCGTGATCCTATAGTAAGGCTGCCCGGACATATCTCTGGCAACCTGAGGAGCAATAACATCGAGCTGGTGGAGCCATACACCATGCGAGTGATAGTTAGAAAGAGTGTCCGCCACCCCATTCCCTTCACGGTAGATGTGTGAGACTTTGAACTCCAAAGTAAGAAGGAGATCCAGAACTCGTAGCCATCGATTCCTAAACTTCCAAGGACTAGTTGTTGTTCTAGATAAAGGGAAGACATACAACTCATTCTTTACATGGCATTGTATCTTTCATCTACATAAAGCAATAGAAAGTGGATGAATGAATCATCTAGTTAGTAAGCACAATAGATAGGTTAGTTTCAAAGGACTCTTTAACTTGCTCATTAGGAAGCAAGTGAACTTCTTATTTGATTGTGTATATAACTCTAGTACTTGTAGTTAGTTCTCTCCTATGTTTGCGGAAAGGGATATCATAACTGAACACTCTATATAGCAATCTAACTAATCTAGTGATCTAGTAGTTGATATTGTAGTTGATCTAGTAGTTGTTCTATACATACAACTCATTCTTTACATGCCATTGTATCTTTCATCTATATAAAGCAATAGAAAGTGGATGAATGAATCATCTAGTTAGTAAGCACAATAGATAGGTTAGTTTCAAAGGACTCTTTAACTTGCTCATTAAGGAAGCAAGTGAACTTCTTATTTGATTGTGTATATAACTCTAGTACTTGTAGTTAGTTCTCTCCTATGTTTGCGGAAAGGGATATCATAACTGAACACTCTATATAGCAATCTAACTAATCTAGTGATCTAGTTGTTGTTCTATATAAAGGGAAGACATACAACTCATTCTTTACGTGGCATTGTATCTTTCATCTACATAAAGCAATAGAAAGTGGATGAATGAATCAATAGACAACTAATCTAGTTTGTAAGGATAATGGAAAAGTTAGTTTCAGCTATAGTACTTGTAGTTAGTTGTCTCCTATGTTTGAGGAAAGGGATATCATAATGGAACACTCTAAATAGCAATCTAACTAATCTAGTGATCTAGTAGTTGATCTAGTAGTTGATCTAGTAGTTGTTCTATACATACAACTCATTCTTCACATGCCATTGTGTCTTTCATCTACATAAAGCAAAAGAAAGTGGATGAATGAATCATCTAGTAAGTAAGCACAATAGATAGGTTAGTTTCAATGGACTCTTTAACTTGCTCATTAAGGAAGCAAGGGAACTTCTTATTTGATTGTGTATATAACTCTAGTCTTGATGTTAGTTCTCTCCTATGGTTGCGGAAAGGGATATCATAACGGAACACTCTATATAGCAATCTAACTAATCTAGTGATCTAGTTGTTGTTCTAGATAAGGGGAAGACATACAACTCATTCTTTACGTGGCATTGTATCTTTCATCTACATAAAGCAATAGAAAGTAGATGAATGAATCAATAGACAACTAATCTAGTTTGTAAGGGTAATGGAAAAGTTAGTTTCAGCTATAGTACTTGTAGTTAGTTCTCTCCTATGTTTGAGGAAAGGGATATCATAATGGAACACTCTAAATAACAATCTAACTAATCTAGTGATCTAGTAGTTGATCTAGTAGTTGTTCTATACATACAACTCATTCTTCACATGCCATTGTATCTTTCATCTACATAAAGCAATAGAAAGTTGATGAATGAATCATCTAGTAAGTAAGCACAATAGATAGGTTAGTTTCAATGGACTCTTTAACTTGCGCATTAAGGAAGCAAGGGAACTTCTTATTTGATTGTGTATATAACTCTAGTACTTGTAGTTAGTTCTCTCCTATGTTTGCGGAAAGGGATATCATAACGGAACACTCTATATAGCAATCTAACTAATCTAGTGATCTAGTTGTTGTTCTATATAAAGGGAAGACATACAACTCATTCTTTACGTGGCATTGTATCTTTCATCTACATAAAGCAATAGAAAGTGGATGAATGAATCAATAGACAACTAATCTAGTTTGTAAGGGTAATGGAAAAGTTAGTTTCAGCTATAGTACTTGTAGTTAGTTGTCTCCTATGTTTGAGGAAAGGGATATCATAATGGAACACTCTAAATAGCAATCTAACTAATCTAGTGATCTAGTAGTTGATCTAGTAGTTGTTCTATACATACAACTCATTCTTCACATGCCATTGTGTCTTTCATCTACATAAAGCAATAGAAAGTGGATGAATGAATCATCTAGTAAGTAAGCACAATAGATAGGTTAGTTTCAATGGACTCTTTAACTTGCTCATTAAGGAAGCAAGGGAACTTCTTATTTGATTGTGTATATAACTCTAGTCTTGATGTTAGTTCTCTCCTATGGTTGCGGAAAGGGATATCATAACGGAACACTCTATATAGCAATCTAACTAATCTAGTGATCTAGTTGTTGTTCTAGATAAGGGGAAGACATACAACTCATTCTTTACGTGGCATTGTATCTTTCATCTACATAAAGCAATAGAAAGCAGATGAATGAATCAATGGACAACTAATCTAGTTTGTAAGGGTAATGGAAAAGTTAGTTTCAGCTATAGTACTTGTAGTTAGTTCTCTCCTATGTTTGAGGAAAGGGATATCATAATGGAACACTCTAAATAGCAATCTAACTAATCTAGTGATCTAGTAGTTGATCTAGTAGTTGTTCTATACATACAACTCATTCTTCACATGCCATTGTATCTTTCATCTACATAAAGCAATAGAAAGTTGATGAATGAATCATCTAGTAAGTAAGCACAATAGATAGGTTAGTTTCAATGGACTCTTTAACTTGCGCATTAAGGAAGCAAGGGAACTTCTTATTTGATTGTGTATATAACTCTAGTCTTGATGTTAGCTCTCTCCTATGGTTGCGGAAAGGGATATCATAACAGAACACTCTATGTAGCAATCTAACTAATCTAGTGATCTAGTTGTTGTTCTAGATAAAGGGAAGACATACAACTCATTCTTTACATGGCATGGTATCTTTCATCTACATAAAGCAATAGAAAGTGGATGAATGAATCATCTAGTTAGTAAGAACAATAGATAGGTTAGTTTCAATGGACTCTTTGACTTGCTCATTAAGGAAGCAAGGGAACTTCTTATTTGATTGTGTATATAACTCTAGTACTTGTAGTTAGTTCTCTCCTATATTTGCGCAAAGGGATATCATAACGCAAGACTCTATATAGCAATCTAACTAATCTAGTGATCTAGTTGTTGTTGTAGATAAAGGGAAGATATACAACTCATTCTTTACATGGGATTGTATCTTTCATCTACCTAAAGCAATAGAAAGTGAATGAATGAATCTATAGACAACTAATCTAGTTTGTAAGGGTAATGGAAACGTTAGTTTCAGCTATAGTACTCGTAGTTAGTTCTCTCCTATGTTTGAGGAAAGGGATATCATAATGGAACACTCTAAATAGAAATCTAACTAATCTAGTGATCTAGTAGTTGTTCTGTACATACAACTCATTCTTTACATGCCATTGTATCTTTCATCTACATAAAGCAATAGAAAGTTGATGAATGAATCATCTAGTAAGTAATCACAATAGATAGGTTAGTTTCAATGGACTCTTTAACTTGCTCATTAAGGAAGCAAGGGAACTTCTTATTTGATTGTGTATATAACTCTAGTCTTGATGTTAGTTCTCTCCTATGGTTTCGGAAAGGGATATAATAACAGAACACTTTATATAGCAATCTAACTAATCTAGTGATCTAGTTGTTGTTCTAGATAAAGGGAAGACATACAACTCATTCTTTACATGGCATTGTATCTTTCATCTACATAAAGCAATAGAAAGTGGATGAATGAATCATCTAGTTAGTAAGCACAATAGATAGGTTAGTTCAAAGGACTCTTTAACTTGCTCATTAAGGAAGCAAGTGAACTTCTTATTTGATTGTGTATATAACTCTAGTACTTGTAGTTAGTTCTCTCCTATGTTTGCGGAAAGGGATATCATAACTGAACACTCTATATAGCAATCTAACTAATCTAGTGATCTAGTTGTTGTTCTATATAAAGGGAAGACATACAACTCATTCTTTACGTGGCATTGTATCTTTCATCTACATAAAGCAATAGAAGTGGATGAATGAATCAATAGACAACTAATCTAGTTTGTAAGGATAATGGAAAAGTTAGTTTCAGCTATAGTACTTGTAGTTAGTTGTCTCCTATGTTTGAGGAAAGGGATATCATAATGGAACACTCTAAATAGCAATCTAACTAATCTAGTGATCTAGTAGTTGATCTAGTAGTTGTTCTATACATACAACTCATTCTTCACATGCCATTGTGTCTTTCATCTACATAAAGCAATAGAAAGTGGATGAATGAATCATCTAGTAAGTAAGCACAATAGATAGGTTAGTTTCAATGGACTCTTTAACTTGCTCATTAAGGAAGCAAGGGAACTTCTTATTTGATTGTGTATATAACTCTAGTCTTGATGTTAGTTCTCTCCTATGGTTGTGGAAAGGGATATCATAACGGAACACTCTATATAGCAATCTAACTAATCTAGTGATCTAGTTGTTGTTCTAGATAAGGGGAAGACATACAACTCATTCTTTACGTGGCATTGTATCTTTCATCTACATAAAGCAATAAAAAGTGGATGAATGAATCAATAGACAACTAATCTAGTTTGTAAGGTTAATGGAAAAGTTAGTTTCAGCTATAGTACTTGTAGTTAGTTCTCTCCTATGTTTGAGGAAAGGGATATCATAATGGAACACTCTAAATAGAAATCTAACTAATCTAGTGATCTAGTAGTTGATATTGTAGTTGATCTAGTAGTTGTTCTATACATACAACTCATTCTTTACATGCCATTGTATCTTTCATCTATATAAAGCAATAGAAAGTGGATGAATGAATCATCTAGTTAGTAAGAACAATAGATAGGTTAGTTTCAATGGACTCTTTAACTTGATCATTAAGGAAGCAAGGGAACTTCTTATTTGATTGTGTATATAACTCTAGTACTTGTAGTTAGTTCTCTCTATGTTTGCGGAAAGGGATATCATAACGCAAGACTCTATATAGCAATCTAACTAATCTAGTGATCTAGTTGTTGTTCTATATAAAGGGAAGACATACAACTCATTCTTTACGTGGCATTGTATCTTTCATCTACATAAAGCAATAGAAAGTGGATGAATGAATCAATAGACAACTAATCTAGTTTGTAAGGGTAATGGAAAAGTTAGTTTCAGCAATAGTACTTGTAGTTAGTTTTCTCCTATGTTTTTGAGGAAAGGGATATCATAATGGAACACTCTAAATAGCAATCTAACTAATCGAGTGACGAGTAGTTTGATCGAGTAGTTGTTCTATACATACACTCATTCTTCACATGCCATTGTATCTTTCATCTACATAAAGCAATAGAAAGTGGATGAATGAATCATCTAGTAAGTAAGCACAATAGATAGGTTAGTTTCAATGGACTCTTTAACTTGCTCATTAAGGAAGCAAGGGAACGTCTTATTTGATTGTGTTATAACCTAGTACTTGATGTTGTTCTCCTCCTATGGTTGCGGAAAGGGATATATAACAGAACACTCTAGATAGTGCAATCTAACTAATCTAGTGATCTAGTTGTTGTTTCTAGATAAAGGGAAGACAGACAACTCATTCTTTACATGGCATTGTCTCTTCTCGACATAAAGCATGAAAGTGGATGAATGATCATCTAGTTAAGTAAGCACACTAGATAGTTTAGTTCAAAGGATCTCTTTAACTTGCTCATTAGGACAAGTGAACTTCTTATTTGATGTTATATAAGCTAGTACGTGTAGTTAGTTCTCTCCTATGTTTGCGGAAAGGATATCATAACTGAACACTCTATATAGCAATCTAACTATCTAGTGATCTAGTTGTGTCTATAGAAAGGAAGTCATACAACTCATTCTTTACCGTGGCAATTCTATCTTTCATCTACAGAAATCAGAGAAGTGGATGAATGAATCAATAGACAACTATCTAGTTGTAAGGATAATGAAAAAGTTAGTTTCAGCTATAGTAACTTGTAGTTAGTTGTCTCATATGTTTGAGGAAAGGGATAAGCATAATGGAACACGCTAAATAGCAATCTAACTAATCTAATGATCTAGTAGTTGATCTAGT
>CM051455.1:66463375-66480336 GCA_028274465.1 Plantago ovata
TTGTATATTTCATCTACTTAAGCAATAGAAAGTGGATCAATGAATCATCTGTTGTAAACAATAGAGAGATTAGTTTCAATGGAATCTTTAACTTGCTCATTAAGGAAGCAAGGGAACTTCTATTTGATTGTGTATATACACTTCTACTTGTAGTTAGTTCTCTCCTATGTTTGAGGAAAGAGGATATCATAATGGAACACTTAAATAGCATCTAACTCATCTAGTGATCTAGTCGTTGTTCTAGATCTAGTTGTTGATCTAGTAGTCTGTTCTATACATACACTCATTCTTACATGGCATTGTCTTATTTCATCTACTTAAAGCAATAGAAAATGGATCAATGAATCATCTAGTTTGTAAGGACAATAGAGAGATTAGTTTCAATGGAATCTTTAACTTGCTCATTAAGGAAGCAAGGAACTTCTTATTTGATTGTGATAAACTCTACGTACTGTAGTTAGTTCTCTCCTATGTTTGAGGAAGGGATATCATAATGGAACACTCTAAATAGCAATCTAACTAATCTAGTATCTAGTAGTTGTTCTTAGATCTCGTAGTTGTTTCTATACATACAACCATTCTTTACATGGCGTTGTATCTTTCATCTACTTAAAGCAATAGAAAGTGGATCAATAAATCATCTAGTTTGTAGGACAATAGAGAGATTAGTTTCAATGGAAGTCTTTAACTGCTCATTAAGGAAGCAACGGAACTTCTTATTGATTGTGTATATAAACTCTAGTACTTGTAGTTAGTTGTCTCCTATGTTTGAGGAAAGTGATATCATAATGGAACACTCTAAATAGCAATCTAACTAATCTAGTGATCTAGTAGTTTTCTAGATCTAGTAGGTGTTCTATACATACAACTCCTTCTTTACATGACATTGTATCTTTCATCTACTTAAAGCAATAGAAATTGGATGAATGAATCATCTCTTTAGTAAGCACAACGAGAGATTAGTTTCAATGGACTCTTTAACTTGCTCATTAAGAAGCAAGTGAACTTCTTATTTGATTGTGTATATAACTCTAGTACTTGTAGTTAGTTCTCTCCTATGTTGAGGAAAGGGATATCATAATGGAACACTCTAAATAGCAATCTAACTAAGCTAGTGATCTAGTAGTTGTTCTAGATCTAGTTGTGATCTAGTAGCTGTTCTATACATACAACTCATTCTTTACATGACATTGTATCTTTCATATACTTCAAGCAATAGAAAGTGGATCAATGAATCATCTAGTTTGTAAGGACAATAGAGAGATTAGTTTCAATGGAATCTTTAACTTGCTCATTAAGGAAGCAAGGGAACTTCTTATTTGATTGTGTATATAACTCTAGTACTTGTAGTTAGTTCTCTCCTATGTTTGAGGAAAGGGATATCATAATGGAACACTCTAAATAGCAATCTAACTAATCTAGTGATCTAGTAGTTGTTCTAGATCTAGTTGTTGATCTAGTAGCTGTCTATACATACAACTCATTCTTTACATGGCATTGTATCTTTCATCTACTTAAAGCAATAGAAATTGGATGAATGAATCATCTAGTTTGTAAGCACAATAGAGAGATTAGTTTCAATGGAATCTTTAACTTGCTCATTAAGGAAGCAAGGGAACTTCTTATTTGATTGTGTATATAACTCTAGTACTTGTAGTTAGTTCTCTCCTATGTTTGAGGAAAGGGATATCATAATGGAACACTCTAAATAGCAATCTAACTAATCTAGTGATCTAGTACTGTTCTAGATCTAGTTGTTGATCTAGTAGCTGTTCTATACATACAACTCATTCTTTACATGGCATTGTATCTTTCATCTACTTAAAGCAATAGAAATTGGATGAATGAATCATCTAGTTGTAAGGACAATAGAGAGATTAGTTTCAATGGACTCTTTAACTTGCTCATTAAGGAAGCAAGGGAACTTCTTATTTGATTGTGTATATAACTCTAGTACTTGTAGTTAGTTCTCTCCTATGTTTGAGGAAAGGGATATCATAATGGAACACTCTAAATAGCAATCTAACTAATCTAGTGATCTAGTAGTTGTTCTAGATCTAGTTGTTGATCTAGTAGCTGTTCTATACATACAACTCATTCTTTACATGACATTGTATCTTTCATCTACTTAAAGCAATAGAAAGTGGATCAATGAATCATCTAGTTTGTAAGGACAATAGAGAGATTAGTTTCAATGGAATCTTTAACTTGCTCATTAAGGAAGCAAGGGAACTTCTTATTTGATTGTGTATATAACTCTAGTACTTGTAGTTAGTTCTCTCCTATGTTTGAGGAAAGGGATATCATAATGGAACACTCTAAATAGCAATCTAACTAATCTAGTGATCTAGTAGTTGTTCTAGATCTAGTTGTTGATCTAGTAGCTGTTCTATACATACAACTCATTCTTTACATGGCATTGTATCTTTCATCTACTTAAAGCAATAGAAATGGATCAATGAATCATCTAGTTTGTAAGGACAATAGAGAGATTAGTTTCAATGGAATCTTTAACTTTCACTTTAAGGAAGCAAGGGAACTTCTTATTTGATTGTGTATATAACACTACTACTTGTAGTTAGTTCTCTCCTATGTTTGAGGAAAGGGATATCATAATAGAAATCTGTAACTAGCAATCTAACTAACCTAGTTATCTACTACTTGTTCTAGATCTAGTTGTTGATCTAGTAGCTGTTCTATACATAAAACTCATTCTTTACATGGCATTGTATCTTTCATCTACTTAAAGCAATAGAAAGTGGATCAATGAATCATCTAGTTTGTAAGGACAATAGAGAGATTAGTTTCAACGGAATCTTTAACTTGCTCATTAAGGAAGCAAGGGGACTTCTTATTTGATTGTGTATATAACTATAGTACTTGTAGTTAGTTCTCTCCTATGTTTGAGGAAAGGGATATCATAATGGAACACTCTAAATAGCAATCTAACTAATCTAGTGATCTAGTAATTGTTCTAGATCTAGTAGTTGTTCTAGTAGTTGTTCTATACATACAACTCATTCTTTACATGACATTGTATCTTTCATCTACTTAAAGCAATAGCAATTGGATGAATGAATCATCTCGCTAATAAGGACAATAGAGAGGTTAGTTTCAATGGACTCTTTAACTTGCTCATTAAGAAAGCAAGTGAACTTCTTATTTGGTTGTGTATATAACTCTAGTACTTGTAGTTAGTTCTCTCCTATGTTTGAGGAAAGGGATATCATAATGGAACACTCTAAATAGCAATCTAACTAAGCTAGTGATCTAGTAGTTGTTCCAGATCTGGTTGTTGATCTAGTAGCTGTTCTATACATACAACTCATTCTTTACATGACATTGAATCTTTCATATACTTCAAGCAATAGAAAGTGGATCAATGAATCATCTAGTTTGTAAGGACAATAGAGAGATTAGTTTCAATGGAATCTTTAACTTGCTCATTAAGGAAGCAAGGGAACTTCTTATTTGATTGTGTATATAACTCTAGTACTTGTAGTCAGTTCTCTCCTATGTTTGAGGAAATGTATATCATAATGGAACACTCTAAATAGCAATCTAACTAATCTAGTGATCTAGTAGTTGTTCTAGATCTAGTTGTTGATCTAATAGCTGTTCTATACATAAAACTCATTCTTTACATGGCATTGTATCTTCATCTACTTAAAGCAATAGAAAGTGGATCAATGAATCATCTAGTTTGTAAGGACAATAGAGATATTAGTTTCAACGGAATCTTTAACTTGCTCATTAAGGAAGCAAGGAACTTCTTATTTGATTGTGTATATAACTCTAGTACTTGTAGTTAGTTCTCTCCTATGTTTGAGGAAAGGGATATCATAATGGAACACTCTAAATAGCAATCTAACTAATCTAGTGATCCAATCATTGTTCTAGATCTAGTAGTTGTTCTAGTAGTTGTTCTATACATACAACTCATTCTTTACATGACATTGTATCTTTCATCTACTTAAAGCAATAGAAATTGGATGAATGAATCATCTCGTTAGTAAGGACAATAGAGAGGTTAGTTTCAATGGACTCTGTAACTTGCTCATTAAGAAAGCAAGTGAACTTCTTATTTGATTGTGTATATAACTCTAGTACTTGTATTTAGTTCTCTCCTATGTTTGAGGAAAGGGATATCATAATGGAACACTCTAAATAGCAATCTAACTAAGCTAGTGATCTAGTAGTTGTTCCAGATCTAGTTGTTGATCTAGTAGCTGTTCTATACATACAACTCATTCTTTACATGACATTGTATCTTTCATATACTTCAAGCAATAGAAAGTGGATCAATGAATCATCTAGTTTGTAAGGACAATAGAGAGATTAGTTTCAACGGAATCTTTAACTTGCTCATTAAGGAAGCAAGGGAACTTCTTATTTGATTGTGTATATAACTCTAGTACTTATAGTTAGTTCTCTCCTATGTTTGAGGAAAGGGATATCATAATGGAACACTCTAAATAGCAATCTAACTAATCTAGTGATCTAGTAATTGTTCTAGATCTAGTAGTTGTTCTAGTAGTTGTTCTATACATACAACTCATTCTTTACATGACATTGTATCTTTCATCTACTTAAAGCAATAGAAATTGGATGAATGAATCATCTCGTTAATAAGGACAATAGAGAGGTTAGTTTCAATGGAGTCTTTAACTTGCTCATTAAGAAAGCAAGTGAACTTCTTATTGATTGTGTATATAACTCTAGTACTTGTAGTTAGTTCTCTCCTATGTTTGAGGAAAGGGATATCATAATGGAACACTCTAAATAGCAATCTAACTAAGCTAGTGATCTAGTAGTTGTTCTAGATCTAGTTGTTGATCTAGTAGCTGTTCTATACATACAACTCATTCTTTACATGACATTGTATCTTTCATATACTTCAAGCAATAGAAAGTGGATCAATGAATCATCTAGTTTGTAAGGACAATAGAGAGATTAGTTTCAATGGAATCTTTAACTTGCTCATTAAGGAAGCAAGGGAACTTCTTATTTGATTGTGTATATAACTCTAGTACTTGAAGTTAGTTCTCTCCTATGTTTTCGGAAAGGGATATCATAATGGAACACTCTAAATAGCAATCTAACTAATCTAGTTATCTAGTAGTTGTTCTAGATCTAGTTGTTGATCTAGTAGCTGTTCTATACATGCAACTCATTCTTTACATGGCATTGTATCTTTCATGTACTTAAAGCAATAGAAATTGCATGAATGAATCATCTAGTTTGTAAGCACAATAGAGAGATTAGTTTCAATGGAATCTTTAACTTGCACTTTAAAGAAGCAAGGAAACTTCTTATTTGATTGTGTATATAACACTACTACTTGTAGTTAGTTCTCTCCTATGTTTGAGGAAAGGGATATCATAATAGAAATCTCTAAATAGCAATCTAACTAACCTAGTTATCTACTACTTGTTCTAGATCTAGTTGTTGATCTAGTAGCTGTTCTATACATAAAACTCATTCTTTACATGGCATTGTATCTTTCATCTATTTAAAGCAATAGAAAGTGGATCAATGAATCATCTAGTTTGTAAGGAAAATAGAGATATTAGTTTCAACGGAATCTTTAACTTGCTCATTAAGGAAGCAAGGGAACTTCTTATTTGATTGTGTATATAACTCTAGTACTTATAGTTAGTTCTCTCCTATGTTTGAGGAAAGGGATATCATAATGGAACACTCTAAATAGCAATCTAACTAATCTAGTGATCTAGTAATTGTTCTAGATCTAGTAGTTGTTCTAGTAGTTGTTCTATACATACAACTCATTCTTTACATGACATTGTATCTTTCATCTACTTAAAGCAATAGCAATTGGATGAATGAATCATCTCGCTAATAAGGACAATAGAGAGGTTAGTTTCAATGGACTCTTTAACTTGCTCATTAAGAAAGCAAGTGAACTTCTTATTTGGTTGTGTATATAACTCTAGTACTTGTAGTTAGTTCTCTCCTATGTTTGAGGAAAGGGATATCATAATGGAACACTCTAAATAGCAATCTAACTAAGCTAGTGATCTAGTAGTTGTTCGAGATCTGGTTGTTGATCTAGTAGCTGTTCTATACATACAACTCATTCTTTACATGACATTGAATCTTTCATATACTTCAAGCAATAGAAAGTGGATCAATGAATCATCTAGTTTGTAAGGAAAATAGAGATATTAGTTTCAACGGAATCTTTAACTTGCTCATTAAGGAAGCAAGGGAACTTCTTATTTGATTGTGTATATAACACTACTACTTGTAGTTAGTTCTCTCCTATGTTTGAGGTAAGGGATATCATAATAGAAATCTCTAAATAGCAATCTAACTAACCTAATTATCTACTACTTGTTCTAGATCTAGTTGTTGATCTAATAGCTGTTCTATACATAAAACTCATTCTTTAAATGGCATTGTATCTTTCATCTACTTAAAGCAATAGAAAGTGGATCAATGAATCATCTAGTTTGTAAGGACAATAGAGATATTAGTTTCAACGGAATCTTTAACTTGCTCATTAAGGAAGCAAGGGGACTTCTTATTTGATTGTGTATATAACTATAGTACTTGTAGTTAGTTCTCTCCTATGTTTGAGGAAAGGGATATCATAATGGAACACTCTAAATAGCAATCTAACTAATCTAGTGATCTAGTAATTGTTCTAGATCTAGTAGTTGTTCTAGTAGTTGTTCTATACATACAACTCATTCTTTACATGACATTGTATCTTTCATCTACTTAAAGCAATAGCAATTGGATGAATGAATCATCTCGCTAATAAGGACAATAGAGAGGTTAGTTTCAATGGACTCTTTAACTTGCTCATTAAGAAAGCAAGTGAACTTCTTATTTGGTTGTGTATATAACTCTAGTACTTGTAGTTAGTTCTATCCTATGTTTGAGGAAAGGGATATCATAATGGAACACTCTAAATAGCAATCTAACTAAGCTAGTGATCTAGTAGTTGTTCCAGATCTGGTTGTTGATCTAGTAGCTGTTCTATACATACAACTCATTCTTTACATGACATTGAATCTTTCATATACTTCAAGCAATAGAAAGTGGATCAATGAATCATCTAGTTTGTAAGGACAATAGAGAGATTAGTTTCAATGGAATCTTTAACTTGCTCATTAAGGAAGCAAGGGAACTTCTTATTTGATTGTGTATATAACTCTAGTACTTGTAGTCAGTTCTCTCCTATGTTTGAGGAAATGTATATCATAATGGAACACTCTAAATAGCAATCTAACTAATCTAGTGATCTAGTAGTTGTTCTAGATCTAGTTGTTGATCTAATAGCTGTTCTATACATAAAACTCATTCTTTACATGGCATTGTATCTTCATCTACTTAAAGCAATAGAAAGTGGATCAATGAATCATCTAGTTTGTAAGGACAATAGAGATATTAGTTTCAACGGAATCTTTAACTTGCTCATTAAGGAAGCAAGGGAACTTCTTATTTGATTGTGTATATAACTCTAGTACTTGTAGTTAGTTCTCTCCTATGTTTGAGGAAAGGGATATCATAATGGAACACTCTAAATAGCAATCTAACTAATCTAGTGATCCAATCATTGTTCTAGATCTAGTAGTTGTTCTAGTAGTTGTTCTATACATACAACTCATTCTTTACATGACATTGTATCTTTCATCTACTTAAAGCAATAGAAATTGGATGAATGAATCATCTCGTTAGTAAGGACAATAGAGAGGTTAGTTTCAATGGACTCTGTAACTTGCTCATTAAGAAAGCAAGTGAACTTCTTATTTGATTGTGTATATAACTCTAGTACTTGTATTTAGTTCTCTCCTATGTTTGAGGAAAGGGATATCATAATGGAACACTCTAAATAGCAATCTAACTAAGCTAGTGATCTAGTAGTTGTTCCAGATCTAGTTGTTGATCTAGTAGCTGTTCTATACATACAACTCATTCTTTACATGACATTGTATCTTTCATATACTTCAAGCAATAGAAAGTGGATCAATGAATCATCTAGTTTGTAAGGACAATAGAGAGATTAGTTTCAACGGAATCTTTAACTTGCTCATTAAGGAAGCAAGGGAACTTCTTATTTGATTGTGTATATAACTCTAGTACTTATAGTTAGTTCTCTCCTATGTTTGAGGAAAGGGATATCATAATGGAACACTCTAAATAGCAATCTAACTAATCTAGTGATCTAGTAATTGTTCTAGATCTAGTAGTTGTTCTAGTAGTTGTTCTATACATACAACTCATTCTTTACATGACATTGTATCTTTCATCTACTTAAAGCAATAGAAATTGGATGAATGAATCATCTCGTTAATAAGGACAATAGAGAGGTTAGTTTCAATGGACTCTTTAACTTGCTCATTAAGAAAGCAAGTGAACTTCTTATTTGGTTGTGTATATAACTCTAGTACTTGTAGTTAGTTCTCTCCTATGTTTGAGGAAAGGGATATCATAATGGAACACTCTAAATAGCAATCTAACTAAGCTAGTGATCTAGTAGTTGTTCCAGATCTGGTTGTTGATCTAGTAGCTGTTCTATACATACAACTCATTCTTTACATGACATTGAATCTTTCATCTACTTAAAGCAATAGCAATTGGATGAATGAATCATCTCGCTAATAAGGACAATAGAGAGGTTAGTTTCAATGGACTCTTTAACTTGCTCATTAAGAAAGCAAGTGAACTTCTTATTTGGTTGTGTATATAACTCTAGTACTTGTAGTTAGTTCTCTCCTATGTTTGAGGAAAGGGATATCATAATGGAACACTCTAAATAGCAATCTAACTAAGCTAGTGATCTAGTAGTTGTTCCAGATCTGGTTGTTGATCTAGTAGCTGTTCTATACATACAACTCATTCTTTACATGACATTGAATCTTTCATATACTTCAAGCAATAGAAAGTGGATCAATGAATCATCTAGTTTGTAAGGACAATAGAGAGATTAGTTTCAACGGAATCTTTAACTTGCTCATTAAGGAAGCAAGGGAACTTCTTATTTGATTGTGTATATAACTCTAGTACTTATAGTTAGTTCTCTCCTATGTTTGAGGAAAGGGATATCATAATGGAACACTCTAAATAGCAATCTAACTAAGCTAGTGATCTAGTAGTTGTTCTAGATCTAGTTGTTGATCTAGTAGCTGTTCTATACATACAACTCATTCTTTACATGACATTGTATCTTTCATATACTTCAAGCAATAGAAAGTGGATCAATGAATCATCTAGTTTGTAAGGACAATAGAGAGATTAGTTTCAATGGAATCTTTAACTTGCTCATTAAGGAAGCAAGGGAACTTCTTATTTGATTGTGTATATAACTCTAGTACTTGAAGTTAGTTCTCTCCTATGTTTTCGGAAAGGGATATCATAATGGAACACTCTAAATAGCAATCTAACTAATCTTGTGATCTAGTAATTGTTCTAGATCTAGTAGTTGTTCTAGTAGTTGTTCTATACATACAACTCATTCTTTACATGACATTGTATCTTTCATCTACTTAAAGTAATAGAAATTGGATGAATGAATCATCTCGTTAATAAGGACAATAGAGAGGTTAGTTTCAATGGAGTCTTTAACTTGCTCATTAAGAAAGCAAGTGAACTTCTTATTTGATTGTGTATATAACTCTAGTACTTGTAGTTAGTTCTCTCCTATGTTTGAGGAAAGGGATATCATAATGGAACACTCTAAATAGCAATCTAACTAAGCTAGTGATCTAGTAGTTGTTCTAGATCTAGTTGTTGATCTAGTAGCTGTTCTATACATACAACTCATTCTTTACATGACATTGTATCTTTCATATACTTCAAGCAATAGAAAGTGGATCAATGAATCATCTAGTTTGTAAGGACAATAGAGAGATTAGTTTCAATGGAATCTTTAACTTGCTCATTAAGGAAGCAAGGGAACTTCTTATTTGATTGTGTATATAACTCTAGTACTTGAAGTTAGTTCTCTCCTATGTTTTCGGAAAGGGATATCATAATGGAACACTCTAAATAGCAATCTAACTAATCTAGTTATCTAGTAGTTGTTCTAGATCTAGTTGTTGATCTAGTAGCTGTTCTATACATGCAACTCATTCTTTACATGGCATTGTATCTTTCATGTACTTAAAGCAATAGAAATTGCATGAATGAATCATCTAGTTTGTAAGCACAATAGAGAGATTAGTTTCAATGGAATCTTTAACTTGCACTTTAAAGAAGCAAGGAAACTTCTTATTTGATTGTGTATATAACACTACTACTTGTAGTTAGTTCTCTCCTATGTTTGAGGAAAGGGATATCATAATAGAAATCTCTAAATAGCAATCTAACTAACCTAGTTATCTACTACTTGTTCTAGATCTAGTTGTTGATCTAGTAGCTGTTCTATACATAAAACTCATTCTTTACATGGCATTGTATCTTTCATCTATTTAAAGCAATAGAAAGTGGATCAATGAATCATCTAGTTTGTAAGGAAAATAGAGATATTAGTTTCAACGGAATCTTTAACTTGCTCATTAAGGAAGCAAGGGAACTTCTTATTTGATTGTGTATATAACTCTAGTACTTATAGTTAGTTCTCTCCTATGTTTGAGGAAAGGGATATCATAATGGAACACTCTAAATAGCAATCTAACTAATCTAGTGATCTAGTAATTGTTCTAGATCTAGTAGTTGTTCTAGTAGTTGTTCTATACATACAACTCATTCTTTACATGACATTGTATCTTTCATCTACTTAAAGCAATAGCAATTGGATGAATGAATCATCTCGCTAATAAGGACAATAGAGAGGTTAGTTTCAATGGACTCTTTAACTTGCTCATTAAGAAAGCAAGTGAACTTCTTATTTGGTTGTGTATATAACTCTAGTACTTGTAGTTAGTTCTCTCCTATGTTTGAGGAAAGGGATATCATAATGGAACACTCTAAATAGCAATCTAACTAAGCTAGTGATCTAGTAGTTGTTCCAGATCTGGTTGTTGATCTAGTAGCTGTTCTATACATACAACTCATTCTTTACATGACATTGAATCTTTCATATACTTCAAGCAATAGAAAGTGGATCAATGAATCATCTAGTTTGTAAGGAAAATAGAGATATTAGTTTCAACGGAATCTTTAACTTGCTCATTAAGGAAGCAAGGGAACTTCTTATTTGATTGTGTATATAACACTACTACTTGTAGTTAGTTCTCTCCTATGTTTGAGGTAAGGGATATCATAATAGAAATCTCTAAATAGCAATCTAACTAACCTAATTATCTACTACTTGTTCTAGATCTAGTTGTTGATCTAATAGCTGTTCTATACATAAAACTCATTCTTTACATGGCATTGTATCTTTCATCTACTTAAAGCAATAGAAAGTGGATCAATGAATCATCTAGTTTGTAAGGACAATAGAGATATTAGTTTCAACGGAATCTTTAACTTGCTCATTAAGGAAGCAAGGGGACTTCTTATTTGATTGTGTATATAACTATAGTACTTGTAGTTAGTTCTCTCCTATGTTTGAGGAAAGGGATATCATAATGGAACACTCTAAATAGCAATCGTTATAATCTAGTGATCTAGTAATTGTTCTAGATCTAGTAGTTGTTCTAGTAGTTGTTCTATACATACAACTCATTCTTTACATGACATTGTATCTTTCATCTACTTAAAGCAATAGCAATTGGATGAATGAATCATCTCGCTAATAAGGACAATAGAGAGGTTAGTTTCAATGGACTCTTTAACTTGCTCATTAAGAAAGCAAGTGAACTTCTTATTTGGTTGTGTATATAACTCTAGTACTTGTAGTTAGTTCTCTCCTATGTTTGAGGAAAGGGATATCATAATGGAACACTCTAAATAGCAATCTAACTAAGCTAGTGATCTAGTAGTTGTTCCAGATCTGGTTGTTGATCTAGTAGCTGTTCTATACATACAACTCATTCTTTACATGACATTGAATCTTTCATATACTTCAAGCAATAGAAAGTGGATCAATGAATCATCTAGTTTGTAAGGACAATAGAGAGATTAGTTTCAATGGAATCTTTAACTTGCTCATTAAGGAAGCAAGGGAACTTCTTATTTGATTGTGTATATAACTCTAGTACTTGTAGTCAGTTCTCTCCTATGTTTGAGGAAATGCATATCATAATGGAACACTCTAAATAGCAATCTAACTAATCTAGTGATCTAGTAGTTGTTCTAGATCTAGTTGTTGATCTAATAGCTGTTCTATACATAAAACTCATTCTTTACATGGCATTGTATCTTCATCTACTTAAAGCAATAGAAAGTGGATCAATGAATCATCTAGTTTGTAAGGACAATAGAGATATTAGTTTCAACGGAATCTTTAACTTGCTCATTAAGGAAGCAAGGGAACTTCTTATTTGATTGTGTATATAACTCTAGTACTTGTAGTTAGTTCTCTCCTATGTTTGAGGAAAGGGATATCATAATGGAACACTCTAAATAGCAATCTAACTAATCTAGTGATCCAATCATTGTTCTAGATCTAGTAGTTGTTCTAGTAGTTGTTCTATACATACAACTCATTCTTTACATGACATTGTATCTTTCATCTACTTAAAGCAATAGAAATTGGATGAATGAATCATCTCGTTAGTAAGGACAATAGAGAGGTTAGTTTCAATGGACTCTGTAACTTGCTCATTAAGAAAGCAAGTGAACTTCTTATTTGATTGTGTATATAACTCTAGTACTTGTATTTAGTTCTCTCCTATGTTTGAGGAAAGGGATATCATAATGGAACACTCTAAATAGCAATCTAACTAAGCTAGTGATCTAGTAGTTGTTCCAGATCTAGTTGTTGATCTAGTAGCTGTTCTATACATACAACTCATTCTTTACATGACATTGTATCTTTCATATACTTCAAGCAATAGAAAGTGGATCAATGAATCATCTAGTTTGTAAGGACAATAGAGAGATTAGTTTCAACGGAATCTTTAACTTGCTCATTAAGGAAGCAAGGGAACTTCTTATTTGATTGTGTATATAACTCTAGTACTTATAGTTAGTTCTCTCCTATGTTTGAGGAAAGGGATATCATAATGGAACACTCTAAATAGCAATCTAACTAATCTAGTGATCTAGTAATTGTTCTAGATCTAGTAGTTGTTCTAGTAGTTGTTCTATACATACAACTCATTCTTTACATGACATTGTATCTTTCATCTACTTAAAGCAATAGAAATTGGATGAATGAATCATCTCGTTAATAAGGACAATAGAGAGGTTAGTTTCAATGGAGTCTTTAACTTGCTCATTAAGAAAGCAAGTGAACTTCTTATTTGATTGTGTATATAACTCTAGTACTTGTAGTTAGTTCTCTCCTATGTTTGAGGAAAGGGATATCATAATGGAACACTCTAAATAGCAATCTAACTAAGCTAGTGATCTAGTAGTTGTTCTAGATCTAGTTGTTGATCTAGTAGCTGTTCTATACATACAACTCATTCTTTACATGACATTGTATCTTTCATATACTTCAATTAATAGAAAGTGGATCAATGAATCATCTAGTTTGTAAGGACAATAGAGAGATTAGTTTCAATGGAATCTTTAACTTGCTCATTAAGGAAGCAAGGGAACTTCTTATTTGATTGTGTATATAACTCTAGTACTTGAAGTTAGTTCTCTCCTATGTTTTCGGAAAGGGATATCATAATGGAACACTCTAAATAGCAATCTAACTAATCTAGTTATCTAGTAGTTGTTCTAGATCTAGTTGTTGATCTAGTAGCTGTTCTATACATGCAACTCATTCTTTACATGGCATTGTATCTTTCATGTACTTAAAGCAATAGAAATTGCATGAATGAATCATCTAGTTTGTAAGCACAATAGAGAGATTAGTTTCAATGGAATCTTTAACTTGCACTTTAAAGAAGCAAGGAAACTTCTTATTTGATTGTGTATATAACACTACTACTTGTAGTTAGTTCTCTCCTATGTTTGAGGAAAGGGATATCATAATAGAAATCTCTAAATAGCAATCTAACTAACCTAGTTATCTACTACTTGTTCTAGATCTAGTTGTTGATCTAGTAGCTGTTCTATACATAAAACTCATTCTTTACATGGCATTGTATCTTTCATCTATTTAAAGCAATAGAAAGTGGATCAATGAATCATCTAGTTTGTAAGGAAAATAGAGATATTAGTTTCAACGGAATCTTTAACTTGCTCATTAAGGAAGCAAGGGAACTTCTTATTTGATTGTGTATATAACACTACTACTTGTAGTTAGTTCTCTCCTATGTTTGAGGTAAGGGATATCATAATAGAAATCTCTAAATAGCAATCTAACTAACCTAATTATCTACTACTTGTTCTAGATCTAGTTGTTGATCTAATAGCTGTTCTATACATAAAACTCATTCTTTACATGGCATTGTATCTTTCATCTACTTAAAGCAATAGAAAGTGGATCAATGAATCATCTAGTTTGTAAGGACAATAGAGATATTAGTTTCAACGGAATCTTTAACTTGCTCATTAAGGAAGCAAGGGAACTTCTTATTTGATTGTGTATATAACTCTAGTACTTGTAGTTAGTTCTCTCCTATGTTTGAGGAAAGGGATATCATAATGGAACACTCTAAATAGCAATCTAACTAATCTAGTGATCCAGTAATTGTTCTAGATCTAGTAGTTGTTCTAGTAGTTGTTCTATACATACAACTCATTCTTTACATGACATTGTATCTTTCATCTACTTAAAGCAATAGAAATTGGATGAATGAATCATCTCGTTAGTAAGGACAATAGAGAGGTTAGTTTCAATGGACTCTGTAACTTGCTCATTAAGAAAGCAAGTGAACTTCTTATTTGATTGTGTATATAACTCTAGTACTTGTATTTAGTTCTCTCCTATGTTTGAGGAAAGGGATATCATAATGGAACACTCTAAATAGCAATCTAACTAAGCTAGTGATCTAGTAGTTGTTCCAGATCTGGTTGTTGATCTAGTAGCTGTTCTATACATACAACTCATTCTTTACATGACATTGTATCTTTCATATACTTCAAGCAATAGAAAGTGGATCAATGAATCATCTAGTTTGTAAGGACAATAGAGAGATTAGTTTCAATGGAATCTTTAACTTGCTCATTAAGGAAGCAAGGGAACTTCTTATTTGATTGTGTATATAACTCTAGTACTTATAGTTAGTTCTCTCCTATGTTTGAGGAAAGGGATATCATAATGGAACACTCTAAATAGCAATCTAACTAATCTAGTGATCTAGTAATTGTTCTAGATCTAGTAGTTGTTCTAGTAGTTGTTCTATACATACAACTCATTCTTTACATGACATTGTATCTTTCATCTACTTAAAGCAATAGAAATTGGATGAATGAATCATCTCGTTAATAAGGACAATAGAGAGGTTAGTTTCAATGGAGTCTTTAACTTGCTCATTAAGAAAGCAAGTGAACTTCTTATTTGATTGTGTATATAACTCTAGTACTTGTAGTTAGTTCTCTCCTATGTTTGAGGAAAGGGATCATAATGGAACACTCTAAATAGCAATCTAACTAACTAGTGATCTAGTAGTTGTTCTAGATCTAGTTGTTGATCTAGTAGCTGTTCTATACAATACAACACTCATCTTTACATGACATTATCTTTCATATACTTCAAGCAATAGAAAGTGGATCATGAAATCATTAGTTTGTAAGGACAATAGAGAGATTAGTTTCAATGGAATCTTTAACTTGCTCATTAAGGAAGCAAGGGAACCTTCTTATTGATGGTGTATATAACTCTGTACTTGAAGTTAGTTCTCTCCTATTTTTCGGAAAGGGATATCATAATGGAACACTCTAAATAGCAATCTAACTAATCTAGTGATTAGTAGTTGTTCTAGATCTAGTTGTTGATCTAGTAGCTGTTCTATACATACAACTCATTCTTTACATGACATTGTATCTTTCATCTACTTAAAGCAATAGAAAGTGGATCAATGAATCATCTAGTTTGTAAGGACAATAGAGAGATTAGTTTCAATGGATCTTTAACTTGCTCATTAAGGAAGCAAGGGAACTTCTTATTTGATTGTGTATATAACTCTAGTACTTGTAGTTAGTTCTCTCCTATGTTTGAGGAAGGGATATCATAATGGAACACTCTAAATAGCAATCTAACTAATCTAGTGATCTAGTAGTTGTTCTAGATCTAGTATTTTTCTATACTACAACTCATTCTTTACAACATTGTATCTTTCATCTACTTAAGCAATAGAAATTGGATGAATGAATCATCTAGTTTGTAAGGACAATAGAGAGATTAGTTTCAATGGAATCTTTAACTTGCTCATTAAGAAAGCAAGGGAACTTCTTATTTGATTGTGTATAAACTCTAGTACTTGTAGTTAGTTCTCTCCTATGTTTGAGAAAGGGATATCATAATGGAACACTCTAAATAGCAATCTAACTAAGCTAGTGATCTAGTAGTTGTTCTAGATCTAGTTGTTGATCTAGTAGCTGTTCTATACATACAACTCATTCTTTACATGACATTGTATCTTTCATATACTTAAAGCAATAGAAAGTGGATCAATGAATCATCTAGTTTGTAAGGACAATAGAGAGATTAGTTTCAATGGAATCTTTAACTTGCTCATTAAGGAAGCAAGGGAACTTCTTATTTGATTGTGTATATAACTCTAGTACTTGTAGTCAGTTCTCTCCTATGTTTGAGGAAAGGGATATCATAATGGAACACTCTAAATAGCAAATCTAACTAATCTAGTGATCTAGTAGTTGTTCTAGATCTAGTTGTTGATCTAGTAGCTGTTCTATACATGCAACTCATTCTTTACATGGCATTGTATCTTTCATATACTTAAGCAATAGAAAGTATCAATGAATCATCTAGTTTGTAAGCACAATAGAGAGATTAGTTTCAATGGAATCTTAACTTGCTC